>OW679194.1:227368927-227565192 GCA_940337035.1 Agriotes lineatus | reverse complement strand
TATTCAGGAGTTATCTTGTCTAAAATTCAGACGTGGATCATTGTTTATATATGCCTGTCTGGAATTTATATACGTTTGCTCTTCGAAACCGGTGTGGTCTAAAACTTGTACGTGGTTCGTTGTACATATACGCCTGATAAGAGTCTTAGACCTCCTCGAAACCGCTTCCCGACAACGTTCACGTAATTCAGTTAGAAAGCATTTTAAAAGCGAGGTCCTCCAGGTCTCTGCATAAATTTGAACAAGAATTGCGAGGTTAAGTGCCCGCACGAAACTCACGTAATTAACGTAGCCGTAAAGAATCAGAGCTTCACTCAACCTGTAGAAACGGTTCCTAGGATACAGACCTGTCTTTACCCGATTTTAAAGCCCCCAAGGAGAAGCTCACCACTCTTTATTCTGGCAAAAATCTCAAAAGCCTTATTGAGCCAAAACACGAAACTTATTCGTGTTAACCTAAGAGAGCTCCACTCGCCCCTCAGAAAGTTGGTAATTAATTTCATGCGACCCCTGTGAGTGCTTTTGCATCCAAGTAAAAATTCCGGACCCGAAATTATTCACGTAAACTTCCCTTGACTTCAAGGTCACGACACCGGCGAAGTTCGCCGCAAAAACAGTTTTGCTATAAGAACTCAGAGTGTTGCTCACCTGGAGGGGTCCTGTTCCATAAACGTCCTGAGCCGATCCGTAGTGCTTTAATTTAACAATTAAAATCTCCGTGGTTTAATTAGTAACTTTGAAGGTTATTGCCGTTTCTAAACGAATTTGATACACTGTCATTTCACTTGTCAATAGGAGCTATTCGGCACCACGGATTAGGTTGGGACAAGTCAGGCCTTCGCCCCACGTTTATTTGTAGTCACGGCCCCCGAAATAAACAAGGTTGCACCCGAGTTTGTAATGTTCGACCAATATAAATAACGATAACCTCGAATTGTTCTGTTTACAGTCTTGGCCGTTGGAGGGTGTTTACGTAAGCCACCACAGCGGTACGTGCGCTATCTTAACGATCCGCAACCCGTCCAGCCCGTGAAGCAGAAGGGGTTGTCTACCTGCCAGGCGTACAAGAGAGACCATAGAAGAAATCCTCTTATTTTTGTACAAAATACGGGAAATATTTTTATTATATTACAATGTAAATAGGTATATAAAATAAATCCCTTTGATGTTATGTGTACTTTTCTATATACTTGAGAGAGTAAATTGAACCCTGGCATCTGCCTATCCGAGAGTAAAAAGTTTATTAACATTGGTAATCATTCATAGCTCAAAATTAAATAATTAACGTAGAAATACAGGTTATTACATAGTGTGCCGTTAATGTTGATTCCCATCGCTTTGCATTTATTCTGATAGTTTACTAGAGCAGTTTCTCAGTATATAGCAAACAATGTGGGCGATAAGCAACTTTTTTGACGCAATATCTTTAGTGACTGTAAACGGATCAGATGGTCTGTTTACTATTTTTATAGGACTATCGTAGACCTTTTTTAAAAATGTAAATTTGAAAACTAGATTTACCTATTATAATTTATGAATGACCATACCTGATATAAGGGTCAGTTGTATCCAAAATAAAGTAAGCTGAGTTAGTTAGAATGCGTAGTATAATTGTAGAGTAAGTAATTTCTGAGCACAAAAACATTTGTCATTTTAAAATTTGTTTAACTATAATGTGGGGCTAGTTATTATAAAGGCTCCAAGATAAAGCATTACATAAATACATATATTCTCAGTGGTGCTAATAATAAAAGCTAAAATGACTTCCGTATGTATATTTTTTACCCTTTTCGCTAAAGCATTTCTGTTAAAATGTGCACATTTCAATGATATCTCATCAGGTTTAATAATCTTGGGTAATAGTGACAAATTATTACTACGTGTTATTAATACTGTACCGTAAACTGGGGGAACATGGGACTTGGGTATTATTTGGGACAAAATGTTATATTTTTAAATTTGCCGCAAAAAGTTATAAATTGGCACTTCTGAAATGTCTAAAAACATAACTAGATACTTTAGATTACATTCTCTTAATAATCTGTACATTGTTTTGGCGAATTTACTGTTTTTATTTACACAATTAATTATTTAAAATTACAAAAAATAAGTGATCATTTCGTACACTTGAAAGTGTGGTCTGGCATTTTAAAACCAAGGTAAATATAACCTAGTTTATCCATTAATTTGTTTGGTTATAACCTCAGTTATTATGTTTTGTGTTTGCATTGTTGAAATTTTAGAATGTTTATTTATTTTAAGAGGTTTTAACAAATTCTCATCGTTTTAGGATAATTTGGGACAAAATGCCAAGAGTTTATAGAAGGAGGTTAGGTGCCACACGTTATTGTGATTATGAAAAAAACAACATAGAATTAGCTCTAGCAGCTGTGATTGATGGACATACGACAATCCGAGCTGCTGCAGAAAGATTTCAAGTGCCAAAATCTACATTGTTTAGAAAGTATCGGGGACAAAACTCAGACAGGATAGGACGACCACCTGTGCTAAATAATTTGGAAGAGGAGAATATCGTACATGCCTTAACATATGCAGCCAGTTGTCAAATCCCTTTTACAGAAATGGATTTACGTCTATTTGTTCAGGAGTATCTTAATCGCAAGGGGATTATGGTTTCCGTGTTTAAAGAAAATTTACCTGGTTATGATTGGCTGCGTTGCTTTTTAAATAGACATAAGGCCCTCACTGTTAGGCTCTCAGAAAATGTAAAACGTTGTCGTGCTAATTTAACTGCTGAAACAATCAATAACTACTTTGACCATTTGGGGGAATCATTATGTGGAATAGATGCCTCCAAGATATTGAATTATGATGAGACGAATATGAGTGACGATCCCGGTAGAGCCAGAGTAATAGTACGAAGAGGAAGCATACTTCTCGGGCTTTAGATAGTTCTAAAAGTTCAGTTTCTGTTATGTTTAGTGCTTCTGCAAATGGAATATTATTGCCTCCCTATATTGTTTACCGAGCGAAGCATTTGTACCCTGAATGGACCGAAAATGGACCTCTGGGTGCATTGTATAATCGTTCCAAAAGTGGTTGGTTCGAATCAGTAATTTTTGAAGACTGGGTAATAAAAGTGGCAATTCCTTATTTCAAGCATATGGAGGGGCAAAAGGCAATAATTGGTGATAATTTGGCCTCGCATTTATCGGTAACAGTCATAAGAAAATGTGAAGAAAATAATATACGCTTTATATTACTGCCCCCAAATAGTACGCACATCTGCCAACCATTAGACATTGCATTCTTTAGGCCACTTAAAATAAAGTGGAGACAAATTTTAACTTCATGGAAACTAACTCACAAGGGATGTATCCCCAAATCAGAATTTCCTGCCCTGTTAAATAAAACTCTGCAAAGTTTAAAAAACGCAATTCCTGCGAACATTATCTCAGGATTTCGAAGTGCCGGTATAAGTCCACTCGATAGAAATACTGTTTTAAAGCATGTCATATTGCCTGAAAATAATGTTAATGACACCGCTTTTTTACAAGCATTAAAACAAGTAGTAAAAGAGTATGTTAAGCCATCTGAAGTTGTCACCAATGCGAAACAACGAAAGAAGAAAGTCAATGTTCCTCCAGGAAAATCAGTAAGTGCCATTGATATTACACAAGAGCAAGAAGAAACTGTTCTTCAGGCGGTGGAAGAAGAAAACGGTGAAAATTTGTTAATAGAAGAGGAGTGGGCAGCAGAGGAAGAAGAGGATGGGGCAGTAGAGGATGGGGCAGTAGAAGAAGAAGAGGATGGGGCAGCAGAAGAAGGGGAAAATATTAATATAACAATGTTAGATGTAGGTCACTTTGTTGTAGTAAAGTTCATTTACAATGAAGGCACAAAAAAAGAAACAGAAAAGCTGTTTGTGTCTCAGATTGTAAAATGCAATAAAAAAACTTACGATGTCAGCTGTTTAAGACCTCTTCAGGGTAATAATAGTGTTTATGTTTTTCCTCAAGTGTTGGATTGCAATAAAATTGTAAAAGAACAAATTATAAAGGTTCTTCCTAATCCACTTAACAAAAGAGGAAGGTATTATTTTTAAAAAAATCCCTATTAATTTTTTTGCAAATTATTTCAAACTTTTATTTCATTAACCGGTTGTCTTGAAAACTTTGTTTTTTTGTATTGCATTGTGTATGTGCTTTTTATTATCTAATAAAATCAACTTAAATTTAAATATTTTTATTTCCTGCCTGCCTGCCTGCCTATAAATTAGGCGTGTCAATTTTTTTTTTAATGAAAATTGTCCCAATTTACCCTAGCATTCGCTAATTTGAGGCAACAGTCTCAATAGCACTAGATTTCTTAACAAAATAAATAGTTGTCCCAAATATGACAACCGTCTGGGTAATTTGGGACATGAAAAAACTATGTAAAAAAATTTAACAATTAACTATTAATTTTTGTTTTTTAACTTAATTTACTGTATAAAGAATGGGGCTTTACGATCACACCATTTTGATTAAATTAAAATCAATAATTTTAGAAATATTCCTCAAGTTCATAAAAATAAAAATTATTTTGTCCCAAGTTCCCCCATTCTACGGTACACCTGCAATCACGCTACTGGTTATAGATTTCCAGCCACACTATCAAACGCGTTAATTTATTTAGGGCATATTGGTATCTACGTTGTTTAACTATTAAAGATGTGTGCAAATTTTAAATTTATTTATCCGGTCTTCTGAACATATTCATATGTGGACAGAATTGTAATAATCATTGAAAGATATCTATTGCTGCAATAGTACTGGCTAGTCTGCACCCTGCATGAAGTTTCGCAAAACATTTAAAATACCAACTATTTAATTTCGATTTTCTTTCCTGTTGTATATAGCAAACTAATTTCTTAAGTTACTGGAACGCTCGAGATTCACATTTTTAAGCAATTAGGAAGGGTGAAATGGAGTGCAACTGCGTCATCAGATTCATTAGTGCGAGTTTGTTTGAAGGTCGACGTTGACTGACGAAGATGAACAACGCTGTCATTTCTGATTTGGCCATCAATAACCGGGTGCACATGCCGCGCGGATGATAAACGTCCTGAAAGTTGCTGGCAAGAAGCAAAGTGAGGAACGAATGTGAGCCAGATATCTCGGTCATTAGGGACTTCCATTTCTGTCATCCATCATCTACACTCAGCGCACCTTGCTTCTTTCGCAAAAGAATGAGTGGAGCACATTCATCATTAAATCCATTAGTGAATTCTTTGTACCGATTTTACCAACTAATGCGTCGCCGCTCATACCCGATATTCTCTTAAATTTAGTGCTGGTGCAGGAAAAACTGGAACTTAACATACTTTCTCTTGAGATCGGAAAATATATTAGAGAGAAGTTTATTTATGGCGTCATAAACTTTTGCTGCTGTAAGCAATACCCACATAATTTTATCGCCTCAATCAGAACCATTAATTTTCTGTTAAGTTGTTAATTAGTACGCCTGCCGCTATGAAGTGAAAAAGCTTAAATCTTAAAATACGATTGCAAGCAACTAAAAAATATTTTGATGTGTGGGTTTATGGGTTATAAGCATCAGCAAAGTATAAATTTTAGAAAATCAGTCAGTAATAAGAGTAAGAAATCACTGGATTGTGATTTTTATGCTTTCACAAATAGCACATGCGGTATGAGTTAGATTTTATGTAGATCTAATAAATTTTTTTTTTTAATAAACTACTACCAAAGAGGCATTTAAAAAATATAAAATATATATGATAATGAATACACCGTCATCCTTTTAATATTCAAATATTTAGGGCCTTCACACAAAATTTTAAATATTAATTGAGATGCTCCCCCAATCAGGCAATAATACCAATTCTGGGTTGAATAATTTTTACACAATTACTCTTGCTCAATTACTTATTTAGCCATATCGGTAGTCAGAATGCCAAGGTCCGATTTATAACTCAAGTATACAGTGTGTCCCCGGGTAGGTGAAACGACTCTTGTGAAAGGTAAAAAATTCTCGATTTAAATTTTCATTTTTTGGGGTTCATCCCTGCTTGGTTAAAGGCGAATTTCCAACATAATTTCAGTTCTGAGAAATCAAGTATGCCTTGGAAATAAAAAAAAAACCTATTTTTCTGTGAGGTAAAGTACCTTTTATGTGGCAAATACGACAAAAAGTTATTAAGAAAAGTTGTTTAGAATCAACACATAGACCCCTATACCAAATTTCAAAATCCTCAGCCAACTTTGATTTCTCACAATTTTTTTTTGTTTAGGTCCCAAATCAAAGAATTTTACTTTTAACAAAGATTTTTATTGGAAAAACAAATATTTTTAACAAAGTTTTTTATTTCATAATAACAACTTTTCTTTATAACTTTTTGTCGTATTTGCCACAGAAAGGGTACTTTACCTTACAGAAAATAGATTTTTTGAAAATTTCCAAGACATACTTGATTTTTCAAAATTGAAATGATGTTAGAAATTCGCCTTTAACCAAGCAGGGCTGAACCGCAAAAAATGAAAATTTAAATCGAAAATTTTTTACCTTTCACAAGAGTCGTTTCACCTATCCGGGGACACACTGTATAGACGAAGTACACATTAAATAAAAGGTAAGTATCTATTGCTCTGTAAAGTTAGCTTCTCTTGAAATTAGAAATATTTACAATATTAAACAAGTAAATAATATGCATATGCAGCGCGGCAACCTGCAATACTTGGTATATCCTTGGTACGGATGCCAATTAAAAGTTGCCTGAAGCTGCGTTCTATAACGACCTGCTCTGGAACTAAATACAACGCCAAATGGCTGCTTTGTTTACTTTCGGTGTCCAAGAAAAATTGCTGAATTGTAACAAACAAGCCTGATTCATGTGCTCCTCGGGAGATAATCGGGTGGTACTGGTACTAGACGGTCACTGGAACTACTTTTTACGGTTGTAGGAGCGCCGCGGTAGGCTTACTTTTATGCTTCTAAAAGTGCGAAAGCCAGCAAGGCTGTTCGTCGTGACTTGCTGTGGGAGCTTCGGGATCGGGACGGAAGCTATGCTTTCCTCTGGTGTTGTCCCGAGACCTCGCCGTAGGACATGGAAGTCTCCTGTATATGTAGGTCGTGACCTTAATTAATTCTGGCAGCAAATTTCACCCGGTGCACCGTTAATTTGCTGCGCTTTGCGGTGTATATTATTGTCGTTTCTACGGCTCCGTTTTAGAGCTCTGACTCTTAGGGACGCAGCTAAAGGTAGTTGTACTCAGGTACTAAACCCAACAAGCCACAAGGTTCAGTTTGAAGGCGGACTTACCTAGGTGTCGTATTTAGGTATTGAACCCAACAACCACATATACGAAATTGAGAGCGGCTTCAAGGAGATATCTGTAGGTAATGCAACCAGTAAGCTACACAAATATTTGATTAGATTTGGAGTTCGATCTCGGAAGCTTTTACAATATACTTCTAGGCGGGCCTGTGGACTAAAGTGTCTTACGGTTCTGGACGGTTTCTTTGGGCAAGTGTAGATCTCGTAGTAGCGACTCCAAACAAGCCCACAGGGCCTAGCAGCTCTTTATGTTACAGCTGCCTAGACGGGGGGTCGTTGGATCGAAGTATTTTTATTAGTTTGGGTGCCTTTGTTCTATACCTCTCTGGTCCTTTTTCTCTGGACTATTTACTAGGAGATTTGAAAAGGATTGCGCTGTATCGCATATCGCTGGATCGGTAGGATTTATCTTCACTCCGCGTGCCCAGTAGGCAACAATCTCGAGCTCTCAGGGAGTTCATATCGAAAGCGATGTGTGTTATTGGCCCCGTCAGAGAAACATCGATAACGAGGCGGTTATCAACATCAAAAGAAGCTGGAAATCTGGAATGAGTGCATCTAAAACTTTAAAATATTACCTTGATTTTTTTACTGCGACCCCTATTAAATGAATTCTGATTTTATTACTTACAGCTATCAATGTAGTCGCCTTTTTAAATTGAAATGTTATTGGCCCCAAACTAAATTTTTGTAAATTGACTAAGTTATTTTTAGAAATAAGACAGTCGACTGTTGTAAATACATTTATTTTTATAATATTAAATATTTTACACAATAATAACAAGATATGTGTTTATTACAAAGTATTTGTGTTTTTATTTTCCCTCCGTGTTTGCGTTTCAGAAATTTGTAACAATTAAAAAGCTAAAAGTTAAAATATTAGTAATTGAAACTATTATACAGATACAGAGGGACAAACTCACATAAATAGAGTCGTAAATCAAACTACGATTTCCCAAATTAAGGCAAAAATTTAAAAGTACATCGATTTGACTGAAAGATAAAGTGCATTTTGAGCAACTAGTTGACGAACGTTATTACAAAGTTGCAGTGTGAACCACCTTTTACTTTATTTAAATATAAACGCTTTCATATAATTTGAAGAAGTTATCACCCGGTGTGTATTTTTTCTTTAATTTATGTATGTATAATCTGTAACCTCATTTACCTTGCGGTGTAGAGGCTGGTGCTTTATGCGCTGGCATCTAGCGGTACAATGCTCAACTTGCCCCGGATTCGGAATACAGAGCTGGAGCGAGTCTTTGGTGCTTGCGCAGCAACCATTGTGTGTCTTGGTAATGTGTTGACCTTGTTACTCTATCTCTTAGGTCTGTGGTTCTAAGTAGAGCACAGTTAATTTGGTGCCCAACTGTGAATGGTCTCACTGAGCCCGATTCTAATCGCCAAGGATACGGAAAAATTCCGACCCCAGCATTAAAAATGTAAAAGCTAAAATATTAGTATTTGAAGCTATTTTACAGATACAAAGGGGGCAGATTTATATAAAACTGAATTGTAAATCAAACTACGATTATTTTGGCGGTCGATTCTCACCAACACTTTTAATCTTAATTTTGACTGGTGCAATTTATAAAAAAGTGTGAAACATTATTCACTTCAAACAACATTATTATACAATTAGGCTTATGTTATTTTAGAAATTATTCTAAAACTGTTTTTACACAATTCTCGTTATAAAATTGTTTTGTGAAACGAATTGCGATTTTATAACATACTACTATCGATGTATTAACCTTGATTACAAACTAAATTATGGCGGAGTAAGCTCGGAATAATTAACATAGATACACTATTCTAACAATGTAAAGAATTGCTGGAAATAAAATTCATAACTTCTTAAAACACGTTGAAACCCAGCAGATAGGATCTGTAACAGATAGGTTTTTTAAAATAAAAGTTTAACTACGTAGGCACCGTCATTTCAGGAGCAGTCAAAGCTTAATATTAAAATGTTATAAAAGCTTTTAGATGCAGATAGGAATGCAGTGTAACTACTGTCGAGTTATATTATAAAAATGTAGAAATTAGAAAAAACGCATGATGTTATAATAAAATAGCTGAAATATACTGGTATAATACAAAAATAAGATAATACTTTAATGAAAATACAAAATCTATTTAAAATTATAATACATTACTATGATATGATTGTGAAAATGCTATAAAATTATATTGAAAATAGAAAAACTTACTGGAAAATATAATAAAATAGGTGAATCACTGGTATAATCCAAAATGATTAACAAATTTAAATTAATAAAAACAAACGCAAAACGCCGGCTGAGAGTGATGAATTCCAAAACATGCTGCGCCAGAATTATTTAAAGAGACAAAACGCACCAATGCGTATAAACGAAATTCGCAAATCAAACCACGATTTGGCAAAGTAAAAAAAAATGACACTGTGTAACTATAAAAGTTAAATTGAATCAAAGCAATTATACCGATATTTCTGTTTACGTAATGGTTGTAAAAAAACACACACTTTCATTAAAGTATATTGATGTACTATGAAATGGTTGTGAACTGCTATGCAATTATATTGAGATTCTTTAAAACGAAATACTCAAGTCAGTGCAAAGACTGTTCAATTTTAAATTGTCAAAACTGAAAAGAAAATTAACTAAATGATGTATTTATTAATCAGCCATTTATTTTAGGTTTTAATATGTTGGTGAGTTTAAATAAATGATATTTCAAACTAGATATTTTCTAAAACTTGTTTGTGACATCCATTATGCATAACATTTGGTGTTGTGTATTTTGCCCACTAAAAATATTTTCCATCAAAAATAAGAAAAATTTAAAATGTGTTGATAAATGTGATAAAGAATCATTTAAGTAGTTCTGAAACATGCATTACATGTAGCTTTGTTCATTAAAACTTTCATTTGTAAAATTAGATATTAAGTAAGTCACCTTAATGGTATTTATCTATGTTCAGAAAGTAACATACATTGTCTTCTAAATATTTTGTATTTCGAATATCATCTATTTAAAGTTAAAAGAATTATAATTTACTATTGAACAAAATGTAGTTATGCTACTACTAAAAGTTTAAAGGCTGATAATAGACGACCTAAGAAAGTTTCAAATCCACGCGATTGGCTAGCTCAGTTGGGTAATCGGTCAGACTACTAATATAGTAATGCCTAATTTAAAATAAATAGAATTTACCACGAGAGCGATAGAGAGGTTATAGGGGTCAGTGAGAGAAAGTGAGATTCCATGCGCGCACAGAAAACAGACATACGCGAGCAAAGGAAAAAAGATGGCATACAGCGATCAAATCAAACTTCATATGTGGATAATTATCATATGTGTTTTTTAATTCGTGGTCTAATTTGATGAACCAATTTAATCGATCAATTTAATTAGGTCAATCAATTAGATTATCAATTTAATTTAGTCAAGTATAAACAAAATTATGCCAGCACCGGTTTGATTATCAATTTGTATGTATATATTATCGATAACCTCATTTTACCTTGCGGTGTAGAGGCTGGTGCTTTATGCGCTTGCATCTGGCGGTACAATGCTCAACTTGCCCGGGATTCGGGATACAAAGTTGGAGCACGCCTTTTGTGCTTGCGCTTGCGCTTGCAGTAACCTTGTTACTTTATCTCTTAAGTCTGTGGTTCTGAGTAGAGCACAGTTAATTTGGTACCCAACTGTGGAAAAATTCCGGCCCCAGCGGGATTCGAACCGACACTTGCTTAACGCAAGCATAGCGTCTACCCAACTGCTCTACGCGGCTTCTTTGATTATCAATTTAATTAGTTCAATTAAAAAAAATGGCGCATGATGGCCCCTCCGTTCTATTAGTTTCTAACTTATGAATACAACTATAAGCATAACAATCAAATGTTAAGTTTGACATTTAAGTAGAAACGTAGTTGAATTCATAAATTAGGAACCATTCCAAAGTCAAACAAGGTGAAAATAATTTTGATCATTCTTTCTTTAACTTAAATTACTTACTGAATTAGTTTTGAATTCCATAATTTTCTGTTTTTTTTTAAATCTTAATAGCTGTTTTTATATCAATTTGAATAGAACTGTTTAAAAAGTTTGGTTAACCTTCTATAGGGGATGAATCGTGGCTATGACCCTAAGTTTAAATCCAAGCCTTCTCAGAAGAACGCCAGATGAAGAAAGGCTAAAGAAAGCACGTTAGAGTCGGAGCAATGTCAAGACAACGCTCACGATTTTTGACAATGAAGGTGTTGTTCACCACGTATACCCTTTTTAAAAACAGACGGTTAATAAGAAATAGTAGAATACTAGTACTGGGAGTTTTAAAATCAGTTATCAGAAAGCGATTTCATTACTTATCTCATATTATCCAGGATTTTTTGCCCAAGCAATTCGTTACGCAAGTCCGCCAGTCTCTACACGGTCTTGACACGGCTCCCTATAATTTCTGTAATTTCTTTAAATTTAAATCGTCCTTTAAGGGAGAGGAATTTGAGTACGTGGAGTGTGCCAAGGCCAACTCGACGAAGCAGCTAAAGGTGAATCTAAAAGCTGAGTATGGAATTTGCTTCGAGAAGTGGAAGAAGCGTTGGAAGAAAGTTGTGACCTTCCGAAGAGAGTAATGTTCTAGGGTATCTATTTATTTTGTGAAGCATAAGGAAATAATTTTCGAACTAACCTTTAGATATTATATTTTATATTGAGGGAGATTTTCTGACACGAATTAAAATTAATGAGCAAATACAAAACTGTATTCTTGCCATTGCGTCTGTAATTATATGGAATTTTCTACTCCAGCACAAAATGATGCCTCGAAACGAAAATCAATAATCATATTCGTATCTCCTTATTTTCTCGAATGTAATGTATATCTATCTTACCCTTTCTATTTGTTCTGATGATAATCTCCTAAATATACCTTAAAATGATCTCACGGAGAAACATTTTGTTTACATAATCAGTTTGTTCGTTTGCCCCGTTTTTGTCTATTTACTCAAATAAATCGTAACTTGCATTTAAATTATATATGCATCTTAACTCGTTTTCCCTTCTATACTCTAAAGAGGCAAGTATTTTAGAAATATAAACAAGTTATACGGGCCAAATCAGTTGTATATGGTGGTTAAGAAAAAAGGGTAATTTTGTTCTTCTTCAAAAATTTTTTAGATAGAAGGGAAAGGTGAACAAATTTGTAGTCACAAGATTCGTTCCCTAAACGCAAAACCTTTGTCGAAATGGCTTGGTAGACTAGTGTGATATTCCTATTTGTTCTGCAAAAATCACTCGTCGATTGGATGATTGGTCCAGGTAAATTCAAGAATTTTGATAATCTTTTCATTGGTTTTCGAAGCTGAAATTCTATCTGGTCTTAGTTGATTTCTATGAACCCGCTGATTTTTAGGTCGAATTACTTAAAAGGCACAGTTCGATTCGCATCATTTTCAAGAGTCATTTTCACTTCCTTTTACGATAAAGGAAGTATCGGATTCATCCCAAAAATTCTAAATTGAGTTTTCAATAGATATTCACGTTTTAGAGTCCCCTGAAGCCAAAAAACATGTTTTTGTTCATTAGTCTGTCGTCTGCCTGTGTGTCTGTGTGCATGTGAACAGAATATCTCAAAAACGAAAAGAGGTATGGCGTTGAAACTTCATATATAAGTTTTGTGTACTACCTAGATGCTACACTAAGCGTTTGAAGAAATCGCATAACCTGAAGTATGGTGTTTACACTTGGGAATTTTCGGATTTTTCGATTTTTTCAAAAACGGGTGTAACGATTTTTTTCAAACGTTACATTTTTATTACATTTTTAATGTGCATTGATGTGAGATAGGTGATTTTCTACTTGAATACCTCTAAAACGTTTTTTTAGTTAACTTCAACTAACTCTCTATTTTGTACGGTTTCTCTAAAAATTTTAATTTTTGAAAATGTATGGTGATCCTGATAGTGCTAGTGCTGTAGGATTTTCTTTCAGATCTCGTCCCGAGTCTTCATCAAATAGCTCCTCTGCATAGGTTTTTTCAGAGTTCTTTTTATCTTCTTTTTTTTATTACTATAACATTCTTATTGTTCAACAGCATTAGTGATTGTTGTGTTTTGTATACACTAGCTACTTCCATTAGCTTCTTATGTTCTCCTAAGGTATCGTGTATCTGCAGTTATTATATCTTGTGTACTATTATGTAAATGAGACAGCAAGCTTTTTCAGGTTTTTTTTTATTTTTTTCAAAAACGACTCTAACGATTTTTTTCAAACTTTACATTTTTATTACATTTTTAATGTGTATTGATGTGAGATAGGTGATTTCCAGTTGAATACTTCTAAAATGGGTTTATTTTGTTTTTATATTTTTTATTAACTCCTATTTTAAATAACACCCGGTATATTATTACATTTTTGAATTCAGCTTAAAATTTTAGAAAAAATTTGTCTCTTCAACTAACGCTCTATTTTGTACCGTTTTTGTAGAATTTTTAATTTTTTGAATTTTTGACAAATACTTAAAAATTAAAAACAAAATGTTTGGCTAATAATATAATCACTGTAAAAGGAAGTTGTGTGAGTGTATCACACCAAATTTTTTTCTTCGATAGATCAGCCATGTTATAGATCTGTGGAGAAAATCAACTACGAGAACCACAAATGATGGCCATACCAGTTATTATTGCTAATTAGGGAGATATTGGACTGAAGATAACGTTCCCCAAATATTTTTACTTAAACTTTATATTGTGGGCTGCTCAGCTAAAATTAAAAAGATAAAAATGAAGACTCTACAATAAATTGTAGTTTTGCACGTGTTAAAATTAGTTGCGTTAGGTACTGTTTCTTGCTAAAATTATGTATACCGCCTTTAAATAGAAAAGAAATCGAACGATCTTGTTATGGCTTTAAAAATTGTAATGGCACCTTTAGTTTGTACGACTCTGAATTGTACGACAGTGTTGCACCTTCTTATAATGGCAGTTTAACTGAGTGATTTATTTTACCTTGTAAGATAATTTATATCTTACAAATCTGTATGCCATTATTCAAACAAAGTAAAATAATGAGAATAAACGTACCGACAAAACCACGATAGCCGTAAAAGAATGTTAAAAATTATTTCTTGGTTGGTCGAAGAATGCTGAAATATAAAAGTTTGCTGATGCGGAAACTAATCGGCATTTGACGCAAGGCCTCTAAGATAAATTTTCTGGTGCTTAAGTTTCATGTTATTTGTAATATCATTCACGACAAAGCGAGGCGGGATTCACTGGCGCTGCTGCTATGTTACATATGTAAATGCGCCCAGGAAATTTATTTCTTAAGATTAAAAATCAGGAGAAACGTAAACAGCGTACAAACGGTTTAACGGTCATGTTTAGAACTACCGAATGCAAGCACGAACAGTCGTATCAAGATACACACAGGCCTTCAGTGACATGTATATGTGTACTTACTTCTGCAGCGCCAAGCTATTTGGATGTAGGAGTCACATAAACAGCGACTTACTTGCTCGAAGTTCCATCTATCGAATTACTGTCTAGAAGTACAATGAACGTGATTTAGTGATATTTTTGTAAATTTGACTTGCTTGAACAAATCGGGAAATTGAAAACTTCACGGGACGCTTCTCGCACTTAATCTATTGCCGTAACTTGCCAACTATCTACGCACATACAATATAGCAACTAGTTTAGGCTTGCTTAAGCCTGCAACCTGTCATCTGGTTCTATTATAAATCAATCACAATATCCATATAAAACTTGATTGTATCTATGTGAATTGCAAGTGTGCCAAGTCGCTTGCTATCTGAACAGCCTGAAAAGCGTTACTGAAATGTGGAGATAAGGATGAAATGACTGGTGGATTTAAATTTGTTTCAGGATAAAAGGGGTTTTGCAACGCGTAGGTGCTATGCTTTAGCTATCTTCGAAAGTTTTCCTGATTTGGGTTTTTAAATTTAATGCATGAATTTTAATAGCGTGGCTTTTAGTGTGTAATTACTTGTACCATGTTATTAATGGCACATATGGCAGATGTAAGTTTAAAAATAATCTTCAGTTATTGTAATTCGAAATCGCTCAAACTCGTTTTATTCCCTACATAAGTACCTTGGTAAATGACTATGATAAAAGTAAGACTTTAACAATATAAAATGCAAAAAAATGCTTCGAAAATAAATAAAAGTCGCATTCAGACGTTGAGAGCATATAAAATATATGTTTATTAGACACCTTCTTGCTTAGAAACTGTATGCACCTTTATGCCATAAGAATACAAATATAATATAAGTAGTTACATATTTCTTAGTATTTAAAATTATATTATTTTACTTTTTAATTACTTATATCGTGTGTTCCAAAAAAAAACTTATTTAGGGTAGGCCCTGGAAAGAAAGCTAGAAAATCGAGTCATGTCTTAAATTAAGTCTGAAGGTTAATGTCAGATTAAATCTTGTTTATGAAAACATCTGTCGCTGTGACAGTCAAAAGTTTACACTGGATTAACTTTCGCTGTATCAAGCATAAATGAAAATAAGACTGCATTTACACAATAACAACGAGTGTATTAATAACAGTCAATAAAAATTGTTTTTGTTAAGTGTTTGTATATTTTTAGGAAAATAGTTTAATATCAGGATTAATTTGGTTCTCTCTGGCTTATGCATCCACCTAGGCTAATAAAGCGGCTATACTGTCATTAAAGATACCAATACATTGATTCTCAATTTTCTTTCAAGAATTGCTTTTGCACAATGCATTATTCCAATTACCTCCGCTTGGAAGACAGTGGCTATTTTGCCTAGTGGTATGCTTTGGCGGAGGTTCAGATCGTCAAATTGTCTATTGAAGGCATATTGTGGTGGGAGGTAGTCTACCATAGCGTCTAGAAGAGAAATCTTGTCGACGGCCTCATTCAGAATGGGGGTATGCGTGCCTCCCTTGCTTGCTGTGTGCCACAGCCCCTTCTAGCGTAGTCTCAAGGCGGTCCTTACGGCTACTTCCTCCACAAAAACATCAAGTGGTGGAAGGCATAAGATCACCTCTAAAGCGGCCGGGGTTGAGCGTATAGCACCTGTAGAACTAAGACAGGCAAGACGTTGCACATGTCCCAATTTACTTGCTGCCGTAGCCTGTCTGACCCTGAACCACCAGGCAAATGCTCCATAACATAACATGCCCCTAATGACGGCAGTATACAACCACAAGATAATTCAGGGAGAGAGTCCGCAGAATTTACCCAGAGCCCGGTGACACTGCCAGAATGCCATGCATGCTTTTTCAGTTTTAACTTTTAAATGTTTCTCCCAATTCAGCTGTCTCTCAAAGCAAACTCCCAAGTATTTGAAATTGTCTGAAAAGCTGACAGAAGTGTTAAACAGGAGAGGTCCCACCTTTATATTCTTTGTGAAAAGTACTATTTCTGTCAGAGAGTGACTCTTCATTACAGCATGTTTCTGTTATTCGAAGAGCCGTCTGCATCAAGTTAGAGAGCCTACCCTTGAACTTCCCAGTAATAAGGATGACGATGTCATCCGCATTTCCAGTAGTATGGACGCCAGCATCATTGCGTGTGCTTAGAAGGCTGTCCACCACTGTATTCCACAATAGTGGAGACAGAACTCCCTCTGGTGGACAGCCTTTCGTCACAACACCTCTAATGGGGTTGTCTCCTAGATTGTACTGCTCTCATTGTAAACATGTGTTTTATTCATTCACAGAGAGTGGGTGCCACACCATATTTGCGTAAGGCAGAGTTAATGCTCAAAGGAAGTCATATCGAAGGCTCCTTCAATATCAATGAAAACTCTTAAAGTGGTTCACTACAACATGTAGCGCCGATTCAGTAGGGCTGCCTGAAATATAGGCGTGCTTTAGGTATAAAAACTACCTTCACTTCTCTCCAGCTCTCCGGTATATAATCTAAAAGCGATACATGCGCACCAGGTGAACAAGCATCAGTTGCAGTCCCCATTGTAGTAGGGCTGGAAAGATACCGTCCACTCCTGGTGACTTGAAAGGGCGAAAGGAGTTTATAGCCCAGGTTATCTTTTCACCCCGTACGACCTGGTTTGCCACATTCCAATCCTCCTCTGATGGAGGTGGGATGTTGGGTCTTGGCCATACACTGTCAGGGGTGACCATACAGCCTGGAAAATGTGTTTGAATTAGCACTTCCTCTGTCTCTTCGCGTTTGATTGTAAAGAACACTCCCCGCGCCTTAGAGGCCGGGCTGTTGGTTTGGATCCTTAGAAAGGATCTTCTTCAACATATCCGCTGAGGCAGTGGCCTCTATGAACTGCAAAACGTTTTCCAAGAGTCTCTCTTAATTTTTTGTATAATCGTTTTTGGTCTTTGTAGACCTCCCAGTCAATAGTGATTCTAGTTCTTTTCGCTTTCTTAAAGAGTTTGCCCAATGTTGATTTTATCCTGTCGAGCTTCGGACCCCACCAGGAGGTTGTGCGACTCTCTTTGGATGTGTTCAAGGGTCATGATGATTCGTAGGATTGTAGGATCGAATTCTGCAGGATATCCACACTGATCTGTAAGTCCTCTACCTAATCAATCTTTTTGGGAAAAGCGAAACCACCAGGTGAGTTTCCAGATCTATCTTGTAAGATAGTCTGTCAGTCCAACTAAGGTGTCGATATTGTTTTGGTTGGGCTGTAGTTCCCGATAATTTGAAACAAAGCCATCTGTGGTCTGACATAGTCACAACAGGTAATACCTGC
This sequence comes from Agriotes lineatus, assembly GCA_940337035.1. Lineage (NCBI taxonomy): Eukaryota > Metazoa > Arthropoda > Insecta > Coleoptera > Elateridae > Agriotes > Agriotes lineatus. Next base: position 227,547,175 of record OW679194.1, on the reverse strand, counting down.
CAGCCCACAATATTATTAGAAATATCTGAAGAAGCCAGAGTGACATCAATCACGGTCTGGCTACGCATTGTGACAAAAGTTGGTTCACACCCACGGTTCAGTATTTCTAAGTTTGTACTTATTAGGTACTCAAGTAAAAACCTCCTTCGGGTGTTAATGCCATTGCTAACCCACGAAACGTAGTTAGCATTTGCATCACAGCCAATAATTAGGATTTTGTTGTTCCTCTCACAATAGTTCACCAATTCAATCAACTCCACGCTAGGTGGGGGGTGAATTGAATCACTGGGGAGGTATACCGATGCGCAAATGACATATTCCTTCCCTTGGTTTATACCACAGCTCATCTGTGTCGCATTAATATCACGCGCACAGAGGTGTGGCAAAGCAAAGGCTTGTAAATGCTTGGGGCAGTTGTTGCACGTCCTTGGTTTCTCATTGGTGCTATCTGTAAAAACAGTGTCATTACGGTTAATTACTCCACAGATCTTTGATTTTACAATCCAAGGCTTTTGTATTAATGCAACAGCAGCCTCTCGACCGTGTTGTAGGTTAATTTGTATAATGTTTAGTCCAGGTTGGGTGGACATGTGGTCGACAATAAATTATTCGGCCTCGGTGTCCGACCCAGACCCTAGAGTCATATTCATCAGCTCGCTCTACTTCTCTTAAAAGGTATCCATGGGGATGGGGGCTGTGAAGCTATCTCTTCGGATAGCTGCTGTGGTAGCAGCAGCTCTCCTACTTGTGATGGAGGGATATCCGAGGACGCAGCCTAGTCTCAACAGAAAAGGGTTGCCCTGAAGGTTTGGAGTCTGGAGGTAAATTGATAGTGCAGCTTAGTACCTCTACTTTCGATTCTAAGAATCTCCCCAGAGTACTGCCAGCCCTTGAAGGTGGGTGCGGTTTGGCTTTCCGCTAGGGCGAACATATGCTTGTCCAGCGTCACTAGATCTGGGTTTTTATTAGGTCTGCTTGGACCTGTGCTATCTTACCGAGGATTGTCCTTAGATCGACGACGCCCACATGGAGGTGCCTGGTAAGGGGCTCCTTGTAACAGCCTGCCTTCTCTGTGACAACCTTCTTTGGATTAGAAGGTGGAAGGCGGGATTGCACCTGATGCCATTTATATCCTCGATCATCCTTCAACCCGTCTAGACAGCGTAGAAGATCATGGCCATTTAACTCTCAAAATATGGCTAATTTTAAAACAAATGGACTTTTATTCTAGTTGGACAAAACTATCCAAGTAAAGATCTCATACCCCCGAATGGGTTTGCTTCAAGGATTCTGAGAGAAGCAGAAATTCGCAATTGCTTTATAACAAAAATCCTCAATAACAAAACTTTATACTGCCGCTTATAATATCGGAACTATGAATTTGAGTGAACGCCTTGAGCAACTCTTAGAAGAACTATTGGTAATAAAATGGCATATTCTCGGTCTGTGCGAAACTAGGTTACCAGGAGGAAATGTACGATACATAATGATGAAAATAACAATAATAAAGAAATTGATGCACATCTAGACGAAGAAGCCACCCAATACACAGAAAGAAATAAAACGGTAACTGAAAATAACAAGAGCATGAAGATTATCAAACCATCAACGACCAATAGAAGAACCAAAACACACCAGTTAAAAATTGAATAGGGGACGTATAACACGACACAATGGAGATAACAAAAACTGTAAAAGAATTCTATATCAAACTCTCTTCCCAAGTAAATCCTAAACCTCATGATATATAACTTGAAAATATAATGAATATTGGCCCAGAGGAATTACCTGACATTACCACAGAAGAAATAGCACACGTCCTCTCTCAAATGAAGAATGGCAGAGCTCCATTAAATGATGGCATAACAAGCAAATGGCCACTTTAAGATCTATGCAAGTGCTATTAAATAAATGCCTGTCAGAAAGTATTATTCCTGAAACATGACAAAATTCGCAGATAATTTGAATATATAAAATAGGAATTCGAAATAGAAAACTAAAACCCCATCCATTAGTTTACTACTCCACTCGTATAAGTTGCCGGCAAAAATTATCACAAACAGACTGACAAACAAGTTCGACAATTATCAGCCCTTTGAACAAGCAGGTTTTTGTTAAGGCCATACTGAGCACACACAAACTATACGCATTCTAATTGAAAAGTGAAACGATTACCACGTCCCCTTTCACCTGGCTTTCGTTCATTACAACAAAGCATTAGATTCTGTTAAATTATGAGCTGTTCTCAAGGCAATGAACAATTCTAGAATCAACTTCAGGTACAAAAACCTCCTAAACTGCATCTAAAACAACGCAATTCTTGAAGTAAAAATCACAGAAGATCGGTGGGATTGAGATATTGAAGATGATATTGTCCTTGCTAATAACAGTCTAGAAGAGTTGCTAGAAATGCTATTTGAACTTAAATCCGAATCAGAAAAATCACCTTTACTATGAACTCAAAGAAAACAAAAATCATATCAAACGAATAGATAACTTTACAGATTGACATGGTGAGCATAGAAAGAGTGGAGGAATACACATATCTAGGTCATCTGATCAAATTAGGAAAAGAGAACCAAACCGTGAAAACTGTTAAAGGTATTCGTATGACATGAGCTGCTACCGAGAAACTTCGAAATATACTGAAAGACTTGAACATTTCCATAAATCAAAAGAGACAAGTTTTAATATGTGTATTCTACCGGCACTAATCTACGGAATTGAAACTTGACACCTACTATCAAATCCGATAACCCATTCAGAACGATGCCGAGAGCTAACGAACGCCTCATGTTGAGTCTCCGAGACCATATCAATAATGAGGTCAGAAAACGAGCATGTTAGAAAACCTTATGGAGCGTATAGCTAAATCTAAATGGAGCTGGATCAGTCATGTCGCACCCCAAGACAACTGCAGATGGACCACACACGTTGTAGAGTAGAGACCTATTCTACAGACTAGAACATAAAATTTACTGACCGTAACAATAAGGCTGTTGAAATATAGATTTGAATAAACAAAATGAACACAATAGAGTGCACCTGGTATAAAATTACTAACTCTAAATTAGTACTGTAAACCAGCAATAATCAGCCAGTAAAACAGTAGCTGCAGGTGGCGGCGGAGGCGTTTCGGGCTTCTCGGTGGCTGGGATAGCGACCTCGAGGAAGCGGAGTTGGATTGCTGCAGCATGCAGCGGGCTTCTTGGTGGAAGGCGATTAGCTTCGTAGACGGCGGCAGAGGCCTGGTGCATCACGGCGCTCCGGCTTAAGCGTCGATGATCGACGTTCCGGGTAGAGGCGGGTGGCTTCTGCGATCAACGATCGAGCAGAAGACGGAAGAGGTGCTGCGAGAATAGGATTCAATCGACTGCATTTGTGGCTAGCTCCTTCGATGCAGGTCGGCGTGTATGCAGCAGCATTCTTAGCTGCAGGTTGTGGCTTCGGCATGGAGCGTCGGCAAGCAACGAGCTTCCTGGTGGAAGGCGAACGGAGGTGGCGAGCGGGACAACGGACGGCTATCTCGCAGCTTGGGTGGAAGAGCGACGGCGATGGTGGAATTCGGGGCGTACAGCGGTCCCGGTCGAGCTGCGACGGCGGCTTCCCCACAGCGGATGCTAGGTTCTAACTCCAGGGAGGTTTCTAAGACCAGGGGTCTATTAGTAGGAGAGACGCTGATGCGAGAATAAGATTCATTCGAATGCCGTTTTCTGCGGCGTTCCCTTCATTTAAAGGCATTCCACTACCACTCTTTTCCCCCGCACGGCTGGTTGCCGGGGGTTGTCACGCGATAATTTCTTTCGGGGGATGATTTGGTGAATTTTACTTATGTTTTCCTCTGGCGTTCTTAATTGAGCGTGGCGGCCTTTTTAATGTGGCTTATCGTCTTTCTTATCAAAATCCGCGTTCAGGGATACCCCACCCGCTTATATGTATATTAACATTAACTGAGATTGATTTGCGATATGCGTTTGTAATCAAAGCGCGGCTCGCCGGTGTGGATTTAATTGCTGTCAATCCGGGCCGGCGCTTTAGCTTCACGGGTTGACATCCCCGCTTTGGCAGGTACCTGCTTAATGCTTTCTAATCTGGTCGGCTTAAAGTCTCATTCTTTTGTGTTTTCGGAGCTCACGACCGTTATGTTTTAACAGCCTGTGTTGCAAATTCCAGTCCGGCGTGTTTTTGAGATCCGGCCGCTAACCTTCTTTCTTCGTTTATTAGTTTGCTGGAATCTGCGTTCCCAGATTTCTTTGTTTCGTTGAAAACTAGGCGCTCTATTTTTGGTCAAATAAAGCGGCTGGAATTTCTTGGTTTTTCTGCTCCTTGGAAAAAATGAACGCGAGGATCGAGGGCGTTACTCACATGTGATAAATTGTTACATTAGCCCAGACATATTAGATTAAATTTTACCAAAACATAGAAATAAATAATGTTAATCTAAAAATCGGTAGGAATATTTTATATTGGTGTGCTGAACAACATATCAAAAGTCCTAAAGCGAAATATGCCGGCTTCATGTAATTTTTGACAAAAGAAAATTTTAAAAAGTTTTTTCCTTAATAATAACGCATATAATTTGCCATTGACCTCTATGGATGTAATGGTAATTACCAACTGAGTTCATATTTTTTTAATTGAAATATATTATGTTCTTTGACAAATTCTGCTTACCGCAGAATGATCGAAGGGCGTAACAACGTGGCTAAACTATAAATCAGTGCTTCTCTACAGCAGACTGCACTTGCATTACTGTGTAACTTATACGCGCGTGGTTTTTTGTGATGTTATTGATATAAATTGGTGATAATAATGGAAAACGTTTGTTTTTACTGTAATAAACTACTTAATGAAGGAAAGTATGTGGTGGTAGGCAAATATTTATTTAAAAGATTATAAACAAAATCAGCTTTATGATTCAGATGTGTCATTGTCTGTACCTAAACTTTCAACAGATATGGCGATCGAACAGTCTTTGATGCGCCTTTGTAAAGTTCAGGGAGGTCTCACTCATGGCCGTGGTATATCTGATAGTCAGCTAGCATATTTCGTGCTCTCTTTTCGTTGATGTCTTAAAATTTGTAGTTCCGTTGAACTGACTGGTATTACTATAACTTCAACAAAACAACACGTTGAACTTAGAGATTCAAGAAGATCAGTGGATGCAAAATATTTGAACCTTTTTATAAATTGGCTGTCGACCCGCTCTCCTAGGCAGGAATGTAGTTCCTTACAGTCTTTATCATCTGGGTTTGTTGGAGATCAAACTATTAATTGTCATAATGCAATGGAATTAGGCAACCATGCGATGAAGGCAGTCCTCGGTTGCAGTTCTCCGACATGAAGCTATCAAGAAAAAAATGAACTGTTGCAGATGGTATCCTGTGGGTGTAAATCTGAATGCGGGCTCGGTGTTCCTGTAGAACTGCAGGCCTTGCTTGCTCAATAATGTGCATAAATTGCAGGGGTTGAAGCTGCAGTTACGATACTCCAGTAAATGAAGTTGAAGTCGACGATGATCAAGACGAAATATAAGTAAGCAAGCATATTATACTTAAAACGAAAGAAAGGAAAACAAGATTTAATTTGTTCTAGGTTCCGGTTCTACTCATTTTGTCGACACTAAGTTTTCGAGTTTTATTCTCAAATAAAAATATATTGTATGTAAAATTTTTTTAAATTTTGCTTTTACCTTTTTTGACCTTTTTCCAAACACTAAATAAGCTTCTGGTGGAACAAAGATCCATATATATATACTAGGCTTGTCTGGGACGCTGTTTTGTGTGTCCGGGACGCTGTTACATCATCCAAACCGTAAGAGATAGAGAAAAAAGTTATTAAAGTTATATGTTTGGAATGGTCATGTCAGGTCAGGAACCGAATTTCAGTCACGTGACACTTCCGGTTTTCGAGAAATCACGTGATTTCCGTCCGTCCGGAACGCTGGTCCGTCCGGGACGCTGTTTCAGCAGCCAAACCGTAAGAGATAGAGAAAAAAGTTATGAAAGTTATTTGTTTAGAATAGTTATGTCAGGTCAGAAACCGAATTTCAATCACGTGACAATTCCGGTTTTCGAGAAATCACGTGATTTCCGTCCGTCCGGAACGCTGGTCCGTCCGGGACGCTGTTTCAGCAGCCAAACCGTAAGTGATAGAGAAAAAAGTTATTAAAATTATTTGTTTGGAATGGTCATGTCAGGCCAGAAACCGAATTTCAATCACGTGACAATTCCGGTTTTCGAGAAATCACGAGATTTCTCGAAAACGCGTTCTATTTGAAAAACGGTCTGTTTTGTTTTATTAAATGAGACATTTGTCTCACTGGTTGCTAGTTATTATTATTATTGTATACAATTATACATGTATGATATAAAATACATGAATAGTGAGATATATATACCTATTAAGTTATATATTGATGGCAAAACACGATATGTATAATAATATCCTGTATAAACCCGAAATACCCGCCTATGCCTTTCTTCATCATGAAGCCGACATAGGACCGCTTAGGACTTTTGGTATGTTGTTCAGTACACTAAATAGAATATTTCTACCAATTTTCAGATTTACATAATTTTTTTCAAGGTCAAACCCTAATATGTCTGGGCTACATGTGTGAATAATGTCATCTTCATCAACACCTCGTATAAAAATAGCTAACTGTGCTGTGTTGGATAAATCTGTACTCTCATCCAAAGCAATCGAAAATGCTTGAAAACCAGCCAATCTCTCAGTCATTGTTTTTTTGATATCACTAGCCATCATATCGTCACGTCGAACAACAGTACGTCGCGATAAGCTCACTTTCTCAAACTTTTTCTTCTTTTGTGGGCACAAAAGTTCTGCAACATCTACTAGGCACTCTTTAACTGTCCCTCAGAATTAACTCTAAAACTAGCTTTAACAACACTGTCTAGATTTCATCTTTGTGGATGGAACATTTGTTGCTGTTTCCCTAAATCGGTAATGAGTTTTTAAATTTTATCCTTTCTTAACTGGCCTGTAAGTAAATTATATTGAGCGAAATGCTTGCTGAAGTAATACCGCTTCATATTGCATTCTTTTAAAACAGAAATTGTTTCATTGTGCAATAAACACGTAGGTTTGCCACTTTGCATGATAAAAAAGTATTCATCACCAGACATCTTGATAGATTTTTTCTTATGAGCTGAATATTGCTTGAATATTTCTCGCGTCTTTTCTTTTCAGTTGTTAAGAAGTAATGAGTTGACACACGCGCTGAGCTGTTTATATATTACCCGCAATAAGCAAATAGAATACTCTCGATCGTACGCGAATATGCGATGCGAGTAGTCAGAGCCGACTGTTATGACTAACGTTATGAATAACGCTTCAATGTCATCGGATGGCTTCCCGAATGTTTATCTTTATCTGTTTGTCTCTTTCTAACGACTATTTCTGACTCGATCTGTGGCGTTCCACTGCGTACGCTTAAAAATATTATTTATTTTATATTTATTTTATTATTACTGTTGTTTGACAGTAACTACAAATAAACTATGTGTGCTACATCTTTAATTTTTTTGCGCGTTATTTGAAATTTCGGAATCTGTCGCGGGCCGGAAAGAAGCTGGCGGAGGGCCGGATCCGGCCCGGGGGCCGTGGTTTGCCCATATGTGTTCTAGAGCTAGACCCTCTCCCGAGGTACGGCCGTATAAGGAAAAATATCCTAATGCTTCCAACAGGAGTGAAAAAACCAAACGAAACACTTGGTACTGTGAATTACATAATTCGCAGATAGAGATAAAAATACTGCACTCATCAAGATGCGGCCCATGCTCTTGTCATTTCTCAAGCAATCTTAATCAGTTCAATTAGATAGAATTACTAACCGACCACTTTAGTTAAACTTACATATTGAATGCCTTGATGAATTATTACCAACATCATTGTAACTTTAGAAAATCTATTAAAATATTTTAAGAAAAAAAGATAATGGGATTTAAAAATTTTAAAAAAGCGTTTAGGCAAAAAGCAGTAGGGCATGCAAATATAGCTACTTATGACCAAATATAATTTGGATGCCTAGTTTGAAAAAGTTAACTTTTAAATTAAAGAACAACAAGTTTATGAACTCCTTTGAAGGATAGAAATATAGTCAAGTTGACTTCTTAAAAAACATTGTTATACTAACCGCTTTACAATAATGATTTTCAGATAACACACCTCTAAAATACTAACTCGACAGGGCAAGTTAATGTAAATATAGTGCTACACTCAAGCCTACATGCAGAATAGTTATTTAAAATGAAACAAGTTGGAAAACTCCTTTCGCTCGTCGGACAACATTTACAACGTGTTAAAAACACTAATTTTTGCAACGTATTGCATAAAAGATTTTTTGGAAATTGTGTAATAAACACAAAATATTAAATATTCTAGGTTATGTTGACATTAAAATTTACGGAATAGAGTGAAAATAGTTATTTGTCTACCAAATGTAGAAATGAAGGTTGTTCCAGCACGAGATGAATGTTTGTTGACCGATTGTTATCGAGTTCAGCAAATCGTCATCATTGGTTAATCACGTAAAATCGAATAAGAATATTATGTTCATTTCTCTTAGCTTACAAACCTAGAGCATTTGTGGGCACATGGCCTTAAAGCTTTTAAGTAGTAAGGTTAATTTATGTCACTAAACAAACATGAACGAGTGACTCTGGGCATTGAGTTACCGTGCTTTTTTGTTCACGCCTGAAGAATCCTCTTAGGAAAGTGGACGAAGCGTTGAATTCTTCTATCAACAATGACACGGTCCAAGTGATTAATGTATTTTTGCTATTCCTCATGATGAAAAATAGTTGCATATAGTGTCGTTCGACTTTTTTTGTAAAAACCCGATCTCATCATCTCTGTGAATTCTAAAACTCACTTAAGTTTTTATAAGCAGCAGGGCATTCGCCTCAAATGCAATTTTATACGTCATCTTTCTTTAACGCACTAATCAATGTAACGGCCATATAATAGACGTAGAGGGCCTGCTTGCGGGAAACTTTTGTTTTAATCTAGCTTACCACATACTATTTCTAATCCAAATATGTTTTAAAATTCTTGATTGACTGGTAACGTTTCCCTAAAGGCTGACTTAATATTATAAACAAACAGAACATAGTAATAGTACCTACTATCAAAATTAAATAATTTACTCATAACAACGGTGTCTAAGGTACCTGGTACTATGCATGCCTAGACCTTGTCCATTAACAAACAAAAAAACTAAGTTGTTGCTGTTACCTCAGTTTCCTTGGAAATAGCATATTATAGGTGACAATAGTAGTTAAATAATATAAAGTATTTATATTAGCTTCAATGGCGCAACCACATAAGCCTTCAGGTGGAAGGTAATTTAAAAATATGGGATCTAGGCTACAGAAAATTTTATTTTTTCCCAAAAAGTGGAAAAAACTTCAATAAATATTTTACTCTGATTAGTTTTGTGGAGGTTTGTGTTATTAATTTATTGCTCTAAGTAATGTATGTTAATCCTTTGGTTAACAGTGTTGGCGTCATACAATAATTTATTGATTTGTTATATGTATATAATTATGTATATTTATTGTGGTGAGGCTTGTTGGGCAAACCCGTAAAGTTTTATTGTTGTTAGAATAGTATTAAATGTCAGCAATGATTTAACCGTAGTTTATAGGTCTTAATACTATGGTTATGTATAAGCAAATAGAAAGTGCCAGCATAAAAAGCGTTTATATTCCATTAACTAGAAAATGTGCAACGTAGGAATAAAATCAGCTTCTGCAAATCAAAAAGTAACAAATACGTTTTATCGAAGAATCAAAGAATGGGAAACCTGGCTGGTGCGCGGCTTTTATTCGGCAGTAAGCTTGAAAGTGAGGAGATATGGAAACCACTGTAAATTCATAACAATATTGAAATGGTATTTATCGAAGGCCACTGTCAAGTTACATGATAAATTATCCGACATGTGTGTAATAGGAAAGTTTATCTGCATTCAACAGAGCTGTTCATTCATCGTTATTTTATATCTATATTCAGCGTGACAGTGATGTATGGTGTATGCACTTATTCATTTCACGACAGGCGCGTCGGGACGGCTCGCCCCGGGTTTTGCCCGGGCGACGAGGCGTCACTCCCTGCTGACATACTGATTGATTATACCCGCTACATTAACTAAATAACGCAGTTTACTGCTTTATTATTGTGGCGGGAAGTACATTTGTACTTGTAATCGGCGCCCGCTTTCGTTTCATTTTCTAACCACGTATGCTGACTAGCACAGCTCACTTTAGTTGCCAATTAATTGCACCCCCCCCCCCCCCCGCGCCGTTCCAGTAATGGTTTTTGTTTTACCAACAGCCGACCTCTTGTATTGAAGCAGAATGTAGGTATAGCGTGAGGAAAAGCTACTGCCACGGTTTTCCCTTAGTTTTTATTAGTAAAGATTACTACAGCAACTTTCATTTTATATTTTTGTATAAAAACATTATTTGAAATACACTTATGAAACAGAAGAATATAAATCATCGGAAGCTACTGCAATTTTCGTTTCGCTACATAAGTGGACTGTAAAGTGGAAAAATCCAGTTAAATATATTCCATACTGCATATTACCTTGACGTAGAAACGGCAAATTAGAAAAGAATAGAATAAAACACAAAACAGATTGGAATGGAATAGAAAGGAAGAAGGAAAGAGGGAAATAAACAGAACGCAACGTGACGAAACTTGGCAACTGTTATCGGCATAGTTCCATTTATTGGAATTGATTGTTTTTTTTAAATACTAAAACATAAGAATGCATCCAAAATAAGCATATGGAACTAATATAAACACAAAAACGACTAAAACAAGGGGCCTCCCTATTTAATTTAACGCTAGAATACATTTTAAGAAAACTACATCTGAATACAAAGGGTACGATGTTATACAGGGTGTGTTTTTAATACAGCCAACAAACGAAAGCTGAAGATGCTATGTTCTAGAATAAGACAAAAAATGCTTATAAGTGATTCTCCGAAAATGTTTACGTAAAGAGATACAGGGTGCTTATGTTTTTTTTGTAAGATTAGAGAATGAATCTAAAAAATATGCTTTCTCAAAAAATCAAGGACGTTCGTTTTCATATTTTTTAAGCCATTTATTTCAAAACTAGTGAATCGCCAGATCTACGCTTCGCTTCGAAAATTACACGATTTAATTTAATTAAATATAATTTCATTTTACTTTACTTTTTCGTACTTTTTTTGAAAATAAAAACCGGCCTACGATCTAAGTCTAAAAATTAGCAAAATTGTAAGCTATCATAGAATTTAATCGGTCCAGTATCTTCGGAGGAGATAGCGAACAAAGATACATACATACATACAAAGAAAAAAAACACCGATTTTATGGTATAGATGACATTTGAGTGTATAGTACCTATACCTAATGTGAACTCGCAGAGTTCGAGTACAAAACATTTTAGGCATAATCTTTGTTCAAATTAAATGTTGGCGTTGCGTTCGGCTTACTAATGCAATTGCGAAAACGCCGAACGGTGTCGGTAACCAAAATGCCTAAAGGCGCTAACCGACGTCACGTCGTTCGTGAGCATGGCGTCGGAACCGTACACTAAGCGTTGTGCAATAATAAGTGCAATTAATTCTGCACCTATCAATACCTACAGTTGTATTTACAACTGCCTATTTAATGCTTATAATGCTTCCTTTGGTACCTATAATGACTATATTGCCTACTTTCCGCATATGTATTTGATTTACAGTGTTTTTTTTTTACTTGCCTATTGTTGAATTTTTTATGTCTACAACGCCGGTCTCTACTGATGATTAACGTTTTTTAAAGGGGCGTTTGTGATTCAGTTAACCTTGCGAAATAAAATAATTATAGAATACTACTAGAATCAATTGTTGTTCGGTTTACTTTTTTTGCAGTTTCCCATATATGAAATAAATAAATTCCATTAAATATTAACAAAAACTAAATAAACCAAGAACCATGAAGGCTGCACTTGTCACCTCTCAACATTAGCAGTACATATAACATCAGATCTGTTTGTGTTTTATTAAGATTGCCATGATTCATACATGTGATAAAGAGCCGCGCTTCCCATTCGTCAGATCGCGGCTCCATTAAAAATTTATCACATGTCAGTAACGCCCTCTAACCTTGCGTTCATTTCTTTCACGGAGCAGAAAAGCAAGCAATGCCAGCCGTTTTATTTTTTTGGCTAAATAAAAACAGCACACCGAAATCTGCATAACTGCGATTTTGGCAAAATAACGTAAATAACTTGACGATTTTAAAATAAATCCCGGCCGCCAAACGAAATATGCCCGGATATAAAAAAATACCAGGGAGATGCGACGCTACGTGCTAAACACAAAATCTATATTATTAAATTATTTTTATCTCTAGGTTAATTTTATAACACTGTAAATATTAATTGTAAATACACAAATGCATAAACATGATCTGTCTACAGGAGCTCCAATCGTCGTCTTTCGTTGACACCCTACCCTGAGCTAGTTTGGTAATGGCCCTAAAAAAGCCATTCTCAACCGCGGTCACGTCTCCCGCAAACGAGAGCGTCTCCGTATTGTCTTAATTGCCTAACCAACGTGGGGCCTCTCTCTCGTGGACGTCTCCGTATTGTGTTAAGATTTTCAAAAATATGTACAGATCGATCAAAAATAAAATTCTACACTGCACTTTATAGAACTACAATTGAACTAACATATCAGCAAATAAAATTGAAATCAAGCTTGGCTTTGAAAATGGAAACATATGTCGATTATTAATTTATGTTGATGTTATAGAATGGAATGCACATACATAACCTAAATCATTGCATACCTGTCACTGTCAACATTTTATTTGAAAATTAACATAGATCCAACACTTAAACACTGTTACATCTGCTACATCAATCATTTCGATTATAAAAACTTTTCGATTAAACATGTGTAATTTAAAATTTGATAATTTAAACAAATTGACACTTCTACAATTATAATAACTGTCATATTTAAATTAAAAACAGCATAAGTAAGAGAGCAGTCTAATAAGCTATACGAATATGCAAAATATGTACTTTAAACCAAATTTATAGATTGAATTGATAAGTAACAAGAAAATAGCAGTGGGATAAGTTGAAATAGTTGTGGAAAATGAATTATAAACTCCAAAAAAATGTAACAATTCTATATTAACAAAAAGCATGCTGCAGATTAGGCAAGTTTTGTTGTGTTCAATGGCACACGCGATTAGGTTTATTTTTTATTTCACTGTATAAAATTATCTTTTGTGTTATAAGCGTATAAAATGTGTATGTAAAAAATATTAAATAATTATATTAATTTTCATTTAATTTTCCAAATATTTTGTGTTTTTTACCCAATTTTTATTTGTTTCAATAACTCACTTCCATTTTGTTTCATTGATTATGTTATTGTAATATAAAGGGAGATTTTGAAATACATGTCCACTCGTATTCGGAAAAAAACATACAAGTACGCATTGCAAACTTGGCAATATTTAAGTAATGTAAACTGAAATTTTTATAAATGCTACTTAACAACATTGAACTGAAAAAAGTACCAGTCGCATTTTCACATACCTCTATTCTAAAGTTTCCATAGAAATAATGTTTAGTTGACCTTATTTACAATGTGAAATAGTAGGTGTATGCTTTTTTTCAGAATGCGAGTGTATACAGTCACTATCAAAACGTCGGCATCAAACGGGAAAAATGTTTAGTTTTGGTATTTCTGCTTGTCTGAAAACCTATTTAGCTCCTTTCAGATACACCGAGTGATTTTAACTTAGTTAGAAAATGGCGTTTTTCGAAATTGTTAATATCCAAATAGAGCTATTTTTCGGAAATTAAGGAATATTTTAATGAGTTTTTTTATTGTATGTTAACTCACTGAACAACGTCAAGACAAAAAAACAACTTCATTCTTTAACTTTTCCAAAAATTTATTTTTTAAATTTTTGTAATATATATTAAAGATATCACATGCCAAGACCTGATCACAAAATATTTTTTTTGTGGTGCAAACTTTTAAGACTTATCATTGGAAAGCAACAGAAATAGTAATTTATTATACAAGACGATAAAGTTAAATTTTATCCACGAGTGAATCGTTTAACGTCGAGACGAAGTCGAGACGTTAATGATTCAAGAGTGGATTGAAATAACTTTATCGTCGTGTATAATACAATATTTTTTTCTATAGCGAGAACTTTAACAATTTCAAAAGAAAATAAGGACAGTCAATCACATTTCAAAATGTCAGTAGCTAGACTGGGTTGCTACGACAATAAGAAGCTGTCATATTTAATTTAAACAAAAGTTAGAAAATTAAATTACTTTATCTATCCTTGATGTTAAAGTGCTACTTTATCTACCCTTGCTGTTAAAGTAAAACTTGACCTTTTGTTTTGAGTTGATAAAAGCACACTTTAACATGTGCTATAGAAAAAATGTTAATTATTCCTTCAGATTTTTTATTGTCTACCGAAAAATATTTTTTGCATAATTTTTACGTATTTGATACAAAGCGCCTTTTTGGGAGAAATATGTTTCAATGATAATTAATATCTATTTAAATGGCTTCTAAGAACTCTAATCTACCCTTGTTAATAACTTACTAAAAATCCTGTAAAAGTTCTTTTACAATTACCTAAATGAGGAGATTTTTAAAATTCAGTTTACATATTCAAGTTAGTTTAATAGGCAGAATATAGGATGACTAATCAAATTAGCTAATTGTTTTCATCAGTTCGTTTTGGGTTTTTGACTCGAGTTCTTTTGTGTTACATACTTAAAGCAACAACAAAAATATTAGTAATTTAGCCATGATATTTTTTCTACAAATTTAGATTCTTAAATTTTGGGGAAAAATTTTGAATTTAGATGGAAAGTCACATTTTAAACAACTTTCTTTGATAAAATGCTTCTTTATTTTGGTTAGTAAATGCATTTTTAGGAATTATTTGAAAAAATTTAAAATTTGGTAGATAAAGGATGCCACGTGTTTGACCAGTTTTTAATCTTTTTTGAACCACCTTCGATCGCCAGGGTTTGATTTTTCAAAAAAACTCTAAACAAAATATTTTCCCATTTGATGTCATTTTTTGGTGATTAGTGTATATTGAAATTTCATATAAGTAGATAATGTAGTTCTTCTAAACAAACGTTCGTTGAACGTAACTATGACGTCAAAATCGGTACAATAGTAAAAAACTAAATTTGTGCTTACGTCTTCGCCCGGACTTGTCTGACTCGCTTAGGCTCGTCAGTCAAACGCGTCCGGTCTCTCCAAACAAAGTATCACTTTTACTCCTGGTAACATAATATTCTACTATTTCAAGTTTATTAGGTGTCAAATGTGACAGTTAAAGCTAGTTTGCACAAATGTCGAAGACGCATTTGGAAAGTTGTAGAAAGGACCTTGCCATATTTGTAACAGGAACGTGATAATGATGGCTGTTTTATACCGTTGAATTCCGCCAGGAAGATAATTTCAAGTTTTTCTATTTAGATAAATCGAATTAAACTACTTTAGCGGGTTGCGGCAGCATTCAAATCAGTATTCCAACAGTAAACTCCATATCTCAGTTATTAAAATGAAATGTTGGCTTCTCAACTCGTTTATGAAATGTACAAAAAAAAGTAAGCCTACATGATTTTAATGCAAAACGTTTAAACGTTTAATAGATATATTTTGACATATTTAAATGATCTTGCTTTTAGAGCAACATGCAATCCTTTATAATTTATGAGAAAAATTAAAATAAGAATTCTTTACGGTCAGTCGAAGGTTTTTGCACACCGTTTTAAAAATTTAGGATATAAATGGCGAATTGATAATTCTTGAAGAAGTCTAATGGAATTGACCTACTTTTGGAAAATTATTAGCACAAAAACAAGAAGAATTGTATCAAGTTGTGTTTTGATGATACATGAGTATTGCACAATGGCATTGTAGGTCGCTCTTGGTAAGACATTGATTTAAGAACTGTTAAAACCGCAATAGTAGATGGAAAAAGTTCACTGAAATTTGTTGTTTATTTCTTCCTTGATTTCCATAGACTTTTTTTTTAAAGTTCTGAAAACAATAATATTGTAGTATTTAAAAGTTAAGTTCGAATATAGTTTCGATAAAAAATATAAATTGTTATTTTCCTTCATTTTTTAATTGAAAATTATTGGTACGTCACCGAAACTGACTGTTTTCTTCACTGAGATTTTACAAAACCCCATAGTCTACTATTCTGAATACAATCGTATATCTGTGGAGAACTTGTGCAAAATCAGCAAACATTTTACTACATTACTTCCTTCATTTAGGTTTCCTAATGCTCGAATTGAAATAAAAATCGAAGCGTGAAATAATTGAAAAATATGATATTCCTAAAACTACTTTAATCTACGACAGTGTGTAAGATTGCCTTTTATTTGGCAGTTTTAAGTTTGTAGAACGACTGTTTAATAAAATGTTTTCATTAGGTTACGTCATCAGTAGTAACGTGTTTAAAAGATTTCATTAGGCACGTTGTCAGTAGTAACGTGTTTTAAAATTTTTAAAACACGCAAAATTACGACCGGTTGCTGGTATTCCTAATTTACATTTAAATCTTTTTTTACATTTACCGTGTTTTCTAGATTCTATCGTAGATAAAATATTGTACGATACACATGCGTAAAGCATCTTTAGACACTCGCGGGGCTTAAAACGTTCGCTCACTCGCGTTTTAACTCTACCCCACTCGTGCCTAAAGAGTAGCTTTACGCACTTGTATCGTAAATTACTATTAAATGATGCATAAACTTACTAAGAAATCAATAATAACGCAGTTTTTCATTTGCGTTTGGAAAACAGTGTGTACAAAAAAATTTATAGATACACTCGTTTATTCATTATCTATGTGAGATTTCAATATACGAAACAGTGCACTTCAAAATCACCTTGTGTATGTGTCTTTTTAAGAGTGACAAGTTTTTTGTTAAAACTATATTGAACTTAATAAAAGTTAATTAATGAAAAACTCAGAGCAACATTTGGAGGAAAATTCCATTCCCATTATCAAAGTAGTGTACCCTTTTTTATGTATACAAGTCAAGGTGTGTAAGTTTTTACTACAGTTCCAGTTTGTCATTGCATTTCTTCAGGTAGGTCTTCTAGTTAAAGTTATTCCTCCATAAAATCCTTTGCTATTTACCATCGTGAGGAGCAATAAATATTTGCCGATACATTTTAGTTATATCGGGTATTTATGCAATCTAAATCTAAGAATAATAAAAATCAAGCCATCTTGAAGTTTTGAATCAACCATTAATGTTTTATTGACTGATTCCGGATAAAGATACATGTACAGTAGGGTGGAGCGTTGCTGTAAGGACTAAAATTAATTTTTGATCCTCACATATTTTTTGCCGTTCTCATTATTATTTTTTTCCAACATCTTCTGCCCTCTACTACCCCCTAAAGATAGGGTTAGACAGTTAAATATTAATGTGTATAAATACTTATCTGTATATTCGTTATATAAGTTGAAATCCAACAAAATTGTTATTCCTTTACTTATTACAAATGATTATATCCTTTACTTGTTTAAATGACCCCCCCCCCCTCCATCCATCCTCCGTCACTCCACAACCACCTGACTAGTCCCAGCGAGTCCCAATGCTTTACGGCGAAAATCAGTTGTCTTGTACTGGTAGCGGGCAAAGCATAGCGTGTTTTAGTGTGATGAACTGAGTAACAAGTTTATACAAGTTTTAAAAAATGAGTGTTTACCGTCGTTGCTTTTTATTTGTGCGTTACGAATTTAAGCCTCCAGACTCTAAAAAGAACCCAACGTTTCTGAAATATGCGATATAGTAGCGGATCAAGTTAATATGTTATGGACAAAAGGAACAATTTCCGTTGTTTACCCGCACCCGCGTTATTCTGTGTATTCGAGCATATCATGACAAATATT
The DNA here is from genome assembly GCA_940337035.1 of Agriotes lineatus. Classification (NCBI taxonomy): domain Eukaryota; kingdom Metazoa; phylum Arthropoda; class Insecta; order Coleoptera; family Elateridae; genus Agriotes; species Agriotes lineatus. Next base: position 227,529,187 of record OW679194.1, on the reverse strand, counting down.
TAAAGTTAGTAAGATATCCAAACTCAAAACGAAATGACAATTATTTTTTAAGAGTTAAGGACTTTCAGAACAACGCAAAAACTCTTTTTCACATTTGTGCTTGTAAATGTGAAACGTTTGAAAAATGTTCATGCGAAAAAGGAAATAAGGTACCAATTCAGGAATAGCAATTTCTGATTGGCCAAAGAACTGTCAGATAAATGTGTATAGGAAAACTTGACATCAAAGAGACAACTAAATTAAAAATCACGGAAGAAAGAAAACTCAAAGGTGAAAAATATTACAAACTTAAACAATCTGAAATGAAAATGGGAGAAAAAAGAAAAATAAACCATGTAGAAGACAGTGATACTAGTGAATTTGAATATGTAAATAATAAGTTAGATTTGGAAGTCATTAATTCTGAAATTCCATCTACGTCGAAAGATATCTCTGAGCAAAAGCAAAAAGGGTAGCCTGGATACAATGTTATCCAGTTAAACACGGTGGCACAGGTATGTGACAGATTTCAATTGTCTGACAGAGCCGCAGCAATTACTTCAGCTGTTCTACAAGACGTTGGTCTGATCTCAGAAAGCCACAAACATAATGTTATTGACAGAAGTAAGATAAGAAGAGCCCAAACCAAAAAGAGAATAAGTATGCAAGAAGCGCTTCAGGAAAAGTCAGTACAAAGCATATATTTCGACGGAAAAAAAGATTTAACTTTAACGCAAATGACAACTGGAGACAAACATCACCGAAAGACCTTAGTGGAAGAACATATACATATCTCTGATAGAAGAGCCTGGATCGCTCTACATATATGGGACATACAATGCCAACCTCTGGTTCTGCGAAAAGTATAACTGACTCAGTTTTCAAGTTTCTTGGAGATAATGATTACATTTTTTTATGATAATCAAGCGAAGAGCTGCTTTTAGCAACATTTTTGTAAACTATAGGGTGGGGTACAAACAGTTTTGAGATCTAGTAATGAAAACACTTATAATTTTAAGAAAGTAACCAGAACTAGCCTCTTTAAATCCACCGGTGCACCTTTTTCTTAATAATAGGTTAAAGAAAAATCAAACACATTTTATATACAAAGACCGGTAGAGGGCAGAAAATATAAATTTACTTAAAAACCAAAGTAACCAGGGGTACCTGAGCTAAGTTAATTTTTTGCCCTTTAGGGGGCGGTAGAGGGCAGAAGAAAACAATATAATTAAAAACGAAAAAAACTGGTAATTATTGATCACTTGTAACAACTTTTCGCCACTATTAGAATTAAAAATGAAAAACTGGTTAAAATCGCTCCACCCTAATATACAACGATACATCAAACATCGCCCAGTAGATAAAACGCATTGGGTTTATTTAATTTTGGTAGTGGAACCAGTACAATAGGGGCTAGTAGTATTATTTGTGGGGAGACTCATGTCTAGCAAGTAGGTCTTCATAGGACTTTTTTGTTAACCCCGTTGACAAGGTCTAGGCATGCAGAGTACCAGGTACCTTAGTCCTACTTAAAATTTTACGGAGGCTAATGAGTTCCAACCCTAGCAAGGGATCTTTTACATGCTTCACACCGTATTAACATGGGATCCATGGCTTTACATCACTTCTGAATGATGGCATTTTGTAGAGGTTTTCATCCACACTTTTTTTATTTTTAAAAACTTCACCGGGATCGGGGATCGAACCCTCGATCCTTAGATCAGTAGCCAGAATGCTAACCACTGAGTTATGGAGTCAGGCACCATAGGGGCTAAGTTATTGATAGTCGTTTCCTTGGATGCATGATTACTTGATCACTGCTCTCGTAAATGCTCTAGCATTAAACTATAATTCCGGGAGGGAATGATACATTTTTCTCCCTAGCAATACAAATATTTAATTTCAACAACTATGTTATCCTCAGGCGTATCTGCAATAAATACCATAACAATTGTAAAAATAGGTAAATTAAGCAACTTATGATATTTTGTTCATTTGGTTTGAAAATATGGCCACTGTCGGTAAGAATGTGCGCTATAGAGAGGCAAAAATACATTGAGGTCTACTTATTAAAGTGTGCCGAAGTAGGTGTCTGGTTCATGTAATACAGGGTGTCAGAGTGTTATAGGAATGCAAAAATACATGCCAATCAGTGGTGGTTTCTGAAGAATTTGTATATCAGAGTCAGCCAAATACAAAATGCATTTACCGCCTCCTCACAGAAAAAGACAGATTTCGAGATCTGAATATTTCTCATATTGATTGGTAAAGTTAACATCAGTGAAAAAAATACCAAACTTTACAGGCTAATGAAAAATGATAAACTAAGTCGAAAATAGCTTCATAATTTTAATTTTTATTTAAACATAATACTCCAACAACTGTGTGATAATGTGATAAATTGAAGGTATAATAATTATTAAACCAAGTAATAATATCTTAAAAAGTAGCAGTTCATACAAACACATGTGATTATAATAATTCGCTGGAGCTAGATAGAGAGAATGAAATTTGGGACCAGGACGCTGCGTTTCTTAGTTATCTCTATAGGATCAAGTCACGCTACGTAGCAAAGTTGTAAGCATTGTAATTAGCTCGACGCGCATTATAAAAGCGGCAGGTCAAACTGAACTGGTCTAGATTCCCTGTTAAAGTGACTGATCTTCGAATCTATGTTCTTCGTCTGTCTCCATCGCTACAGCCAATAAACTATTGAAAAGCTGAGCCGCTTGCTCTGGCCTGATTCGTGAGTGAACGCGCTTATCGTACAGTTTGTATTCATGAAATAAAAATCACTGATGTTTTGATGATGATGAAAAATTAGCACAAAAATATTTGTTTCATAATAAAACCAATTGAATGTCTAGTTTGCACTGTCCGTTATGGGTATACAAAAATATGTTGATATGTAGGTTTTAATTCAGTAAACGGAGATGTCCATTATTCAGGTTGTCCAGTAGCAGTAGTTTACGATGTTTCTTAAGCTTTTCAAGCACCACGTTTGACCAACAGTCTTGCGCTCGCAACCCAGAAGCAGTATTAATATATAGGATAAGTTTTTTTAAGTGTGCACATTGAGATCTATGAAATCATAGAATATAGAGAAACGATTTGACTGGAAAAGAAATGTAACACTACTGTAGCTTACATTAAAAGTTAATTGCTTGCGATATGTTTGTACATAACCAAATTTCTTCATCTTCTTTACTTTATTTAATTTCTTTACTATCCAACTTAGAAGCATAGTGAGTTATAGATCATTTTATGCTTAACAAGACCAATTGATTGATATTTTTATTTATCTTCTCATTGACGACTTCTCAATTTTCTCTACCCGGTAAGTTCGAAGATGTAATGCATGTACGTTGGCACAATAAAAACTCACTGACCTGGTGGCCCGTTTGTGTGTAGCTTCAATTTTTAAATTAAAAAAATTAAATAACACCAACGCAGCGGTACAAAACGTACGTTTAAGATTATACTGCCAACCGTGCAGGCCCACATTTTGCATTCAAATATACGACGTGCCCTTGCACGTAAAAGCCTGGTAAAGGCGGGCACCTTTTTGTGTTCTTATTAGTCGCCTAAATTTGAAAGCGACGTCGCAGTCTCGCATACCAACCGGTCCCTGAATAACGAGCGCTAATTGCTGTAAGACCAGAAGCACTAACCTTTTATTGGTACAAGCAAAAAGGATCCTTTGTCGGCGCTTGTCACCAGATTACAAAACAGTGCTGAAAGATTCCAAGTGCCCTGGTCAAACACTTAACAGGCGCTGTTTACCGAGCGTCTGCTCATTCCATTCGAACGGGTAAACAGCCTGCGGGATCAACCCACTTTACACCGGCAACAAAGCTGGCGGCCACTCCCTGATCAAAGCAATCGTTGGGCCGCCTAACATGTCAATCTTACTCCTTTCGGATGAAGATTTAATACGAGAGCCGGTAAAGCATACACAGTGGTATAATCTGCCTGGCGTCAGATCACTATTATTATGTGCTACCGTGTGACAGCTTGACGAACCCTCTTCATCTGTCTGGAATGCGGTGAGTAGCAGAAGAGTTCCCGAGATGACAGCCAACTCGGGATTACATCCGGATGGTTGACTTGTCCCTGTCAATTAGGTCGGGCCGCGGGGTTTCAAGTCGACTCGTGTTACCTGGTGACAGGACACGCTGTCCGCCAAACCAAACAAACCATAGCTCTATTGAAAGCCTGTTCCTTCTTTGATAATTTCTCATGTTACCACTTTTTAGTAAAAATGACTGCTGTCGGCCGTCCTATCTTTACCGAACTGGAAACCTGGCCTTGTCGGGGGTAGCTAAGAATAGTTAAAAATATCCTTCTGCCGAGGATTGTGACATTGGTTTTAGTCATTTATCACAAAAGCCACCATTAATGGTTGACAGCAAAATGGAATAAATGATATTGTCCCTTTGTTCCTAATTTATGAAAATATCTTTAACTTAACAATTTGAAATGGGTCTTTTTTATGCAAATATTTCCATGGAATTTCTCATTTATGCAGGTGCTTACCCTTATAAACTTTTCTACTACATATTAGAAGTATATTTCATATAGTGAACACACTTACATGAATAAAAAAGCTTCTAATATTCCTAAAAGCAATATTTGCATACAATTTTCTTTAAAATGAAAATGATTATCAGAAAATGCATTTTAAAACTGCTAAAACTAAACGTTGGACATATTTGTTTATGTTTAAACTGTAGAACATAGAACCAATTTGCACAGCCACAAACACTTTAAATGCAGAAAAGAAAAGCAAAATTTAAAACAATTATGCTGGTACTGGCACTGACACTTCGCGCATGGTTTTGCTTGTTTGCATGTATCTACAGCCTATATCTTTTTGGAAGACGTACAACGAACCAAAGCAACAGTTTGTTTCTTAATATTGCTTCGAAAAATAAATAAAACATATTAGATATATTATTATTATTATTAATAATAGCAAACAAAAGGAAGACATATATCATACGACTATATCCATATATTTAATACTACAACTTTGTCCCCAAACAATATTGGTAACCCAAAAAGACCTTCACTTTATAATACTAATGGAAAATTTTAATTTGTATTGGTTTTGCTAGTTCTAGAAAGAGCCATTTAATATTGGTGTTGTAATTTAATTTTTGTAAATGCAAGGTGTCGGCCTACTTGCCCAGCTCATTTGCGCCCACCGTCATTTTCGGCCCATTTGTGCCCCAAAAAAATATCATCAGTAATTAAGGTCTCACTGGCGCCCATGCTTGCTACTCATTAGTCATTATTATGACTACATGCAAAACAGTTAATCACAAAAACACTAAAAATTGTTCGCTGCCTTCTATGCCCTTCTGTTGGTACTTCAATTTTTGTGTTTATTTGGGAAATATTGTAATAATAGTTATAAAAATGCGCCGTTAATTTGCTCTACTAATTACTATTATTAGCCCCACGCTAGTCGCCATATAAATGTAATAGCCTCGCTTAAATAAATTAGGTTTTAAAAACAATATAAAATTTATAATTATTTGCAAGGGATACAACACTTTATAAAATGTATTAGTTTCAATTAAGAACCGGTCTGTCAAACTCAGGACAAATTAAAAGAATGTAATTTATTACCACAAATAAATGGTTTATTGCTCATATCTTATTTTATCCATTTGCAATAAATTAGGGCTTAGCTACGGTGAACATGAAACAAATCGTTACTCAGGTTGTCAGTTCATAAAATTAAGAAATCTTTGTATGACAAATAATTTTTTGTATGACAATTTAACTGGGTATTAGGGCAAATGCACAATTTCCATCTGACGTTTAAATAACCTCTAAATTTAGTGCAGTAAACAAGATGATCTGACAGTGCAAAATAGTGTAAAATTGAATTTTAAAACACCAAAATGGCAAGGAAGCATCAAATAAATATAATTAATTTTGTGACGTAGCAACTGCTGGCCTAGTTTTGTTTCTAGTGTGACGTCAAAACCCACGCACTTTAGCTTTTTGTTCTGCATCCCACAAAAACTGAAAATTCCGCGTCACCTTGCACTTTTTAGAGATGCTGTCTAATTTATACGAAGCTGGTCGGGGCTGGGGTTCTGAAATATGCTTTTCCACCTTGTACACATTCTAATTTTGATGAGGTCCAAAAATTATGGACTTATTCCAACGATTTCCCTGTGAAATTACCTTGAAAAGGGCTGCTTTGTAGGCGGGATACGTTTTCTGGGGACGCTTCGTCAATTGCAATTCTCGTGGTTGCTTCCTACTCCGAAACTCTGGATACAGGCACTTAGGCGGAACGGTTCTACACGTTGGACATAAAATTCTTGCTGGTCGATGCTGCTTACTTATCGAAATAGGCCCCCGAAGTTACTCGCACTTAGACGAATCTTGCTTCTGGCTAAACTCCTACACCTGGCAAACTATACCCAAAGCTGCCCTGTACACTGGTGAATAACTTTACACACATATAATTTTATGCAATAAAATGTGGAGCTTAATCTACCCCCAACATGTAAAATGTTAGCTTGTATGGTAATCTTCGATAAAAAACTGTCTCGCCCCTTAGCAACTAGATTTTCAATTTCAATTACATATTTGGTGCCATTTCTTTGCCTAACTGCTAAAATTGTCTTTTTCCTGGAAAAAATGCCACTACACTTTGCTCTGCTTTTAAATCGCTTCAGTTTATAATTATAATGCACTGATACACTTGGAGTTCCTTTAGTGTCTCATTAATTGTCTTTCGATCGGTTGCCTTCCATTTTTCATTGCTCTATTGCAATTATTATGCTAGCACTGTTTCGTTTACCTTTCAGCTAATTGGTCGTTTGCTGGCTTATACACTTTTAATAAATAACGCTCATATACTTTCTGTACTTAACAAATCATTCTGTGTCATTTTATTCACACTATTTTTGACATTAATAAGCTAAAATCCTTCAGTTACGCATTGCCCCTTTCTAACATTTATCATATCTGACATTCTGAACGTAACCCTTCTGAAACCTGCTTTATTTCATGCTAACTTTCATTCATCAAATTATTAGTTATTGCTGCTCACATCAAGTGCATTTGTTAATGTAAACTACTGATTATCTTGCAATAAATAAAATATTTAATTCTGTGCTCATTTTGACCTTATTCATTTAGTTAATTAGGCAAAACTACTGTGGGCAGTAACCCATTACAATATTTTAAAACTTTAAGAGTTATACTGTATCAAATTTAATAATTAATAGTTCATAAACAGTGAACCACGCATCCTTGAAACGCTGTATTGTCTTTTACCGATAATAGCAACTTTAAAGCTTTTAGTAATATTTACCAGGTTGAATAGAAAGGTATCAAGTATTTAATAATGTACTTATTTTACGAAATTAAATTAAAGGCACATTCTTTTTATACTAAAAGGAACACAGGCGAAGTTCAGCTTGACAATAAAATTATCAGCTGTTCTAGTACTTTACCCGCAAATAATTTTGTTAGTACTTATATAAGTTATGCATTGTAGTTAAATGAAATACACCCGTGCCCGCCTAAATAGAATACAAAGACGTTAGTTGACAATAACTACAAAGAGAAGTTATAAATGATACAACTTTTGTATTTTCTTGCGATAGCAACTTATTCGCCCTGCTAGCTATTAAGGAACTCTCTCTTTTTCTCTAAAAGTAGATGAAGAACTATATAAAACATTAAAAGTTAGTTAGTTTAGTGTAGTTAGTATATTGTTTAATTCCGATAACATTATGTTCAAAGCTAGGTGTTACTGACACAATGATAAAATGCGCTAATCTGTACAATAATATGAATTATTAATCAGTAAATTTGATACCAGTATAACATAAGTTTTAAAATAAATCTCAACTAAACAAACACAAACATTAAAGTACCAGCAGAAAAGCAAAGAAGTTAGGGCAGGTAAGCGAAAAATTGTTAAATTTAGTGTTTTTTTAATAACTATTTTGAATGCAGGAACGGCCAACTTCGGATGTTGTGAGATTTAAGGATGGGCGCAAATGAGACCTTAATTACTGTTGATATTTTTCTAGGGCGCAAATGGACCAAAACTGGAGGTGCGATCAAATGAGCAGGGCGCAAGTAGGCCTATATCAAATGTAAGACCTAGAACTTTAGACTAAAGCATATATTTATATAGTTTCCTAAAATTCAGTTTCTCTATTCAGGTTTAAGTAAAATTGATTCAAAGTCTTATTATTTTCATTCAAATATTACAACGTAGCCCATAATTTTTATTACAATTAGTTAAATCTTGAATTGTTACAGCTTAAATATGTCAGATTTTAAGTCTGTAGATAGTTGTTAAGCGATGAATAAGTTAAGATAAAAAAAACTACTAATAGAGCATTGGATAACTGGCAGCAGATTGTACGATTATATGCCTTCTATAGGCAATAAATGGTACATGAAAGGGGGAATAGAAGCGCTGTAAGAGTTAGAATCGAATGTTAATTAGTGAATAAATAATTGTGTGCATAATTATTATTCTCACGATACGCGAATTTAAGAGAGGTATTTGTAGTTGTTAATTTCGTTGATTTATGGTCATTAAACAGGTGTAAATAAGTTTTTTGCCTTTCACCTTCAAGTTGACACTTTACACAATATCAAAGGTTGACGGTTATAAGATGTTAACAAAAAGTTTTAATTATTAATATATCTCCTACATCTTGCCATTTGTAAGTTAGTAATAGAGTTGAATACACGGAACTCTGCGTTAATTAATACGTACATACATCTGTTAATCACATATTATTTTATTACTATGAAAAAGAGCCCCACAGTTTTTTATGGGGAATTTCTGCCTTTAATAAAAGAAAGTGATTGGAAAAAGGGTGCTCCTAAATTAAATAAAAATAGTGCTGCCTGTGGACGATAGTAGGCTTTTTAACAACTACAAATATTCTAATGCAAAGGTAAACGTTTTTGCATCCTTATTTTATTTTAACTATATGCAATAATATTCGGCTGCCACGGTGAACATAATACTCTGTCTCAGGGTTAGGTCGCTAAATCAGAAATGCTGGGTAGAACCAACTAACTTTTAGTAGCTCCAGTTTAACTCGGATTTTATTTGTGAACGCACCAAAACTAAATCTGTCAAAATTGACGTAAAACACAAAGCGGAGTACACTAGTACAAATCGCAATAATTGATTTAAGTCGATGCCAAAATCAGAAAAATACCTCAGTTAAGCAATAATTATTCTCGCATAGCAACAGTACTAACAGCTTTTGTTTTAGCGTGACGCCAACATCAATTGTTTTAGCTTGCAAACGAATGGACAATTTTCCTTGAGATTCCTACAACTTACTATATTTTAAAAATTCCAGAGAGTTTTATTCGGGATAACTATACGTAGTTTCATTTGTTTGTAAAATTTGAAAAAGCGTTCGAATGACAATTATATCTTTTACTATATGTAATTGAAGGCATTTGTAGATATTTTATACATTTTTCCATTTTACAAATATTTCATTTGTGACTTTTGAAAAAATTAACCTGTTCAATTTGCTTTGAATATTATAAAATAGTATATTATGATACTAGTGTATAAGAACGCCTTTAAAGCACGTGCGACGAGTGCTTTATAATGGCACTTATACACGTGTGTCATACGCTATGTTTTCTACGATCGCAACAGAAATATAAACACTTAGTTAGATATTCTAGGCTATGTTGACATTCAAATTTACGGCAAAGCGTGTTTTAATATAAGTAGTATTAAAACACGCCATCAATGGCAACGTGCTAAAAAGACTAGAGTTCTATAATATGTACTACGAGTTAAGCTATTGGATCCACAAATCAAGGACCTTGTGATGTAGCATAGGTATGTTTCATTTGTTTTAGTTGAAAGAAGTATGCATAAAGTTTAAAATCGGCAAAAATCAGGTACTCCATGGTTTGTGGATCCAAAACAAGTCAACCTACATGTCCCAACTCTTGTATATACAGGGACTCTAAAAAAGACTTTGCAAAAAGTTGTCATTTTGACGCGATTGTATCGTATTTATACGAAATTTCAACAAAATATTTGCAAAAGACTTGTATTTTTAAGATCTCATATGGTGCCCTCTTTTCTTTCATATTATATCGTGTGTTCCAAAAAAACTCATTTAGGGTAGGTCTTGGAAAGAAAGATAGAAAATCTAGTAATGTCATAACTTAAGTCTGGTGTGAATGTCAGATTGCATTTTGTTTATGAAAACATCTGTCACTGTGACAGGTAAATGTTTACACTGCATTACGTTTACTTGTATCAAGCAAAAAGGAAAATAAGATGGCATTTACACAACAACAATGAGTGTGTTAATCATGACAAGCAATAGAAATTGTTTTTATTAAGTGTTTTGTATATTTTTAAGAAAATAGTTCAAGATCAAGAGGTAATTTGGTTCCCTCTGAGTAGTTCATTTGCTTCAATGGATGTATCAAGTTATGACAAACTTCAATTTGATCATGGCATGCTGCGAATGAGTTGTTTTTAACACACGGTAGTATCACATGCAGATGGAAAATATACGTAGGTTCAAAATATTTACTAAGATCATGTGTTTATTATGTGCGCGTCGTTTATGTAAATAAACTTTACTTCAAATAAAACGTTCTTAAAATCAACTGAATTGTTTAAAAATTAAAAATGTCTTCAGGTTTCTTAGAAGCAGGATGTGGTTGTGCGAATGTATATGAGATATTATTATTTAAAAACAACGTAACTAACAAAAAAATACGTATCATTTACGTATTTTTTGCGCAGGTAAAGTTATATAATGCCTGTTTACATATTACTACAACACCAGCTGCAAGTAGAGGACGAATGAATGATGATTTATTTTTTAACGTCCCAATGATAAACATTGTGGCATTAGAAAAATAATTGATAGCTGTCATGCTGTTTGCAAATCCATCAATCATGGAGAATGCGTTATCCCAATTGACATTGTTTATTTGTCCCTGATGTTTTAATGTACTTAATGTTATCTTATGTCAACATCTGTAGAGTGATAGCAGTGTGTGAGTAGTCTGAGCGAACATATCAAACTGTGTATCTCCACAGCTATTATAAATCAATCAGAAGAACGGTTAATATTTGACTTTCTTGGAAAAGCAGACTGTAATCGATTTTTATTTCGGAGAAGTTCTATAAGCAAAGACATTTAAATTCTATGCAGTGTGTAGGAATGGCAACTGCCTGGAAACATTTTAACTACAAACTTGGAGCAAGGAGATATAAATACATTTTCAATAAGGTGTTGCAAATTTGGCTAACAGTAAACCCACTTTTGAAATCAATCAGGCTTTTGATGATTTTTGTATACCCCGCTGCCTGAAAACTTGTGCCATTAGCTTTCATCCAGCCTTGGAATACTTCGAGAAAACATTTCTCTGAACTTATCAAATGAGCTGGCATGGGCGTAGAAATATTTAAAATTAACTTCAGCTTTTCGTTACTGACAGAGAAAATAAAATCGTAAGGAAAATTTAATCAGTTCTGCATTTGAAATGCAAATTCTTACATTTCGTGCGAATATGGTTCTCTTGTCAACAAGTTATTCATCAAAAGCTTAAAAAGAATTCCGATTCACGTGCTACGTTCAAGGTTTTTCCTGGCTTTGCATCGATTGTAAATATATTATGCAATTTCCGGAAAAGAAGCTGCTCCCTAGGATTTCACAAACAGATTTCAACTTATGGGAATAATAATAAACTACTTAAACTTGAAGAAAGTTTGTTACACTTAAGTTATAATAATATATTTTTCCCGGTATAGCTTCAGAATCCTCTTGCTCTAACGTATGAAATTAATTGCATGTTAATTAGTTTTGTACGAAAAGGAAATTTTTGTCTGGCGATGTTAAGAAACATACGATTTAACAGACATTGCTTTACTTTGTAAAGTAGGAAATTGCTGTCATGAAAATAGATTAATTTACAACATTCTGCGTTGCTATATAGAATTAATCTTAGAATGATTATTGTAACAGAAGTTACTTCCATAAGATTTTTAAATTAAAAGTGATTACAATTTCTAGCAATCGGAAGATATGTAGGAATAGTTTATGTTAGATTTTGTTCATAAAATTTTACGCTGCAGTAGTGAAAAAATTAACTCAGGGTTTGGCGAGAGCCTATAATACTTCAACAATTTTTTTTAGTAAAGCTCAGACTTCAGATTAATTTTTCAACTTATTTATATTTTTCAGTGACATTATCACGTTTAGGTAAATTAAAAGTACAAAATATACAATGCCTAGGCATTAAATGTATAGTTGGCATAGAGCTATTTGGTTAAAAAGTCTTAAGATGGTACCTGAAGATAAGCGCATTACAAGCAATTTATCTAAACGAGTCGGACTAAGTCAACGTTTTAACTCATTTTCAGTTGTAATTATATTTAGAGAATGCAAATCAATAAACAGTATCTGGCGTAAACAGATTACATAAATGACCTTTAATTGAATTAATGAATTTATCCCTAAAACTACAACGTGGCAGTAGTTGTTTTCAAACTGTTTAAATATAATTTTAGAATCCGCTCCTGGTATTTTACCTGCAGTACACCTTTTAAATGGGTTCTACATAGGATGACTACTTACGCTTTTAAGACACTTTAACCAAATAGCTCTACGCCAACTATACTAACGTATTTTAGTAAAGTGTAAATAAGCTATTATACAGTGGGTTCCTAAATGCAGTAGACATTGTTACGTGACAAAAGCGTAATTAACTTAAATATTATTTGATGTAATGCACTGTCGTGTAAAAGCTCCGTCATTGGAACACAGTCGTTGCGTAAACGCAGTATTAGCGTTTGAAGGGAATTTGTGTTACCGACTGTTGAAATAGGAAATAACAAGAAATTTGTTTTGCATTGTTAGTAGTAGTAGTAGCATTTATTCATCATAATATACACCGTGGTGCTTAGATATGTTACAATTCTCGTTAAAATATAAAAATATAAAATATAAAAAATACAATGCATTTACAGAAATAGTGATCTACAGAAAAATACAATAACAACAAAGTACTATAGTCAATAAAACAATACAGTCTTAATTTTCAACAAATATGAAATCGGAAAGTTCATAGTAAATATCGGCCAGAAGATGTTTTTTAAGCTTAACTTTGAAGAGTTTTGTTCGGGATTTGTCCTTAATATCCAGGAAGACTTTTTGGCAAGCATCGCATTTGCAATTAGCCATTTCAACGAAATTAAGTTCAAGTTCACTACCAGTAGTAAATAATTTAAATGTAATAGAAAGTCAAATTGCAATTACTTGCAAAATTTGTTTCCTATTGTGTCACTGGGTTATGTTATGATAATATGTAACGTCAAGTTTAGTCAATACAGCAAAACAATACACACACGAGTATTAGCATGAAAGAATGCACAACACTGCAAAACAAGGGGAGCAAAATAAAAAATGCGTCCGCACTGCACGACGAGCAAACTAATACTGTTCTGCCAAAAAAGTAGCATTCCTTTTCGTGATGGTGTCTTTGTGTGCTTAATGGTGGGCCAAGCTTGTTCTTGAGGCTTCAGTTGTGAATTATTAATGCTAGAATGCAGATTTGAGAATTGGACACATTTTTGGGAATTCATTCCACATCGTAAGATGGATTAAGAAACACAGAATTGCCTTGTCGTATTGACTTTGCCTGTTACTATACAGGGTAGGTGAATACCTTCCAATTTCATATTGTAAATTCATAATTTCAATGAGCTGACTATTATTTATTGCTTTCATAACTTTAATGTGGAGTGCCCCTTTTCCCTTTTTAGTGGGGAATGCATGATAGATAGTTCTAATATTCTTGTACTGGTTACCATACGCAACTTTGGTTAATAAATCAAATGTACAGAAGTATATCTTTCAATACTTGAGTTCGTTACTGCTACCTTTGGGGGTGTTGGGGATTTGGGGGGGTTTGGTTGTTTGGGGATTTGGGGTTGGGGGGGATTGGGGGGGGGTTGGGATTTGGGGGGGTTTGGGGTGTTGTTGGCGCCCATGCTAATCGGAAATTACATCATTTAAGAATTGCACTCTGCCTCCTCTGTAAATAGCTGGCGCTCCCACAAATATGCTCTCGTAGCGTATAATGTTTGAATTGTCATTACGAAAGGCGAATTAATCAACTAAGAGCTGAAAAATAGCTATTTTTGTATTAAGGGCGTGAAGGAGGCGATTTTGGCCCGCGGCGGAATTATAAGCCAGAGGCCCGAAGGGCCGAAGGATTATAAAACGCCAAAGGGCCAAAATCGCCGTTCACGCCCGAAATGCAAACAAGATTTTTTGTAAAATCCACCATAAAGCTTTGAAAAATAAATGGCACGATTCGTTCTCAAAAATCAAATTGTTGTTGGTTGCCACATTGCTGGTTTTTTAGGCCTTAGGGCGCAAAAGGCATTATTTACGCCCGCAAATTATTTTTAGGCCTTAGGGCGCAAACGGCACTATTTACGCCCGCAAATTAATGCATAAATGGCCATATTTTAGTACGATTTTACAAAAACATTTTTATGCTTATGTAACATTTTATTGAACAAAGATACAAAAATTAACTTTATAGAATTATATTATACTTAAACCTGAGTTTTGTTCTGAAATATGGTACGGATAAAACGACCATCGTGTAGATCTACGCACTCTAATCGCCTGATTTAGTCTCTGGAACATATCTTGCGGAACATAGTTAACTTCACGCTAAATATTGATTTATGTGCCAATTCCTGGGTTTAGTTTTATATGCCCAGTTCTTTAGAACCCGGATAACGACAACAGAGATATAATAGGAAAAGTAAAAAGAAGAACGCTGCTAATGCTGTGGCAAAAAGGCATAAGGGTATAAGTCGACTTATCTCATTTTTGATTTTATTAATGCCCCGTGTCCAGAGCAATATCGGGCATCTAAATACAAGAGGATATAAGTCTACATACCATAATCGCATTGTTACAGCAAGTTTTCTAAATGGGATATGTAGACTTATTCTCTGAAAATTCACTAAAAATTGATAAAAAACAAAATTAGTCAATGGCAAATAGATACATGTGTACTAATACCCCGAGTCAAAGATTTTCGTAAAGTTATCTGCAACGCCATAACAGCATATGTTAACTTATACTCTTTTGCCATTTCATAACTTTCCGTTTTTGTTGGAAACAAATAACTTATGTACACTTATACTACGAGTGCATTTCCGTGCAGGTGCAACAGCGTGTTTTAGCGGTCCAGTTGTCCAGTGTTATTATTAGTTATTATAGTGTAATTTAACGAATAAGTGCCAAGATGTACACAAGCTCTCGTGCGTACAAAGTTTTGCAGAAGTGCTGTAACAAGAACTTAACTGGTCAGTTTACAGAAAACCTCACATTATTCGAACTCGAAACCACATATTCTTTTTTATTTTATGTCTACATATGCTGTTTTGTCATAGTAATTATTTATCAGAAAATACATATTCCGGGAAATTGCAAAAAGCTATATGTCAACTTATACCCTTTTGCTATTTCATAAAATGAAAAAAAGGAAATTCGATAAGGTATAAGTTCCGTATTTATTTATTTTCTAGTAGAAATAGTTTTAGTATCAATAGCAAAGCAAGCTGTAGTCAATAAATCGACTTGATTATTTTGATTACCAGCGAAAAGAATTAAATGTTCTCAAATCTCCAGCAAAATAGTTTCTTGATGTTCCTATAAAATGATCATTTTTGACGCATACTCTTTTGCCTTTTCACCGCAGAATTGTTGATCCATAGCTCTACAAAAAACAGTAACAAAGTTGTGAACAAGTATCATTGGGAATGAAATACACCAAACGTACTCATTATGGAAAAACAAAATGGGTTCAGAAGGGATACATCCACAGTGGGCAAGATATTCATAATGCCACAAGTAGCTGAAACATCTTTGAAGTTTGCTAAGCGCTTATGTTTCGTGTACCTGACTATAAGGCATTCGATCGTTTAGGAATGATAGACATCCCGAGATCTAAATATTTCGCATGTGGACTGCAGAGTGGTAGTATCAGTGAAAAATATTACCAAACTATACAGGCTAATAAAATAACTGGGGTGAACTTAATATAAGTGATTGTTAATTATATTCATGGCAGATGCAGGATGCGTAAAGCACTTGAATTCGATAAAACGACTAACGACTAACCAAACATAACACCCCGATGGACATGGACTGCCAGTTGGTAATAGATTAAAATGATAATTACGGCAACGCGCCAGTTTGTAACGGTACGAAGCGGTATCTAGGACAAGTCAAACAAAGCTAAACGACTAGCGCGTAAGCTAACTCACAAAATCGGGAATGTATTACATAGGACCGCTGTCCCAGCCCATTACAAAGGAGTGCCGACTACCTTCAGTGGAGCAAGGGATGGTCCGACACGAAATAACCCAGGAAAACGGCCTAATAAACGGAAAACAGATCACAAATGCAAGAGCGCCACCACAATTCCATACTAGGGAAGAATGCATAAGTGAACCCACCGAGGGAAAGTGGAAGCATAATAAATTCACCTTTCAAGTATAACCTTGGCAGTGTCTCCCCCCCCCCCCCCCGAGCCAAGTGTAACATCACGAATCTATCTTTCGAAGAACTCACTGGAACAGTTGGCCACGCTCCTTTTATAACTGTAAATTACATACACATATCGCATGCACAATATCATAAAAAACCACAGTTAACGAACATGAAGTGTATTAGCAAAGATATTTGAATGCATAAAAGTTACATAAATGGGTTAGTAAAGGCTATATATGTAAATTGCATAACGTCTTAATCTATTACATGCGCGGCAAATTTGATGTCAAACGCAGGAATGACTGATGGACGGAATTTACATTGAACTTTTCAAAGCACTGACTCAATTAACAGCAAATAAACGGCGGTAATTAACTGAAAGTAGCACATATGCGACACATACTTCAAATGTTGCTACATAAGGTTGAATAGGAGCATATAATCTGAGGGTAATGAACTAAACTGACAAGTAAACACTATTAAAGGTTCGGCAAATGTAAAGCTACAAATAACACATGTTACAAAGACGGTAACGTCACACAAATTGTCTGACACTTCGGTACACTTGAAATTCGAGCTATCAAGCTACTACAATGTTTACGATATCTTTTAGAAGCTTGGTTTAGCGGCAAATTGTTATTCTATGTTGCTGCAACGGTCGGTTTCCAAACACTGCAGAAGACACGTAAAGAGAACAGCACCAAATCAGCGGGAAGTTGCTGGCGGAGCGGAACCATAGGAATTATCCTCTAAGTACGTAGATGTAATCGAAGCACGCTGCAAGAAATTGGCAGAACGAGCGATAGTTTCGCGAGACGTGATAGGCCGATACTGAGTTTTCACTGAGAGTCTGTCCAAACGACGCATTATGCCGCCCTACGATAAACGAAAACTCCAAGGCTTACAACGGTAAATAACCACGTTACGTTCGCGCTATATCCAAAGCTACACTCCGTGCAGTTCATAAAGTCCAAGAAAAGCAAAACGCAACACTTGCGTACGGAACAAAACATGAGGTACAGCCACACACTGAAGGAACAAACCATTAGGCGTTGATTAGCAAAATAAACAAACGTCCAAAACCCTCGCTTAAGCAAACCCCGATGGGCGGCGCAGCGGGACAATGAAACTTCGTACTTGCTCTCTCGAACACACGGCAACTATCTTTTATTCTGGCTCTAATATGTACAAGAATTCACGTGCACGCCGCCAGTAGGCCCGAAACCGCGATAACACAGAATGAGTGCATTTAAAACCGTTGACTGCAAGCAGACGACTCGAGACTTCTAAATACATACGGAATCCTAATTCGGAACCGAGAAAATAACGCTAAACTGCATTTTCTGAAGTTGCTTCAACGTCAAAGCGGTTGCTGTTTTCATAAAAGTTATGCAGTTTTATCAGACCTTTCGTATGATTTTGGTTTGGTCACTATTGACAGAGCGGTTGTATTAAAAATTGCAAATTAGTGAAACTGGCCAGACCTAAAAGTAATACTTCGGGTAGAATCATAGTGGAAAGTGCCTTAACAAAAAGAAGGAATACTTACGAATTCTACTAGGTAAAACTTTGAGGGACCGGACCTGGAACGATGATATACAATAAGGTAATGTGGAAGTGAGATGATCAAGAAATCGGAGGCGCAACTGAAACTAACGTGTACTTACTCGTATTGTACAAAAGGACAATAGTAGACTAGCGCAAATTGCAAGAGATGATAATCTAGATGTTAAGAGCCCTACAGGAAAACCTTTTTAAATATGGAGAAACAGCTGGAAGTAACAGATTTTAAGGTCTAAAGCAGAGGAAGAAACACAAGAATTAATATAAGCTACAAAAAGAAAATAGTAAAGTGACACATATTACCTCTAGTATACTTAAAATTAAAATAAACTGCTCAAGTACAGGTCTAAAGAGTAGCTTCAGCACTGCGAAAACATTAAGATACCCCATATGACCCATGTTGCCATTGAAAAATAAAGTGACCTTTGACATAGGTCGCCAACGGTTGACCTTTCGCCAAAACCAAATAGCGCATGAAGGTGCTCGGGACCTTAGCAACAACTTTGCCCCCTTTCAAAATTTCGATATCTGTAGCCGTTCGAAAGTTACAGGCGATCCAGACAGACAGACAGACAGACAGACAGACAGACAGACAGACAGACAGACAGACAGACAGACAGACGGACGGACGGACGGACAAAACGTTCGCATAAGTACGCTGAAGCTACTAATAACTAGTTAACAAAAATGTAATCAAGTTAAAATGTACCCCTGTTTACAAAACATGTTTGAAACGTACACTTTCTTATTAGATACATTGTAGAAACGGTTGTCGGTTTTGTTGAATAAGCTATGTATTAAAAAAATAATCAGACAATCTCTAGCTTTACTCGGCATTTATCACAGTGCGTAATCACGAATTTTTTAACGATTTCAATAATTTTTATTCATTCAGAAAATAAAATAGAAATATTTTTTAGTACTAAATTTGCTTTTAACATTTAATAGTATACTAGCCCATGCTCAAATTTTGGAAGCATAGTAGGATGTAATACCAATATTTCAAATTAGCGTACTTTGTTGAGTTTAACTTTGAAAGTAGGATATTAAGACTAAATTTATACAGACGATTCTAAAGGAACAATGTAACACACTTGGAGTTTTGATGTTAAAATGCTCTTTACGGTAAATGATATTATTCTGTTTGTATTACATTTTTTACCTCAAGCCATAGAAAATATGTTATGTATTATACATTACAGTGCTTTTAAAAGTGCACGACCAATTAACGCGATTGTCGTGCTATAATAAGATACATAAAATATGAGTAATTTTAAGAAATCAACTCTGCTAAGGAATGGCGCACTTCTTGTAAACTTGACAAGGACATTTTATAAATGCAAAACAAAAAATAGATAATTATTTAGAGCAGTATAATTTTCTGTACTTTATGATAACATTAAAAATTTTAGGGTCTAGCACACGATCTATTAAAATTAACGACGCCGATGAAATAAACCTTGAACAAGTCGTATTCGCTTTAAGCAACTATTAATAGTCAACTGAATGATTAATTAATTTGAAATAAAGTTCACAACGGCAATCGTCCATTCGTTTGAATAAAATATTTATATTAACTACTTAGGTGAAACTTTAATCACAGAAGTAATTTTCAAATTAAGCACAGCTTAACGTACAGAACTATTAATTATAGTCAATTTCAGTTGATTAAATCGAATTATTAATTTATCACCGTAATAGTTTTCAATTAGAGTCCACAGTAAAAGTAATGAGCTGCTTGATATAGAAGAGTCCCGTTTCTATTTAATGACGCTATAATGAAGCTTAATTGTTTCATTTTCAAGAGTGAGCTTCATTTTATCGCCGAGTTATTAATTATACCGAGGCTATAATTAAATGTAACAAATGTTCCTGTTTTTCTTATAAAGTCTGTTTTATGTCCTATTTGCGTTTAGTGTTTGCTGATACTTAAACGCAAATTTCAATAATAATTACTTCGTCGGAAACGTTATTAAAATTACAATTTTAGTGCTCGTATATTTTAAAAGTTTATGTCGGCACTGAGCTACCTTGAAATTTGTACTGGCGTATGTATTTTACAGTGGGTTAAAATTATTAATTAACCATGATGGTGCAAGATGTAAGTACCTATATAATAAGTTGCACATGCTGACGCATTGTTGGTCTGCAGACAACAAGTCCTGTGTTCTGCTCCTTTTCATTTAGAAGATTCACATTTATTAGAAAATTAAATAAATTTACCTCAGTCGTGAAAATTTAATTGAGTCGCCCCTAAGGCATGTATAAATGAACAAATACCTTTAGTAGACTATTTTGAGAAGATTTCATTACATTTTGTATTAAAAAAAAATGAGATTTGGGTTTTAGGTTGTGCACTTTAATTCGCAACAGAATTAGTATACAATTATTGCTTTACTAACGCGTATTTATTAAAACATATAAATTTTAGCAAACTAAATTTTTACGTTAAATACTATAACCAGTTTTACAGTAGTAAGCACTTAGATATAGCAACGAACACTGGTATCAATGCAAAATTTTCTCAGACCGTGAAGAAATATCAAAAAAGACGAAGATCACGGTGTTCAAATCCATTTTCAAACCTATAGTACTGAGATACGGTAGCGAAAGCTGGGTATTGACAAAGGAAAGCAAAGTAAAATACAGGCTATAAAAATGAAATTCCTAAGAGCCATACAGGGGGTTACGAGAAGAGACCATATCAGAAATGAAAGAATAAGAAAAGAATTAAAAGTTGAATCGATCATGAAAGACATAAAACGACAGCAGTTGCGATGGCTTGGGCATGTAGTGCGAATGGGGGAAGAAAGAACAACGAAAAGAATATGGAAGGCAAGAACACAACCGAAAAGAGGAAGACCAAGAAAAACATGGGAGGGACTGTCATGGAGCGAAGGGAAAAGAGAGGCACGGAATAAAAAAGAGTGGGAAAGAGGTAGAATGACTTCAATGACTTGTAATAGATGTATTGTAGTGTAGTAATGTAAAATACCTGAATGTATTGTAATACCTTAACACCTTAACGGTAGAATAAGGTTTTGATTATATATATATAATTAATATTTTTAATACGTGTATGGATTATCTGTAACCTCTTTTACCTACCGGTGCGTGTAGAGGCTAGTGATTTGTACGCTAGCATCTGGCCGTGCAATGCTCAACTTGTCCCCGTTTCGGGTTACAAAGTTGGAGCGCGCCTTTTTGAGCTTGCGTAGCAACTATTGTGCTTTGACCTTATTACTCTATCTCTTAGGTCTATGGTTTCGAGTAGAGCACAGTTAATTTGGTCCCCAAATTAAATGGTCTCACCGAAGTCGATACCGATCGCCAAGGTTGCGGAAAAATTCCGCCCACCATGGGATTTGAACCGAAGACTTGCTTAATGCAAGCCTAACGCTCTACCAACTGCGCTACATGGCTTCCCATATTTTCACTATTTTAATTTTAAATGTCTAATACTTTAATTTATTTTCTTTGTGTGTCAGCCAAACGATAAATAATAAAATGTTTTGATATTTAAAAAGTGTTAGCTTCATAACTTTATATCGTTGCTGTTATATTTAATTATGGGCTCATCGGTGTAAGGTAGATGCATAAGATAAAGTAATGAACGCCATCAGTAGCGTAATTGGAAGTAATGTATTCTAGGAACTTTAGAAAAGCAACCAACTATTAGGTACGTCTTCGGTAAGTAATACGGTGGAAGTAAAAATTAAACTCAGGAAATGGCTAGAAATATAACAGTTTCTCTTCTGAAAATGTATACATGTTGCCAGATTTTCGAGGATTACTGTTGTAGAGAGATGCAGGAACGATTAAATTGGGACAAAATTTTAAAATTCTATTGTCTTACCTATTGTGACCTATTAGTTTCTGATATAATTAGAAAAAGCCAGTGAAAGTGGCTCAAAATTAAAAGCATCTGGTTCTGGCCCAGAAAATCTGGGTTCAAATCCCAATAACTTTACGGTCACGGAAACCTTGTGTCGATTTCACTTCGATTTTCCAATTCGGCTTTATCAGTCATGGGGTTCCTGTTTGAAGAAGAAAGGTTTCCTTGCAGTGGATGATGTCGATGAAGGCTGACAACTAACAGAGAAAATAATGACAATGTTGTCGATTTTATTTTTTCTACTCTCTCAGAGATATTATGTATTTGATAAACTTTCTGTTTATTCATTATTACAATTTTATGTCGATTTTTCTTATTTCATTGAAATTGATATAACCACAATTTTTAACCTGACTCCAACCACTAATGACACCATGTATTTTGCTTCAGTTTTCTACGTTTTATTAAAAAATAGTTGTATAAATCATCAATATTTTGCCATGAAATGCTACTGAAGAAAGGAAACGAAATTTGTTTTCGTTTATTCTAACGTCGGTGTATTTTTCAGTTTCTGGGTGCTTGTTGTACGGGATATCTTTCTGCAACACATTCAATTTTTATTGGAAGAATAACACATTTCAACCATGTCTCTTTTTTCCTTGATAGTATCGGTATGTTTAAGTTGTTGTCTTAAAACCCCGCCAAATGTCAGAGTACATGAAAACAGAAATGTTTTTATTGCTGCAATAGCATTTGGTGGCCTACAGATATTACTTTAATTTAAACTGCATCACATACTTTTTTAATGGCGCTATTAAAAAATTATCGTTTTTTAAAATAAAGTGTTGAAACCTTACACAAAGTGTGGCATACACTGCTGAAATTAGAATATAAACTTCCAAATATGAAAACTCATAAGAAAAATAAAAGTGGGCAGTTAAAAACTTATACTTGGGTTAAATAAAATACTTCTTGATAATGGGCGAAGTAAGAACTTGTACGATAAATAATACATGTGCGAGAGTATAAAAATTGTGCTTTTTGCCAGCATACCAGGTGTACCCCGTAGTACGTGCCATAGGGTGACTACTAGAGATGGGCCAGTGAGCATCACTCACGTTCACGCACGTTTCACGCTTGCTTTAAACACTAAAGTTCTCTGAAAAATCAGCTTCGAATTTTAAACCAACAAAGGAGCCAACAGAACTAAAAAACCCATTAAATAAAATGTGAGTTAGACGAGAAACAGTTTACATGTTTCATAGCCAGAACAATAAACATAAACACAAATAAAAAAGTTAAAATATTTTTAGTAAACAACTTTTTCTGCAACCGTCTTACGAGTCTTTACTTCTAAATTACCGAATTCTGTCATGGCGTTGACGTCCATTCTGCTGATACAAAAATGTGTAGGTATATTGCTAGGCAACACTCTTAGTTGCTAGGTTTAAAAGTACGTTTACTTCGTAGGAACCCAAGGTAAGCTCTAATTGTTAACCTATGGAAGCAGTTGCCCTAAAGCACAGGAGTTTCTTATTTGAACGAGCAGTATGTCAACAAAATGTGTCACCCATTTAAACATTTTAATATTTTATAATTACCTTGGTTGCAGAAAAAAACATTTGACAATTTAGTGGGAAACTGAAATTACCCCTTGGATATTTTCACTCATGTTCACGGCCCGATTTTCAAATACTACTCACGTTCATGACGTGACCAGCCGTGAGCCGGCGTGACTCAATTGTTTTCACGTCAGGCGCCTTGTTAAAAAACGCAAAGGATCAATTACGCCTGAGCTAATTTTTTGAGTTCATAAGGTATTGTATTTTTGTTTTCTCGGCAAAATCAAAAGACAAGTATGAACTTTGTTGCATTTTGATGTCAGCGGTTCTGAACCAACCTGAACATCTATCCAATAGAAGAGAAAACTCCAATGATCACTTGTATTCTCGGCGGTAATAGAATAGTCAAGAAGACTGCAGAATTATTCAGTTTTCTCCCCGAATATCGCCCAATTCCGAGCAAAACTATAATAGCCAGAATTGTACAAAAATGTTGTATCAAGATCACTCACATAAGTCACAGCATTAATTGATTCTTTGTGCTTTTTAACACTACGTGGGACACCCCGTATATCACAAACTTATAAAGATAGGTGAAGTTTTGCCCCAAGGAAACCGTTGTCGTATCTTTTTAAAAAGGCGAGACTCCAATGACCACTCTCAAAAATAAGACAAGAACAAAATAACAGGCCTGTTATAAATGTAACGATCCTATGACCGTCAGGGAAAGTTGTTTTGTATTTGGTCACTATAGAAACAACAATCATGCACTTTATTTGGCAAACCATATTTGTAATATGCAACGGTATTTTTATCTTTATTAGTTGAACACGCATAAAATTGTATACGAGACTCGATCGTTATGTGCCTTACTGCAACAGGCCTCAACAAATAGCAAAACTCGGCCTGTCGGACCTGGTTTTTCCGACTTTTTCTTGGCCTATTTCAAGGCACTTGCCGATCTTCTAACGTAATATACTTTAGACATATATATAACGGTTTACTAACACGACTTATGTAATTTTTCTAGTTTTGACGTGCATTACCTGATCTCATGCCTTTCGTATTCGTAGAATAGTAAATGTAGGTAATATCTTTAGATTAGAGGAATCTGTGCATACTATCTTAAGCTGTTGAAGCATTTTGATGACATTGATCAACTACTCAGATCGTTAAATGCAGTAGTAAGAATAGCCATTAACTATACAAGTAGTGTTATGTGAATATTACCAATTAGAGAAAAAGTTTGGCCCACGAGGTCGCAGGCAGTGTGATCTAATTTCCCCATGTGGGTAAACCTACCCGTGCAATAACTTTTATTCACACCTCTCAATAAACTCAGAAGAAGCACCAAAACGATTTTTTGAAAATCACAGTACCTGTTTGTTTTAACCGTTTCGGTTGCCAGGTGACAGATGACATTAAACATTATTGCGTAAACTCACTAGTTGATTTATGGTAATCAAAAAGTCACTTGTGTGTAATATTTAGTATTGCGATTGTTAAAATCGCTATAGTTATTGAGAGGTATGGAAAAAATTATTTAAATTATTTATGTAACTTGCTAAACATATGTCAGATTTATTAATTAGGTATATGTGTTCCGTGACGGCTGAAATGTTAATTAAGAATCGCAGTATTATGTGAAAAATTTACTGGTTTGCCTTTTGTTAAAACGGCATACTAGTACTCTCCCGTGAATCACCTTGTATAAATGAAAACATAAAACGTTGTCTACCTATTTATTATCCTAATAACTATTCATGCCATCGTTTGAAGCTAGGGTGTATAATTAACTGACAATTTCTCATCTTACACGGCATATTTAATTTTGCGTTATTTAAGAACAATTAGGGAGGCGATACGATATAAGGCATTATTTTTAGTGGTAAACGATACATGCAAGATAGCAGCTGGCTGTGGTCGATACATCAAGCGAAAGTGTGTTTGACAAGAGCAATCCCACGTAATGCTTTCCTGGAGGCCCGTAATGCCTTCCCGGAGGGCGACTGCTGTAATTATGTGGCAAGCGTCGAAACAGCGTCGGGGATTTGTTCGCTCGGCGGCTGTCATTCATTATCCATACCATTGTCGACGGCGCACAAAATCTTTACACCTATATTTGCCATGACGATATATCGAACATGACACTTGTGTTGTATAGATACTGTTATTGTGTAAGCTATCTAGCTGTTCATACATTAAAAATTAATAGACAAACGGCTGGTTATACTGATAAACGGTGCATTTAGTTAAGTGTTGGAAAAGTAATAATTATTGATTTTAAAGGAGAAACAGTACTCTAGGAAATTATATTATTGTAAGTGGTTGTATTCTTTAGAAAATTAGATAATTAGTGTAAAGTTATAATCGAGCAGAGGAAACATGCATCCCTATTGCTGGTCACTGTTTATGCAGTTTAAGTTTTGCTGATGAGCAAGTTATCACAACTCAAGATGGATACTAATTACAGTTTACGTTTTAAAGGCTAGCGAGTTTGTCATGAGTGGTAGTTGAACATTAATACCAATAAAGCTGAATCCCTAGGATCCCCATACTAAGAAACGATAGAAAATTGATGGAAATCGATCAGTTTCAATAATTAGTTTGAATCGTTTTCGGCATTGGGAGGTAAAAGAGGCTAAACATTATGAATGAAAGTTTCGAATCAGAAGAAAATGAACAGAATTCAACCAATTAAATACATTAAGATGCCTTAGCTCTATCTGGCGTGGCAAGCATATATCAAAAAGGCAAAGCAACATATAGGAATATATGTGTCGGTGTTGTGTAATGGTTCGTAACTCTGGACGCTTAATGCACAAATATGAAGCAATTAAATACAGCTTAGATGGAACCATTGGAAATGTATGTGGAATATACTGCGATAGAACAAATAAGAATGTAAGGATTTAAATGCTTTGGTCACCCCCTTCTCATGTGTGCAAATAGATATCCACAAAGATGGAGATCACCTGGAAAATGGAAACCTGGTAGACCAAGACATCCCTGAACAAGAGAAGGTGATAATTACTGGTCGCAATTCAATTCGGTAATTACAGTTGGGTGAATTTGTTTATTAAGGTTTTTTGGACCACTATATTCAAAATATCAGGTTGATAGTCACTTCTGTATGGAAAATAAGTATATTCAGAAGATGTCTGGATTTCAACGGCATAGTGAGCTGACAATTTAAAGACTTTATTGCCTGCTGGATTGAAGGCTGTGCAATTTCAAGAGAGATATTTGTTATTTAAGTCACCTACTAGAAGAATAGGTGTAGCAGAGCTGAAGATCAAGTGTCTTCAGTAACTACTTATTGGGCCGTTTGTATAAAATGGTGTGCATATTATTAAGTGTATATGATATGTATCGATATTATTATTATTTAAATAAATGACTCTGTCATGTCAAAGGGTTGGGTTTCTACATCCTAGCAATATTATCTTGATTTAGTATAAATTATTGGAAATACATTTGCTATCAACTTAAATATCGTGTATCTTTTTAATAATTCACTTGTAAAGGCTTTGAACAATGCTCATTTAACCACTGGGGCCGCTATAATACTGGATATTTTCACCATTGGAAGCCAACTTCAAAAATGGCGATCCAACCCAATAATTTCACAACATAAGTTCACTAATCTTCGACACATTATCACTGATTACGTAATTAAAACGTTACCTAGGACCTAGGCGATAACGGTAAAAGTAAGTAAATACAAGTCACGAACAAAATACACTCAGGCGCCTGCCGGAACTGAAAAACCGACGCCATTTTCAAATCACTAAATTCAATCTTTTAGGTTAACATTCTTGACCTTTATGTTGCTTTTCTAATGTAAACTAGTGCTTTACTCGAGCCCACAGCAAGCCCCACGATGCCTGGACACCTTTTTCTCCTACTGAGGGCGTTATACATTTCTACCTCGGGTTAAGCTTCAATCGGAAAAATACGCTCACTCAACTCAAATATATATGGTTAGGAAACCACCATATAATTGTCATCAATATAATGTTGTTAGCTAGATTACAAAATAAGCAGTAATGCAAAGTAAAACTGAATTGTACATTATTTAAAGTTAACATGTCCTTCTGGAACTGTGTTTCTAGTTTTTTTTGGTAAAATTCCACCCAATACACAGGGGAGCACGGAAGGCGGTAAGTTAACAGGTAAGCACGTACGGAGGCTGCATCCGACGTCATGCTTAGTATAGGTTTTGGCCTGTAGGCCGGATGTCCCCAGAGCTTGACTTTCCAGTTTAGCCATTTGTCTACAGTTTACTGTTCTGTAATTAGGCATTGAATTTAGCAAGTTAAGGGTTACCTGGAGGTGGTGGTGTCGCGTAGATACTAGTGCGGAGGGTGCTGACGACGCTACTAAATCCTCCAGATAGAATTTGCTCACCTTTAACCGGAAAATGGATTTGACGGCTGGCCTGCGGTGAATTCGTGGAAGTCGGGCTCGGTCTTCGGACACCAGGAAGTCGACTTTAAACTTCCCAAAACGGACCCTCCAGGTAAGTTTAATACGTGAGGCTATAGGCCTCGAGCTGCT
Organism: Agriotes lineatus; assembly: GCA_940337035.1. Taxonomy (NCBI): domain Eukaryota; kingdom Metazoa; phylum Arthropoda; class Insecta; order Coleoptera; family Elateridae; genus Agriotes; species Agriotes lineatus. Next base: position 227,501,108 of record OW679194.1, on the reverse strand, counting down.
ATCTTGCGATACGGATATGATTTCTATTAGGTACTATTATTAGTAAATTTTGGTTACTTTGCGCGTTAAACGCCTCGGAGCGCCGGTATTTGCGCTTAGAGACTTAGCGGTAGGGAATTGCTTTAAGCGGTTAATACTGCAAGACAGTTCATATGCCAAGCTAGGATTTTAGTCTGAGGAATTCTATTTTCCAAGATAGTTCAGCTACCAAGGTAAATTCGAATTCTAGCGGCTTCGCTTTATAGGTGAAGTACGTAAAGTTTAGCTTAAGGGCTGACAGTTCAGCTGCCACTTTCCATGAAGCCTGGACTGGTAAGGGTTGGAGGTCTACTCCGTTATACAGTTCAACTGCCAGTCGGAGTACCTGGTCGGAAGAGGATTTGGGATTAGGAAAGTCCAGAGACTTAAGTAAGAGAATCCAAAGTGACGTTAACTGGTCGCGGAGCTTCTGATATACTTTTATGGCGTCTTTATCGCTATAGCCGGTCTGGGAGAACCTTGAGTGGGAAATGACGCGGTCGATCATTCAGCGCTATTTTAAGCAAAGCCTTTGCGTTATCGGAAAACTAAGCGCCGGATAGATGTAACGCTTGATTATGTGATGCATAAATTTAAATACTGTTTTAATGTTTAATAAAATTCATACAGTAGCTAGCGTTACAATACAATCTGCGGATGCCTTGGAGATTGACTCCTGTAGTTTGACCACTTTTTATAAACCACTGCAGAGGTGCTACGAATTAATGCACCCTACTAGAGCCTATCCAGAGGATATAGAATTAATTTCAAACACACTGAATTGGAAAAAGAGCATTTATTCAAGTATTATTCATTATTTATTGGGTGTATTATTTAAGAACACAGTTGTGAATTCACATTAATGTTGTATATCCTTAATAACTTCGTTATGATTTCGAAATCCGTTAAAACAAGTGGTGGCCTTTCTTAAGTTCTTTCGCTTTCATTTCGTCTTCGTAGGTGTGATTGGATCGCTGGTTTCAGGTTAATATAGGTGTATGTTGGAAGGTTTGTGGAAAGTTCGTTCCCCACATTTCGTTTCTCACATTTCGTACCCCACATTTCGTTCCCGGGATATTTCGTCTCCCCACATCTCGTACCCGGAAACTTTGTTCCCGAGCGAGCTCAATTTGTTTCCTAGATCACAAGGCGTTGACAAACGAGTGCAACGATCGGAATGCAGTTAGAAAAATGAAAGATATTTTAATTAATTTATTTATTATAATGAATTTATAAGAACTATATACAGTATGTCCTCGGATTGAGTTTACAAGAGGGAATTAAATTTTATTTTTGTTTTACATTAAAATGTTATAGGAATTAGAAGTGCTGCTTGGTTTGTAGAGAATTTTAAGAATATTTTCAGTTTTTGAAAAAAAGTCGGCCTTGACAGTTAAGCAAAAACAATTTCTTTCAGGTAAAAAGGTAAAAAGTTGTTCAAAATGAGAAATTATGGTCTTATACAAAATTTCAGAAAGGTGTAAATACTTAGATTAAACCGTCATTTTTAATGAATACAATTTGTTTTGTTCTTATAAGTTTATTATAATAAATAAATAAATTACAATATCTTTCATTTTTCTAACTGCATTCCGATCGCTGCACTCGTTTTTCAATAACATGTAATCTAGGAGACAAATTGAGCTCGCTCGGGAACGACGTTTCCGGGTACGAGGTGTGGGGAGACGAAATATCCCGGGAATGAAATGTGGGGTACGAAATGTGAGGAACGAAATGTGGGGAACGAACTTTCCGCATCCCGTCTAAACAGTGGCTGTACTTGTACATTGTATAATCAGAGAAAATTTATTTATCCTTAATTAAATTCTGCCTTGGGTTGTGTCACAAAATACTCGCTGTTTTATGCTAATTGCATTTTATCAATATTTACCTTTCTCGGATGTAACACACATTTGGCAATTTCAGGTTCAATTGGACCAGGTACATACCGATAGGCCAAAATTAAATATCGCAGCAATGAGATAATATGAATAACAAAATAGAATGCTCGAGTAAGAAAGAGATGACTATAAAAAAAATGAGCGTCAAGCCTACTCGAATATTTGCTACTATGTTTATCTCTTTCTTACTCACGCAATATGTGTTATTTTCTTGTTCATGTTATCTCATTATTGTGATATTTAATTTTTGCCCCATTGGTATTTACTAAACTTATTTTAAAGATGAGATAATGCATATACAACCTGTAAATGTGATTCCATAGTGTAATCATATATGCATGAAATATGCTCCTAATCCCTAAATTTTTTAACGTTTTCACAGGACAGTCAATAATTCTGGGACCCGTTATATACGAGTACATAAATGTTGGAAACTACCTAAATAGGACGAATAAACTAGATAATTATTTTGGTGATATAGTACAGTTGCGTTGGTCGACTTTGCAAAATTGCTTCGGGCAATTTTTAAGTAAGTAGGGATTAACAGTTGAAATACTGAACATTCTTTGTGGAACAGATCTAGCTCTGTTCCTGGTCGTAAACAAAAGTCTTCTAATGTGCGTTTAATATATTAGAATAAAGTGATGAGTATACCATTGCACTATGTATTGCGTTCGTTCCAGTGAATTGAGTACGTATAAGCGATTACATCGGGTGCCAAATAGGTTTGTGTGTTCTTAAAATTGGCATACTTACTTAAAAACTACTAGTACTAATTGTTAAGCATTCCTCCATTACAGCACTTTCTAAAAAATTGACAAATATACTGCAAAATGTAATACGTTCATTTTCACTTAGTTGTCCTAGTTATATCATATAAATTATTACAATAAATCTTTTGGTAGCAATTATATTATAAAGATTGAAGCTTAGAATTAATAAAATCTAATCACGTTTCATTATCAAATTAGACTATGGCGTAGCGTACGTCACTTTGTATACACAAAATAGCAATCCACTTGTACGGGAATGAAATGCTGCGGAAAAAATCCTATTGCTCTGTCAACGCTGTTTTGAACAAAGCGGCTGTCATATGAATTGTGCAATCATCGGATGCCTTTTGCGGTTAAAGCGACCCCGCTGTGTCTCTTTGGCAGCTTTGAATTGTTGTGTTTTAGCCACAAACAGGCCTTCAAAAATTAATTACTGAAAACTGGTAGAGAAATACGAAACGACAGCGGATCGTTACCTTGTAAAATATATGGCAGTTTATGTGATTATTTGAAAATAATTCATTAGCTGTTAATACGAGCAGAGGCTGTAGAAGTATTAAGAGCCTTTATACTTATACACATTTAATTTTACGATATTATACAGTTAATAAGTCGACGGATTAACTGTTGTTATAGTAGCTTGTTGTTCGTAGAATCCATTTTATTATTAAATACCTAGCATTTTTCAGTTGGTGTAGAAGCTTATAGAAGCATTTTCCAGCATTGTCAAGATTAATACAAATCGGTCTATTACGTTTTCATATCGTTTGGTTGTCAGAATAAAAATGTAAGTTATTTGAAAAGCATATCATCAAAACGTTTAGAAATAAATGCTTATTATTTATGTAAGTACTTCAGGTTATGTTGTTTAAAAGATTCTGTTTTTATATTTAAACTAATTGTGTTCGTTTTGTACTACTTACAAGTAATGCATATTCTTATTTTGGTATTTCGCCACTCTGCAAATTAAAAATACCTATTAAATAACGTTGATAACGAGGGCAGATTGTTCCTCGAAACGTTCGTTATTAATATTTTCGTTATTTAATATTTTTAATTTGCAGAGTGGCGAAATACCCAAATAAGAATATGAATTATGAACTCACGCCACAAAGAAGTTTCAGAGATTACTTACAAGTAAATAGTTAAGTGTAATTCAATAGAAGAGTGTTGCTCTTAATTTTGTTAATTTTCCTGCATTTTATTGAATAGCGTTACAGCGAGCAGAAGAAATGTAAATGGTCTGTCATTGATATGTTTTATCTTATGCGCTATCGCCCTCTATAGCAGTTAGAGTGAATTGCTGAACTTTTGTTTTATATCATCCTCTGCTCTCACCAGTTTCACCGTATGCTTTTAGATTTCGCTTAAGCCCCTTTTATGTCTATGATATTTTTTCAATATTTACGATTCTTAGACGTTGAAACTACTCTTTAAACATATAGCAACCTAGGGTTGCCTTTGCCAATGCACTTCGAATAACAGAACCCCTTTTTTGAAATATAATTGTTGAAACTAACACATAATTGTAAGTACTGTGAGGACAAAACGAGAAAAGATGTTAGCTCACAATAATGTGGAATATTGTGCGACTAGTTCTATTTGACATTGCTGTTAATAGTGTGGTATTAAAATCTGTCTTTAATACCTACTATTTCACAGACACTCTTCAGGCAGAGTTGTGTATATTCATAAAATTACATGTTTCCAAGGCAAACCTTCAGACTCATTCTCGTTTCAGTGTGTTCTTGAAATGAAAGAGAAGACAATTACAAGAAAAAACTTCTGAAACAGAGAATAACCACACACACACACACACACACACACACACACACACACACACACACACACACACACACATCCGCGCGCGCGCACGCACGCACGCACACACACACACACACACCCACAGCTCTAGGGTTCTTGAAGAACCTTGGCCTATTCTACCACAGCCTTCCATCTGTCTCTGTTATTTGCTTGGACAGTCCAGTTTAGCACTCCGAGTTATTTTAGGTCATTAATTAAGTTGTTTTTTCAGCTACTGTGTGGTCTACTCCAGGGCCGTCGTCCATCAAGATTGTTTGGAGAAAACGTTTCTGGCAATTCTTGTAACGGATATTCTCCATGCGTGCCCCAGCCATATAATTTTTTGTTTTTTGACCCACCCCACCATGCCCTGTCCTCCATTTAATTCTACCACTTCATGGTTCATTCGAGTTCGCCATTGGTTTAGTTCCCTATCGAAATTGGGTCGCTCGAATCTATTCTACAGTCTTTCGCGTCCTTTTGTTAATGCCCAACTTTTTCACATCCATAACACACAACTGGTCTAATTAGCGATGTATACAGTGAGTTTGCATTTCCTATCCTAAACACTTGTTTTGATTTCATAATATTTATTATCCCACACAAGTAACTGTTACTTAATGACAATGGCCGTGAAAGCCTCAAAAATCATCTAAGTAACTGTTGTCAGCATCAATCTGACTCTCTCTCTCTCTCTCTCTCTATCTCTCTGTATGTTGTTATCAATTAATAGAGATCCGAGATGTTTAAATTTCTCGACCGTTTGAAAGTGGCTTCCTTCTGTGTTTACCTCGGGTTGTACTTGTTGTCCACGGTCGGTTTTCATAAATGTAGTTTTCCGTTAGTTGACTTGGAGATCGCATTGTTAGCTCATTGATTGCCTGAAATTGCATATGTCTTCTATGTCATCTGTTTTTATTTCCAAGATGCATACATTATCAGCAAAGACTGCTATTTGGTGTCCTCTCATGTAGATTTTTGCACCCGGATTTGTGTCTCCTGAATTATTCGTTTTATTATCAGATTAAAATAAGAAGAACGTCGCCTTGTTTCAACACCCTTTGAACATGGAATTCTTTCCGGGTTTGCATCTACACTTGCTTTCTGACATGGCGGCTTTAATTAACTGAATGTATTTACTGGGTAATCCTTGTTTGTGGTAGATGCTATTATAAGCCTTTTTATAATCTTTGAACAACTAAGCGATTTCGATATCAAATTCCCAAAATTTCTCTAGGATCTTTCTTACTATAAAGATTTGGTCAGTCGTAGATCGTTCTTTCTTGAACCCTGCTTGATACTCCGCTGTAAATTTTACTGCTATGGGATTTAGTCTTGCATATACCACCTGTTTAAATATTTTACAGATTACAGTCAGTAAGCATATACCTCTGTAGTTACAGCAGTCTTGTTTATTACCCTGTTTGTGTATTGGACAGAGCAACAGAACAGTCCATATTTTCATTCCTGTGGGATTTCTTATTTCTGCAAGATTTTCTAAATAATTCATCAATGCATTGTATAAGTTTTTTACTCGTGTATTGTAGAAGCTCAGCTGGTATTTCATCAGTTCCTGGCGATTTATTTCTTTTCATAAAAAAAACATGCGGTGAATAGCATCTTCTACTTCGGCGTAGCTTGGCAATTCTATTTCTTGGTTCCTCGTCTTCTACTGGTTGGTTTTCAGCTTCATGTTGGTTTCCATTGCCGTTCAGTAGATTATTGATTTGCTGGACCTATCTTTCTGATACTTCTACATCAATACATATTAGGGGACTCTTTTTTTGCTTTTGCATATTTTATTTCTTGTTTGATATCCTTCGGTTATCTCTTTGGTAATTTAATACATACTTCTTGTTTGATTTTTGTTGTGGTATTTTTTACTTTCATCTACTCTACGGTTCACAAACCCTCTTTTCTTTTTCCTTTTTGGCCTCATTTCTCTCTTCTTCTACCTATGTGTTGCTTGTTTTCTTCTTGTTACGGCATCTCTACATCCATCATCGAACTACTCCTTCCGCCTGATTTTTTCTCCCAATGCTTTCCTGTGCCGCTTCGGTGATTATTTTCTTAACTGATTCCCAATGCGTTTCTACGCCTGTCTCCTCACTCACAGTATCGTTGTTTCTTTGTAGCTTGTGGTTAATCGCTGTCCGGTTTGTATTTATTGTAGCATTCGCCTGATCGTATGTTTTTCGGTATCCCACCTTTTCCGTTTTTCATCTTGTGTATACAGGGTGTTATGGAAATGAGTGCTAATATTTTATCCCGTAATAGAACTCGTTAAACTGAACAATTTCTCTATTTATAATTTTTTCGAAAACCTCCTGAAAACTGAGTTAAACTTCAAAACAATTTTACTCTAAAAATGCATACCCGCCTATGGAATAATATTTTAATTTAATGGCACAAAACACAAAAAACGTTTCTTTGATATGCAAACCAATAAAAACTGCATAGGTACTGATAAAACCTTTAGTTCACATCTGGTCACCAATGTACTTTATCAATTGAGGTAGGTAAGTTATTGACCGCATGTTTTTTGTGCAAGAACTTTGCAGTTTGAATATACTTGTGTCGTTCACCTTTAACTTAGATTTTCTTACCAAGCGGCTCGTCAAATTTAGGGGAGATAAATGATTGAAAACATATGCGATTAAATGAAAAATGATAAATAGAAAAGTTGTGCCTTTTGTTGAGCTCCATCACTGGTTAAAATATTTGCACTCATTTCCATATCACCCTGTAGAAAATCCTCGATATTCTGTGCCTTATTTTCGCTTTCATTAGGAAGTGGTCGGAATCACAGTCGGAACCTCTTTGCCTCCTTATGTCCTTGAGCCTCGTTGCATGTCTCCCCTCTATGAGAACATGGTGTATTTGGTTAGGGCTTCTCTCATCTGCAGACTTTCAACTGGCTTTATGTATGCTCTTGTAGAAATGGGGTGGCTACTATTTTCATATTGCTTGACAAAACAAAACCGATCAGTCGCTTTCCATTGTCGTTGGTATTACTATGCAAACTCCTCGACGTAAAGGAGAAGGGAAGTACACGAAAAAACCTATTAAACAAAGAAATTGCTATTGTCTAATATAAACCGTAGTTAACAAAATACTTATTATTTGTTTCACCATTGCTTATCTGTCAAATATCATTTTATCCATACGTTGCTACACCTAGAACTCACAACGCAAATTTTCAATGATAATAATGACAATAAACTATGTCCAAAACATATACTGTCGTTAGAATTACCGAAATGAGTAGTAAATATGTCAGTAGACTCTTAAGCAGAGGTTGTGTCCGAGATCGTCACTGGATCGAGACAGAACAAACCACCAAACCTAAAGGTGCGAATATAAACCACAAACTACAAACAATTTCAAAATAATAAGAAAAAAACACAGAAGCGAAAGTTGTTTAAACCATCAGCTTGAATTATTCAAGTATATTATCTATATATATTTAAGACATGCCACCAAATATTCGAGCAAATATGCAATGAAAAACATCCAATTCGCTTGGAAGCGATTAAGCGAAGCATAGACCCCTAAATTAAGGTGAGCATAATCAAACTATTATTAGCATATAAAAAAATCGCAACTTTGTTTACGCAAAAAGGTCTTAAAGCATAACTGTAATCAACAAAAAGAAAGACGCAAGCGTTAAGTTCCAAAAGCTTTGCAATGATCCCAGTAGTTGCGCGCACAAGGTAGTTTACTGTTACATACAATCATAAATATCCTATAGTATTTTACAATACAAAGGTAACTAAATTGAACGATGTCAAAGACAGCTGTTGTTATCACACCAACCCAATTAGAAGCAACCGAAGTCAGTAAAGTTTTGCAAACCATAAGTTAATGTGTTCTGACAACAAATTATAGTGAATCAAATCAGGAGGTGAAGGTGAAGTTCGGCGGAGTATCTAATGTTTGTTTCAGCGACGAACGAATTACTGAAATAACGCGTAGGCACGGGGGGCAGCATGAATATCTCTGATCTGTACCATGTACTGGCCACGGTTATCAAGGAGGCTAAAGGACGCTGTCTCGTACTATCTAGCTAAGAGGCTTAATGCCGGCGGAATAGATTCGGTACGATGATGTGGCAGAGCTTTTCTCTTGAGTATTAGATGCACTCAAGCAGGCCGAAAGTATTAAGAACAGCGCCGTTAGGTGTATAATGATTTTATTATTAGCATATTGATTCAAGATCCATGAAGGATTAATTACGATAAGTTGCAGAATTATTTTGAGAATAACTTGAGCATAATTGTAGTATAATTGGAGCGTAGCTTAAAGGTAACTTGAAGGCCATACAACATGTAAAAGAGACGAAATGGGTCCGTACCTGAGACGTCATGCGGTCAAAAGGTTAGGTGCTACTTCAATATCGTGGGATCCGTAAAATGCTGCAGCTGATAATGAATAATGTTTGGGGATGAATCGGCTCTCAAATCGTGCATTAGAAAAACCTTCAAGAACTGCGTTCTACCATATAAGAAGCAATCTGAAGAATCAGTTTTCCGAAATGGGAATAGGAAATAGTCCCCAAAGACTGTCAATTTTCAAAAATAATACACTAGAAAATTGTGAATCGAAAGTTACCAAAACCATGTGCCCAGCTCAAAATACTCAAAATTATAGAAGTAGTAGCGTAGGCAACCCAACATGCACAATAATTATCAACAAACTACTCTGCAGTGTCCAACCAACCACCCAAAATAAGGTACTTTAAATTAGAAGAAACTAATGTCCTACCTACTCCTAAAAAAGTCAAACATAACAACCTCATCAGGTCGTAAATTGATAAAGTTTTCTTAATAAATCGCCTTTCAACAAATAAAACTATTGTTATTTGCTATGATGCCTAAGTGATATACATTTACGAAAATACTTTAAGATGTGTTCATTTATGCTATTAAAGATCCTCTATAGAATACAAAAACTAAATTAAATTAACAATTCCATACCATTGCTTTGAGTAAAGTTGTTCCCAGGTATGAATGAATGATGTACGACTTCCTTCCAATATATATTTTTAGTCACATCAGGGAGATTCGATAAAAACGAAAATAAAGATTAATTGTTTTTATAGTGCTGTCATCTCCGACTTTCTCAAAAATTAATGAATTTCTCTTATTTTTCAGCCTGAACATTTGATCCCAAACTACTTCAAGTTGTTTAACTTTATTTATTTTCTTTTAACGTTTTACAATGTGTACAATACGATTATCGATTATGATCTTAGTTTGTCGTCTGAGGAAAACTCATCTTATTACAGAAAAAAATTTTAAAATTTTCCACGACTTTATGTTAGGGTATTTCAATAATTGTCTTGTTTTCTAGCAATTACTCTCGACAGTATTAGTTTCGGACAAGTGATTTCAGGATATTAATTTAGTGGTTCTCATTTACTATAAAACGCCGTCGGTGCATGGTAATAGGGCAGATTTCAAGGTGTTATTGAGGTCGGCACTTGGACAGAGCCACCATAAATTTGTAAGCCAGGATTGCATTCCCAAAGACCGGGATTAGCTGGTTGTTATCAAGGCGGGCTTAGGGTTTTGATGAAGTCGCCGTGCACGGAATGTTGGAGCAAGTGCTTGTAATGGTGTGAAGCTCCTATTTCCACCCACAGTAGCGTTTATAAGTTCCAAGATCCCATTAGCGGAAAGTTGTCTAAATCCTAGTAGTATTTAATGTCATAATATACAAGGTAGGGTATATACATGCAAATACATATTATTTTCCTCTGTAAAATTGCTTCTTTACATTATGCATCTAATATTCGGACTGGAGAGGGCACAATTGGCAAAATACGAGTGGCAAAAATCGATGCGAATATAGGACTAATTTAATAAACGTCAGATGCCTTATTTTTGTTATTTTTTTATTTATTGAAAACATATCTGATATTAATTATAACCATAATCCGTAAAATTTAAACATAACTAAAACATACTCCAATAATAATAATATTCACACTATAGTTAAAAATGTGAATCTATAACTTACCTATTTAAAAAAAAATGATATGTCTTCTGTTGTTCTCAATAAGATTTGATTTATTATATAAAGTCAGGGAGTATAAAGTAAAGACAACAATATTACTAAAGAATGTATAAATATGCTATACACTTGGCAGTATACGCAAAGAAATATCAAGAGTATAAAGCTAAGGGATGCAATCACTTGAAATATACGTGAACTAAACATTTAAAAATATTAGAAGTCGATCATTCAAAGTATAAAATGTCAACAAAACAGATTTTAGGTTGCTTTAGAATTTGAGATTTCCTTAGGTATTACATCATGTTTCAACATAGGACATCTTTCTGCATCTTTCGGTTCAGTGTTAACCATTTACAAAAATTCAATGCATCGTACCCTATTGAAACAACAAACGATCTTAATAGCTCTTCAATCAGGAAGTGAATCTTAGAGACAGATTTTTTTGTTGATGTTGTAGACAATACGAGAACAAGCTAATAAATAATCGATTTACAATAACTTAGACTTATCCATACAATTAAAATAGATAAAATGGTCACCTCAGGAGCTCTATTGAAAAGTATATACACGAATAATGATATATATAAATATTCAAGAAAAAACATATCATTTTACAACCTAAAAAATAAGTGAAATGCTAAGGGATAACAGTAAAATATAAAGTTATGAAATTGTTCACATGAATTATAACATTGCGTTTCTTCCGTTTTGCCAGAGGAAAATTGCACCATTATCTATATTGTCGAGATTTTCCAATGGATGATATTCAATACGATACATGTGGCCCTGACTATCCTGTCGAGAAGATGAAAACGCGAAAAAATGATCTAGCACTATTTGATAAAAGATTACAGATGAAGGAAAAGGTTAGGTATTTGAGAGCCGTTTTAGACACCAAACGAACTTTTAAACGAAACCTGCAGGGTATTTTAGAAATAGTAAAATATTTCTTAAAAGGGGGTGAGGAATCAAATATGGTATATTGAACCATTGCGCCTACAGTCATCTACGCGACTTTGATGTGGTAGCAGAACGTCAAAACTGCAGAAAGTAGAAATAAGTTGAGAAAACTTTAGCAGAAGAATTGTGTCTTCAGCAATAACAGGAGCTACGACAGCAGCTCCTACAATCGCATTAGAAGTACTACTAAATCTGCTCCTTTTACACTTGAGAGAGGAAGCAGTAACGTGTTATCGGAAAATACAAGGTTTTAGTATGGGTTCTGGCTATTTAGGGCATCATACTAAAGAATAACTGAAAACTGCATTTTATAACGGGCATTAAACAAAGCAGAAAGCTCTTTAGACTTTCAAAGACCGTTTGCAGTACATCTACCACAGTGGTAATATTGAAATGAAGACAATGTCATAAACAAATAAAATGGAGAACTTTGGTGAGAACTATACAGATGGATCTACAGAAAACGGTAGTGGCTTAGGGATAAGGGACAGGGCCAGGAAATGTGATCAGAATAAACTTGGCACGTTTCACAACATTCATTCTGATATCAACCACTTCAATTCTAAACTAGTTTTGCAATATTATGTCGAGCTGGTGCAGATGGGGGAATAGAAGATACTCATTTTAGTGTGGATACCAGAGCACGAAGGGAGAAAAGAAAACGAAGAACTGATGTGCTAACAAGAAGAGCTATTCACTAATATAAGATGCAGTTGTTATAAACGCGCAATATAGATTTTGTAAAAAGAGGACGAAACTCCAATTCTCAATTGCATTCCACAGGAAAAAAATATTTGGCGAAACAGAATTACTACCTAAAGTACCTAGTAATATTGGTACGGGTACTATCCCGAAGAAATTGGGCTGTCTATATGAGGACTGGAAGCACAGTAGGAATATTATGCAATGCTTAGAACGTTGGACTAATCAACCGGAGAAAAAAAGTGTTGGTGTGCTTGAAGATACACAAATTACTGGAAAGCTCAGTAGACTAGCTTATGGAAGGCGAGTCAAGCCGGCGGCAAGATGGCAAATGACAAAGGAAAATGAATTGGCATATGGAAATATTGTACGGGGAATAGCGGGTAAAGAAGAGGAATTAGAAAAAATGCTAGAAGAAAAGATGATAGACGCTGCAATAATCTCAGAAACAAAAAAGAGATTTACAAAGATAGGCAGATTATAAAAAATACTTATTAGTTTATAGTAAAGTAGCACAATAAGTCAGGGTGGACGCAGGGGTGGAATTAATGGTAAATAAAATGTGGAATAACAGAATACTGACATACACTAGCATCAATAAAAGAATAGTAATGGTAAGCTGTACAATATGTAAGGAAAGCATAACTACTACAGAAACATAGGTTCCAGAAGAGGGTAGAAAGTAAGAACACATAATTTCCTAAGATATTGAAGAAAGTAGTAGATAAAATTAACAAATATGAATATTTAGTACAAGCAAGAGAAGTAAACATTAGATTAGGTAATCGTGCCATTATTGGGGTAATCGCACGTTCATAGAAACAATAGAAAATAAAAGTGGGAAACGATTAACTGACCTCTGTAGCTTCTAAAATCTACGAATAAATAATACTTTCTATCGACAAAGAGGTACTCACAAATTGACGTGCACCCCAAAAGGATATTGCTCCGTTAATGACAACATTGCACAAGTGTATAAGAGCTTCAAGACTAATAAAGAAAAACCATTATCTGCTAAAAGAACCGGTGAAACTTAAAACAAAATGATATATATCGTTTTGATGTGATTTCATTAATATGCAGACACAAGACAATTCAAATGAGAAATACAAAGTAAGTACATCTCTTATAAGATGGTTCAATAGGAATGATCCGAATGATGTATCAAGGTAGACTCGATAACTATTGAGAGTAGTTGGCAACACTACAAAACGAGTGTGGAAGGGTCTGAAAACATTATAGTTATTAAGGTACTAAGGGCATTATGAGTAAAATAAGAGCCCAAGATTGTTAGTGTACTAACCGAGGGCCTTTGGCCCGAGGTGTGTACAACAATCGCGGGCTCTTAGCTCATAATGCCCGTGGTGCCTTCAAGGTTTTATGTCCTACCAATTTTCTTACCTAATTCATATGCATAATTCAATTCATATAATTACTATGATATAGTATCTAGTTAGCTGATCTAACTTAGATTTGTGACATTAGCTGAGCTGTCATTAATTTTCATTGTGACAGTGGTGCATTATAAAGTTGTATCCATGGAAACAAATACTGTTAATTTTTCATAATAACCCTAGTGTTCTTATGAAGAAAATAATTGCCCTGGAGCGTTATTTTGTATCTAAGATACCTTAAAATAGAGTCATTAATTTCAATTAATGTATTGGTAGGACATAAATAAATAAAGCAACATAATAATCCTTAGGAATACATAGTGGAAGAACAAAAATAGAAGAGCTTAAAATATAGAATAATGTTTAATCTCCAATAAACAGACTAAATTTCTGTCCCAAATTTACGAAATACAGTTCATAGGTTTAAAATGCAAATCTGATTTCATATGCACGAAGTTTACTTGCCGCAACTGCAAGTAAGCAACTTGCGTAAATAAACGACCTACTAATCATAGTTCAGTGTAACGTACTTGTAGATATAGCGGAAATAAACTGGCTTAAACGCCGATGTCTGTTATGAAATGTTATATCGTCACAGTAAACATACTTTGCACTTTGAAACCGTAGTTCCTAAACAATTTTATTTGTATAACTAGAACTTAATTTTTGTAATAAAACAATCGACTAGTAAGGTTTGATTCTTTCACATCGTGGTGCTACCCTTCCAAGCCTAAACTTTTGAAGCGTGCGCGTCAGGGTAGCTACCAAATATCATCGTCTCTCTGAGTGGCATGACTACATTGTCTTAAAACAAGGGTGCAGTCTCACCCTTGTGCTCAGAACGCTAGAGACAAGAACCAGTGCAAGTAACGGAAACCTGATTCACCCTCCAGGCAATTCTGTTCAAATGATATAAGAGAAACATAGCTATAAAATAGAAAAAATACAGATCTAAAATATATACTACTTATATAAAACACAACAAAATCTGGAAGCATCAATTCCAAGGGGTTAGTTCGACAGGCACCTACAGACATGTAGAGAGAACAGAAGCAACCTACATAGTAAGCAAAACAGGTGTATACAATACCAAAACATCTGAATAAAGACACAATTGACTGCTCAAACATAGAAGTAATAGATAACAAAAATTGCTACACTACTTCAAAGAATTATGGGCATAAGAACAGGAAGAAGAATGATATTTTTGAGGCTAATGATGGGTATACACTACAGAATCAGAAAAGAGATAAAAGGGATGAAAAATTAAGTACAGAAATGCAGACAAAGAAGCTGATGAAACCATAAAAAGCTATGGAAGAAAGTGGCAAGAACATATGAAGCGAATGTCAGTAAAAGAATGCCAAGAAAAGCTTTAGAATAAAGTCCGAAAGGGAAATAAATGTAGGCAGACCATTAAAAAACCGCAAGCTGAAATACACTGCGCGGTCTATCCCCTAATACTGAATATGAGAGTACAGATGAAAATAACGTATTGTTTTATTATATGCCAGGGAAATTTTGAGTTGAAATCCTAGATAGATGCCTGGCGGGCGGCCTATCCAGTCGCTTTAAATAATTGGGAACCTGCGTTCGTAAGAACAAGGGGTTATAATGCGGTTGTCTAATGCGTAATGCTCACCACATCACCACCTGTCATGAATTTGACACGCTACAGCCGGGTGTGAGGGCGAGGATACGGAAGCTCTGACCTTCCGCCTTGCAAGCCAAGCTCCTTCATGGGGTGATAGTGCCTCACCATTATTATTATTATTTACAATATACATAAAAGTAACCTTCGGGAGATGAACAGCATCTACGAACGTCAAATTAGAGTGTAATTTGAAGCAGTATCGGCTTTTAAAGTGATACAAAAATGTGTTAAATATAATTCCCAAACTATTGTGACTACATGGGTACATTCTATGGCCGATTAGCTACAGTGGGGATGGAATGAGTCCTTTACAAAATTTTGAGTTGATAAATAATTTCAAAGGATCGCCATTGAGTTATCAATGCAATAAATATGCCCAGGCAGGAATGAGAACAAACCGACAGATCAATAAATACATTTTCAGTAACTAATACACACATGTCAACAATAAGATATATCGTAATCTACTGTATAATAATAACTACAAGTACTTTAACAAGTGCAAAAGAAAACACTAGTAAGACATTTTCAAATTACAAAGTTTACATAAACAAGCAAAACTCGAAGAGATTCGCAGAATCTCAATTGAATGCTGCGATATACATAACACAGGAATAAAGGTTTACATAAACAAGCAAAACTGGCAAAATTGGAGGAGATTTGAAGAATCTCAGTAGTGAATGAATCACTAAAGTAACAGTACCATGTACAAAACAGACACTTCCCCACAACGACTGCTTCTCTGAGGCACCGCCTGCTATGCACCAACAAAGGTTCCTGAAACAAGTAGCTTTCAGCCTGTAAAAATGCAGTTTCGTCGAAGATCTAAAAGAAATAAAAATAAACGGAAGTTGTAAGGTTGTGGAAATCTAATATTGCGCGTGGCAACTGATAAAGTTCGGGCACTTTATTCCATGTAGGAACATAGTCTGAGACAAGGCGAGTCAGGGTCGCCGAACTTTCCGAAACCCAGTTAATCTGGCACACCGTTAACGGCGTACTGGGTGATGTGGTTAGCATCACGCCTTCGACGACGCGTGGCAGCTGATAACTAACTGAAATTTGTTCCACAATATATATATTGAAGGCCTAGACGCTATGACGGTATGCTCTAATTCAATACTGAGTAATGATAATGCAATACTCGTAAATCTGTAAATGCATAATATTAAGACAGTTCCTTTTAAAGTATAATATAGGTACCCTGAATCGAATTAGAGAAGCGATAGTTTTGGGAAATTTCTGATAGTAAAACGCGAACGAAAGTGAGAAATACACACATCACAAAAGTCTAGGGATAATTTTTTTTTTTATAAAAAACTAAAGTAAATTGTTTTTTTTGAGGTGATCTGCTGATAATAAATTAACACAGCACTTTTACAACATTCGAAATTAAAAATTTAATTTACAATAAAAGAAGACAATCTGACAAAGTTTTAATGAAACTTATTAACAACACGTTGATTTTATACAATCACAAAAAAAATAAATACCAGCTCTTAACGTATTTATTAATTAAATTTAGTAGAGAGTATTGCCTCCTCTTTGGTTCAAAACGGCTCTGCATCTTCTAGGCATTGATAAAATTAAATTATCTATTGCATCTTGTGGTAACTGTTGCCAGTGTCTTACAAGGGTATCACGAAGTTGAAACCGAGTATGAATTTCACCCAATTCACTTTCAACGCTTCTTCCCAACATGTCCCACATGTGCTCAATAACGTTTAGGTCTGGGGACTGCGCAGGCCATGATAAAACAGAAATATTTTCGTCTTCAAGCCACTCGGTAACCGCACCTGCAACATGTGGGGTGGCATTATCATGCATCAGTGTGAACTCAGGTCCAATAGCACCTGCGAATGGAAGCACTATAGGCCGCAGTACCCTATTTAAGTACTCATCAGCATTCATAAACCCCTCAAGAAAAACGAGATCTGTTTTTCCGCCAATGCAGATACCACCCCACATCATTACGGTACCTCCTTTGTAAGAATGGACCTCCTGAACACATCTGAGCCTTTCCAAGTTTTCAGGTCGCCTCCACACTCTAACTCGTCAACTGTCAGGGTGTATTCCAAAACGAGATTCGTCTGTGAACAAAACCGTAGACCACTGCTCTTCTGTCCACAGAATATGCTCTTCAGCCCATTCTACTCTGCGTGCTCGATTACCATATCGAATTGGCGGGGCTCTTATTGGACGTCGGGCGTGCAGATCAGCTTCGTGCAATCGATTTCTAATTGTTTGAGAGCATACAGTTACATTATGAGTTGCCCGAAGCTGGGAAACCAATTGTTTAGCCGTAATTGTTGGTCGTCGTCTAGCTTCCAAAGTTAAGTAGCGATCTTGAACTGCCGTGGTAATGCGTCCACGACCTGGATGTTGTTCGCTAGGATCTCCGGATGTCCTATATCTACGCCACAATCTGCTAATTACACTTTGAGAGGTGTTTAAAGCTGCTGCGACATCAACTTGCCTTTGGCCAGCTTCTAGCATACCTACAGCTCTATTCATTTCAGCTAAACTTAAATGTTGACGTTGTTGATTATCTTCCATAATAACAACACCAATAAAACTTAAAACACCCCAAAATAAACTTAAAACAACTGTAAATTATAATTAAATCATTCCCCAACAACACTGGAATTGCTTTATTTTCAGTTGAATTGACAATTAAGCATTTGCATTTGTTTATTTAGTATTGAAACAATTGCTATCGCTAGCCCAAAAACTAGCACTAACATACTTGATGAATGGCAGAAATAGTTGATAACAAAATTAATTTATATCGATAAAAAATGTTATATCCCTAGACTTTTGTGATGTGTGTAGTAGGTATATTAAAATACAAGTTGCAGAAGGCATCTATTCAAGCACGAATTTAGCGACGAGTTGATGAACGAATGAGTGCTTGAAGGACCTTCTGCAACGAGTGTTTTATACTATTTTTTCTATTTTGCCGCTTTATACCATTTTATAGATTTAAAAATAAAAATGTTTTCTATTTTGCGTTTAGGATAACTCCATTCCAGCACCTAAATGACGTCATTTCATAGCGACTTATTCTAACACTCCAATGACGTCATTTGGGTGTAGAATGGAGTTATTATAAACGCAAAATAGAAAAAACCTGTTAACTGTTACTAATTGTCGAAAAATTCAAACAAAACTTTCTCTTAAATAATTTTACCAAGCTTTAAGAGTGTTATTATTATTACTATTGTTTCTAACAGAGAAAACATCAATAGGTACTATGGCGATGCCTATAGAAATGGCAAAAATAATAAGAACGAAAAAATTACTGTGAATCGATTGATGGGAAGTATACAAGTAAAAGAATAAGTTGAAGGTGCGTCTTTATTACACACTAGACGTTGGTGTCTACTGTATAACCAAACCCAAGTTGATAACCTAATTTAGTTAGAGTTTTGTAGTTATTCTTATATTTATTTCTAAAAGTCCTGACTGACTCACTGACTCATCAACGCCCAGCCCAAACCCTTGGACCTAGAAAGCTGAAATTTTGCACAGAGGTTCCCTTTATGATGTATACAAGGAATAAGAAAGGATATTTCGAAATTCAACCCCTAAAGGGGTAAAATGGGGGTTCCAATTTTGTATGGAAAAATAATATTAAATAGACATCTCGACTTGCAACTTCGTAGGAGTACTCCTAAAAACAAATAATCAAACACGTATTTCGTGATTTTCCGAAAATCAACCCCTTAGGGGGTGAAATGGGGTAAGTAAGCCTAAAAATCGATATGGGTGTCGTTATTGAGGTTTTTTGGGACGTTGATTGCGAAAATTACATTTATTTTTAAGTCCAAGACGGTGAACATGACATAAGGGAAGAAACGGGACGGGACTAGACTGGACGGAACGGGACGGACTGGACGGGACGGGACTGAGCGGAACGGGACTGGACGGGAAGGGAAGGGACGGAACGGGACGGGACGGGGCAAAGCGGGACGGGGCTGGGCGGGACGGGTCGGGGCGGGGCGGGACGGACGGGACGGAAAGGGAAGGAAAAGGATGGGATGGAAGGGGAGGGGATGGGATGGAAGGGGAGGGGCGGGACGGGACTGGACGGGAGGGAAAGGGACGGGACGGGACGGGAAGGGTCGAGACGGGGCGGGGCGGGGCGGAACGGGATGATACGGAAAGGAAAGGGAAGGAATGGGATGGAAGGGGAAGAAACGGGACGGGACGGGAAGGGACGGGTCTGGACGGGACGGGACTGAACAGGAAGGGACTGGACGGAAAAGGAAGGGACGGGACGAAAAGGAACGAGACGGGACGGGACGGAAAGGGAAGGGAAGGAATGGGATGGAAGGGGAGAGGACGGGACGGGACGGGACGGGACGGGACGGGACGGGACGGGACGGGACGGGACGGAATGGGACGGTACGGAGACGGGGACGGAGAAAGGGACGGGGACGGGGATAGGATGGGATGGGATGACAGAAAATAATTAGTCATTATTTAATACACAAATAACGATCTCGCGCGAACGAAGTCGCGGGTAAAAGCTAGTTTATTATATAATCACAGCAATAAAAATAGGCACACTAAGAAACCCATTAAAGCTAAACATAATTATTACAAATACATATAGGTAGTAAAATTAGTAACTGTATAATTGCCCCACTCTAAATTGCAGGGAGTTGCTACATTTTATAAAGTAAGGGCAGGAATTTCTCAATCTTGCTTAAGTCTTCATACATGAGGAATATATTAAAATTTTAAGGCGCTTGTTACATGAATCCGCAGATTAATAGGTGTAAAATGTATTTGAGGTCTACCGTTATTCTAACTCATGTCTAAAGAATGTTTCTTTGTTAACACATATTTTAAACTAAAAATACATGGAGTAATTGCTCCCATCGTTTGTATGGAGTCGTCGCTAATGAGGTTAGGAAGTATTCCTTAGTTCTTTCTTTATCTGGGCAAACCCACATCAGGGCAGATGGTGGTGGGACACGGAACCGCATAATGGTTAAGCATGTAGTTATCTGAAATTAAGTTTTATGTTGGTATTTTGAACGTAACGACTGTTGAATAAGATTATTGCCATTAACGACACTTTTTATTGCTCGAAAATTAAAGCTGTTGCTTGTTTGATATATAATTAGGCAAATTGCATATTATTAGCGCGGTTTTCATAAAAACTTTGATTATAAACCAGCGGTCATGACGTGCCGTGGAATTACACGAATGACAGTCATAATTTTTGTGTGCGGGGCTCGACTGTATAATTTGCACATGATTGATGGATATCCAACATGAGTGGTTATTACCGAGTTGCTGGCTAATATGTAGGCTAGCTGGCCAAGCCGCCGGCTAGTTATTAATCACTCTCTGCCGGGCTCTGACATCTTTGCCCACCATTTTGACAGGTCATTCATAATAAAAACACATGGCCTTAGTTTGGATGACCTAAAACGCGCCGCTCGTTTAGATAGCGGCCGGCTAAATTATTACTTCTACACTGCGACTCCCAAACTAAGGAACCGTGACTAATAGGTGACAAACTAAGAGCTATCTATTGATTTTAACTTGTAAATACGTTGCGCCACCTAGCGAAAGTAAAACTCCATGGTAAAAGTTAATCTCAACAGTGATTACATAGCAAGTACACTTGGGGAGTTACCATTTTAGAGGTGCATTGTTGTTGGTGGTGTACAGGGCGTCCACACTTCTACGTTTCGATCTATTCTATTAGTATACTTAGTGCGACAGATGCAATATTTGGAACAACTTTACATGTAAAATTTTAAGGTTTAATATCTTGATTATTAAAAAAAAATAAAACAATTACATTTTCTGTTTGGCTTAAAGCAACAACAAAGACGATGTCGCTATACAGTTCCTTTGCTTTTGGGATCAAACTTAAATTAATAGCTGGCAATAGGGTATCATAGAAATATTTTACGAGTGTATCCTTCAAGTAAAGATACATCCATTGTATTTGGGCCGGTATGAAGTCATTCTATGCTGGTTCTGGCTAAACTGCCACTGAACTTGATTCTTTCGTTTACAACTGTCAGTACGAGAATAGATAATGCTGGCGGAGTTACAGCTAGATTTGATTTTTTATGTTACGCGGGTGTACCTCTCTGGGTGGATTCAGGACGTCAAAGCAATAAAGCAAGTTCTTGTGAAAATTCAGAGTAACATCACCTGAATATTTAACCATGGCAATTTGATATTTTTTCCTAACACATGGCAAATACAAATTTCGCAGCAACTAAATTCATAAAACTAAAAATTTCGAAAACTGTCTGGTTTATCTATTTATTTATTTATTTATTTATTTTTGGGCAAATAACAGGTTGACACGCAACAGTATCAACCCCAATGCAATTTACCACTACATACATTTATAACCAAAATATTACGTTGAAAGTCATTCCATTCAATGAAAAAAACACAAGATTGATACTAATGACAAGTGAAAGTAATAAAATATACATGAATAGTAATAATAAATATTTAAAACTAAAACATGTAGGAGAGGAGTGCAGGAGAATTAAAAAATCACACGTGATATGGCGTGCAGTAACAATATGAAAAGACTCAAGATGCCATGGAAATAAAATGCATCGCACCAGCGATACGCCTTGACCTCCATAGCACTTCGAGACACCGTAATTCGTAAAAGCAAAATAAGTTTAAAAATATCACCTGAGACATTTTATATTTAATTTGTGGAGGTCGAATTAAATAAATCAGGACAATTTGGAATTTTGCAGTAATAGTTCCAACTTGCAACAACAGCATTTTTTATGTATTATCAAATGGCAAATGAAAATTTTAAGACAAAAATAGAAAAATAAAGAAGAAAATACTAAAAGACCCGTGTATGAAAGCCAAATTGAACGCAACAATTGAAATACATAAATAGAGAGTATGAAAAATCTGGTGTGATGCCCACAACTTGTTTCTGCAGTCATCTTATAATTAGTCAAAAAATTGTTTTTAGCTTTCCTACTACATTGTATTAAAAAAAAACGAAACCCATTTTAGAGGTATTCAACTGGAAAATTACCTATCTCACATCAATATATATTGAAAATGTAAAGTTTCCAAAAAAAATCGTTAGTTAAAGCCGCTTTTGAGAAAATCGAAAAAACTGAAAAAGTAAACATCATACTTCCGGTCATACTATTTTACTTATATATGAAGTGTTAACGTCATATCTCTTTTCGTTTTTGAGATATTCTGTTTACACGCAGACACGCAGACAAACAGACCAATGAACAAAAATATGTTTTTAGGTTCGCGGGCTTCTATTGTAAAAGGAACTAAATATCCAAAACGTTAATGCAACTACTCGAATATCTAAGATTTATATATTATATATATTGCAGTGGTATTAGGCCCTACGGCTCTGCCCCGATTGCAGTACAATATTAAAATTAAATCAAAGCACGGAATAGGGGTGTCTTATTTAGCTGCGAGACTATAAACTTAAATGACAGTCAGTAATTGCATTGAGAAAGAGATGCTTGAATTAAAAGAAAGGTTTTGAATAAGGAACGCAAGGGACTAGGCTCGGTGTTCACAGGTTGAAATCGACATTTCAAAATTAATTAAATAGGTTTGTGCAGAATTAAAGCCGAACCAATAGAATTGATTTGTCACAGAAAGGTTTGCTAAGTGTATGGTATTGTAGCGTAGAATTCAAATAAATAAGCAGGAAATATTTATGAACAATCTTAAATAAGGTACAGGAAGCCAGAATTATATTATCATATGTTGCAAAGAGTAAATTTAAGAAAGGAATTGGCAATTGTAAGATTAAGGTGTAATACCAAGAATAGTGAGGAAAAGCAGACATTAAAAAATTTGGCAAGAAAAGCACACAGGAGGATATGGAACAAATGTGAAAAGAAAGTGAACTCTTAAAACTAATCAATGCAACCACGCGCGTGAGACAAATTAAGTGATTATAAAACGTGCATTGGCGCAAATAAGACATTAATAATTAAAATGAGCAGACATAGTTTTTAGTTTTAGGCAATGTGTAAAAAGTTTATTTGTAAATAATTTTATTTTAAAAAGTACTGTAATTGACTTTGGTTAATATCCGCTTTGTTTAGTTATAGTAATAAATTGTTTATAATGGATTTTAGAGAGAACAAATGAATAAATTAATTAGATTGATGCTGTGAAATAGTTCTCTTTAAAATTGTATTTTATATAATAAACCAGCTTATTTAAACAAAAAAAGTATACAGTTTTACTCAGTGCATCTCTCAGTTCGTGTGGTATTAGATGCAATAAATTCCGACACCAAAAGTAAGAAGGTTCACGAGGGAGCCCGTTCCGAGAAGGTCGCAGCCGATTCAGCTCAAGTTTTTGAAGTCTGCGTGCAACCAAAGGGTCTATTGGAGCTACGAGGTCTGCATTCCAGGGTGTAGGGCAGCTTTGTACGACAATCTACGAAAGTATTCATCAGAAGGGGGCTCACAGCAGCGCCACAACATCAACGGCGTCGTTTCAGCCAGCCGAAGTTTACGACAGATACCAGGTACCCATTTAATCTAAAATTAAAATTAGACTCGGGGAAAGCTACGTGCATCATAAAGGAGACATTACTGAGCAAAATTAAAATATTTCACGGCTACAGAGAAGGTGCTGTTCGCATATCAAGTGGATTCCAAGTTTGAGGTTATGCGAGTAAAAGGACGCTTTTCCAAAACAATTGCTAAGCTTTCCCGCGTTATTTTCTGAAACAAAGGCTAATTAGTGCCGCCAAGAGCTCGAAAAATTCAAATAGCTACCTTGACGAATGTTCATAAACTCCATTTATTAAAAATCAAATCACAACGCAGCCTGCAAAAGAAAACCGAACTGTGATAATTTTGACAGCATTACATTTCAGCATCGCGCAGTTGAACTAAAATTGTTGCCAGTGGCGCACTAGATAAATTTATTATGGGAATCCGCCTGGGACCAAAGAGTTTTCTTGCTTTACGAGCTAGCTTTCAATTATATTTAATTCGGAGACGAATAAAATACAAAAGGGCATACTACCATATCATTTTGATTAAATGAGAAAGAGAATTACATTTTAATCAGTCTCAATTTAATTTAATAACATTGCAAACAGTGGCATTTTGATACCAAATTGAAACCATCGTGACTACATGGGCACATTTGAGGGACGACGAGCAACAGTTCAGATAACTTGAGTTTGTTACAAAAGCTTAACTTCATTAATCATAATAAAAACGGCACCAATGAGTCTTAATAGTAATGCAACACATATGAACAGATAGAAACGAGAACTCATAAACTCAAAGCTTAGCCAAAATTACAATAATCTGAAATGCAATGCAAGTAATGGCCTGGTTATATATAAGTTTGCAGTAACTAAAACACACATGCCAATAATAAAAGGTACAATGGCCAACAATATTCTTCACCAATACAAACGTCTGTAGAACGTTTAAAACGTTCAGTACGCAGGATGCACCCAATAAACATATTATGTACACAAAGAATCATTGAAAATGAACAGGGCTATGCAACAAACATTACAGTAGTACAGTAGTTGATATACGTTTTCTGAATTTCCCTTGTCTCTAAAGCAGAATCGTGTGGCCTAACTCTCTCCTCATCGTAATAATAAAATAACTTTGCACGCAATTGCAAAACGTCGGTTAAGTCAATTTGACATGCATAACCCTGTTCATTTTCAATGATCGTAAGTGTACAATAGTATTAGTAATGTAAATATCACATATTCTCCAGGATAAACTGGTCAACGGGATCATGAACACAAGAAGCAATGTATAATTGCAATTGCAATAATATTAAACGTGCAAATTCAATAATGAATATCATTAGAAAGAGCCTTAACCTTAGAACTGCTATGTCGAGGAATAAGAACAATTTGAAAAAAAAATTCTATTTCACTATAGGTTATTTTAATGCCTACTTTAAATAGTATATTGTATGCTAAGAGCTGAAAGTGCATTCTTGCCGCTTGCGCATGAATATTGCTGGTTGAGACGAAGTCGAAACCAGCAATCATGCAAAAGCGGCAAGCGCACTTTTAGCTCGAAACATACATACTATTTTTTCGACGACTGAGCATATTATTAAAGGAAAATATCAAATTTCGTTTTATCGCAAAAATTAATTGACAATCAAGTTAACATTACTCGCACAGTCTATGACATGTGACGCGATTATTTCCACAAATGACGGGCGTTGTCAAGGAAACATTCGGACGTGGCTACCTATTTTGTTCACGCGGAAACCCAAAACGCTCGGCGAGCGGCAAAAAGATGAAAACGCACGCTCAGCGGCAAATGTCAACTTTCTGTTGCCAAATGACAGTGAGAAAAATCTACTTTCGATCGCAGTCGTCGAAAAAATAATATACTTAACCGTTTTTTAAGAACGCACAAATTGTAGTATAGGTGAAGTAATTTTGTTATAAACACGGTTTCTTAAAAGCAATTCTGAAAATTTGCATTGGACCATAGTCTCATAGTTTGAGCAATTTTCTTAATGATAGTTTGGCTAATTTAGAACAGAAAAGGTAATTTACTCCAATAATTCTTATCTTTCTTATCTACCGTTCTTGAGGGCCCATGAAAACCAATCCAACATTTCGTATTAATATTTTCGTCTCAAAACTTTTCAAAGGATAATTCTAGGTAAAGCTTCAACATTAATTTATATACACCTTGTGTTCAGTATGGCTCAGTGGTCTGATGGCCTAGTGTAGAGCGCCCCAGTATTTTCGTAAGATTGGCAAAGGTCCAACAACTAGCCTGTCTTGGAATTACAGGGGCAACGAGGACAACCCCAACAACCGCACTTGAGGTAATATTGGGACTCCCGGGCCTCGACAATTGGATAAAGAGAGAGGCCATGGCTACCCACCTCAGAATGCGAGATACGGGGCTATGGAATGACCAGGAAGTTTGCACGGGCCGCGCTAGGATCGCCGACATGGCTGCTAGAGAAATACCTCTATCACTCTACAGGGTGACCGAAGCAGAGGACCGGCTAAGGTTAGAAAAAGGATACTCTCTCACTATCCCAACAACGGAACAAACACGGAGCAAAAAAGGGTTAAGCTCCAGTCGAATGCCTTGATATGCTGCACGGATGGTTCTCGAGTGGCGGAAAGGCAATCCTCTGGAGCAGGAATCTATATGGAAGGCCGATGGGTACAAGAAAGCTATGCTTTAGGAAGATTCACCACGGTATTTCAAGTAGAAGTTTATGCCGTCCTATCGGTGGCAACAAGGAACGAGGTCAGGATATTCCCATAGCAAAAAATTTATATTTGCTCTGATAGCCAAGCCGCAGTAAAGCAATCTTCTCGGCCAGGACAAGATCAGCTCTTGTCCAGGAATCTGGAGATGCTTTAACCGAATTGGCAAGGAAAAAGGACGTCGAGCTCATCTGGGTCCTGAGAGACACAGGGGTCCAAGGCAACGAGAAGGCGGACGAACTAGCCAAACTCGCAGCCAGGGAAACTTGTTTTGGACCGGAACCCCTTCTAGGTATAACAAGGCAGCAGGTCTCAGCTGGTGGGCTTACAAAACCAGCGAGGAAAAGTGGAAAGGATGCAGGGACTGTCGTCAGGCAAAGTACCACCTAGCGGGATTTGATTCAAAGAAATCGGTCTGGCTAATGGGAAGGAGCTGAAGAACCAGAAATCTTTTGATAGGGATCTTGACAGGCCACTGTAAACTAAAGAGACACCTAACACTGATAGGAGTAGAGGAAGATCCCATTTGCCCAAGATGTGGGAGGAACGAGGAAACGTCCTCTCACTACTTGGAAGAATGCGAGGCGTACCAGCGACTGAGGTATAGAACCTTTGGAGCACCTACGCTTCGGATGGAAGAGTTGAACTCCCTATCCTGGGCCAATATTCTGATCTTCATTAGAAAATCAGGAAGGTTTAAGCGGAGAGAAGAGCCCATCGAAGAGGACGATAACGAAGGTGGTTGAGGGGATGTTATGGGGTTGTCAAAAAGGGTCTATGGTGGTCTACTTGCTAGATTTCGGTCTCCACACAACTACTACTACACCTTGTATATAGCCAAGAGGGATACACAATTTCAAAAAAAAAATGTGTGGGCTCCTGGTGCATGGCAATACTATGAAGCATAAGTATCATAGTAGTTTGAGAGTTAAGGGTGCTGATTTGAGGCATTGGGTCCTTCGGTGCAACGGCACAACGCAAAATGCAACGTACGATAGCAAAGCAAAATTACAAATTTACGTGACGTCTGAGGAAATTTTAGGGGCTTCAATCGAAGACGCTGGTATTTGGATCAGCACATAATCTCGATAAAAGAAACAAAAATTAAACTCCATGGGATATTTGAAGACTTCGACCCGAGAATTAAAAGCATCGGGCAGCCAAATTGGTCAGTTCTGCATCCTACGTGAATAACTGAAAACACTACATACACCAGAACAATGAGGCTTGAACAAAAAACAAGAGTAAAGTGCTTCATGTGATTCACCCCAAATTTGGGCCGCCTGAATGTTATCGAAGTTTTAGCAAACTACGCCATTCTCTAATCTGTCATCTTGGCGAAGCAATAATTACTCCTAAACGCCGCTTCCAACCAAAATCCACATTAGTGATGAGGGCAACAGGGTCCCATTCTCAAATTTTGAGCACGAGGTGAGCGAAAAGGCCCAAGAACTAAGTGATGGAAAGCGAATAACAGCGTGGAAAGTCTTGGCATAGATCACAGTGAAAATGAAAGAAGTACTCTCAAAAACTAGAGTCCCTGTATGTAGTTACGTAAGAGTTGAGAAAACGAGAGAATTCATTGTGATTTGTGGATCATGCGCGTAGTATATTTGAAAACTCATTGCTATAGAAACAGTTTCACATCAATCAAATTTGACAAATTGTTCATCGAAGTCAAAACTTGTCACTGAAAATGTAATCATTTGTGTTTTTTATGCAAATATTTGGAGCTGCACTTTTATCTAAGTGTCTGAAATAACGGGTTGCTGTATGCCGTATTGTTGGCTGCAAAAACAGATCCGAACAAGGTTTTCTATTAAAACAAATATTAAAAACGGAGAGCTAAGAGCAGCATATCAATAGTTCATTTTAATAAAAACCAGTGGGAAGTAGTACGCGTGGATGACAGAAGGAAATTAAAACTTAATTTTCATACCATATAACAAGACCTGAATATGAAATTTTCTTCAATCCTAAAGATGACTTTTGCGCTGGACCTTTGTCTGAACATTGCTTTGGAGACAGAAATAGCAATAAACAGGAAGTTGCTACCCAAACCACGTATGAATTCCTATAGCCAAGCAAGGATTGCGTTTTCCATTCAAAATTAATAACCCGCATGCAAACACAAATTAACAATTTAAAAAAGAATAACGTTATCCTGAGCAAGAAATTACACAATAAAAAAAAATAAAAACGAGAAACTCGAAAAATCTTGCAAAAACATTTTTACTAAAGATCAGTTCGAAGCCTTAAACACTCAAAAACTATCGTTTTAGGAAATGTTCAGAAATCTGCTATACGAAATGTGTATACATATTTCAGTTTTTTAACACTTGTTGCTTATTTCTGATACAAACAGTACTCCACGCTATGTTTTGAGTGCTTTGAAGCAGCAGCAGAAATTTAAAAAACGTCTTTTAGATAAAATGATCTAGTGACTTTCAAGCAGTATTTGTGCCCATGCATGTTTTTAGTATTTTTATTATAGCATCGCTTTTTGTCTATTACGATACGCAAACGAGTATCGCAATAGCCTCAGTACGAATGCAATAGTAGGTATATTACATACCGAGGTGAGAAGTGTTTCATTACTGTCCAGAGATTAAGTAGTTTACCGAGACGCGTAGCGTCGTAGTTAACTTTATCTTGAAACAGGAATGAAATTTTTCAACGAGGTATGTATACTATTTTATTCGCAATCATCTAATTTTAAAGATAACTGAATAATAGATATTTTGATGTAGCAAATATTTTTGTTACCATGAAAACAGCCCACTCTTCAGGTATGTAATATTTTTCGGGGTATGTAGTAATTTCCCGGTTAGTTTCAGTAATCATCTAGTTCCCAGCTGTTGTCGTGTCATGAAATTGACACATTAGAATGTGATTGCGAATAAAATATATAAAGCATGTTATACGTATCTATACCTTCATTTTTGTTTCTACGTCACTGGACTAATGTTTGTAGGGCAAAAATAGCGTCTCTGATTCCTAGTGTACTTCGACATTCGAACTGAATTTCTCCAATCTATTTATTCTTAATGAATAACTTTTAAGCTGATTTTAGGAATGTGATTCATCAGGCTTAGCGATTGATACCCATTACATTTATTCGCTGTTACCTTTTCTGGATTATCAGTGAATGTAGGTTATTTAGTCTTTTTCTGTTTTCTGTAAGTAACATGGTACTGTCTGCTTCAATTTAAGTTATTTTTAAATTCTAGATAGATTGAACTCTTTGCACCACTATCGTCAAAGTGATCGTTTTTCCTTCATTTCTAAATTGAGCTTGTAATGA
Source organism: Agriotes lineatus (assembly GCA_940337035.1). Lineage (NCBI taxonomy): Eukaryota > Metazoa > Arthropoda > Insecta > Coleoptera > Elateridae > Agriotes > Agriotes lineatus. Next base: position 227,471,339 of record OW679194.1, on the reverse strand, counting down.
ATTTGACAGCGTCCTATGTTAAAGGTTTATCGGATGGAGATATCCAAATATGTAACCTCTTCGAATATAATCTAAAAATGTATTTGTGAGTAGCTCGTTAAAATTTTTTAGAAATGTTAGGAAAGCGAGAATTCACGACTGAGAATCTATCAAAGCAAATATCAAAAGGTTATTTCACATGCTTATCTAAAAGTTCTTCCAAAAGTATCACAAACACAAATGTTGAAGTAACTCTGTAATTGTAGGAAAAACTTATGTAGCAAAACAAATTTTTCGAACTAGTTAAGCGTTTATCGTATCGGAATACATTATTATATGCATATTTTTCCGCAGACTACATATTGAGTTCTGTTTTTTTCAGTGAGTGCTATATCCAAAGAAAAGTTAAATGAGTTAACTGTTGGTAAATGCAATATTACAAAATTAAGTACAATTGACATAAATAATAAATTTTTTGTTATAAACCAAAATTAATAAAGGCTTTATAGTCAAATCACATTCATTATCAAGTTATGCGAATCTATAATTGCAATATAATAATAATTTTAATACTATTTGTAAATAGCTTACCAACTGTATTTAGTTCTGTTTTATCCTTACTATATTTAGAGATTTATAGTAGTAACTAAAAGCCGTTCGACAAAAGGTGTGGGCATCCACAAGAGCGAGAATTCGTAAAAGGATTACCTATTACATCCAATAACACTTACCTACGAATTTACTTCCCCCAAGAAGGGCTAGTTTTGGGTTGCTATTCGTTTGACAAACCATTTTCTTTGATTTTGCCGCCACAGGAAATTGAACCATGAATCAGTGCAACAGGGAAAATGTCCTAACATATTACTCCAGGGGAAAAGCGACCTTGTGACAATGCAGTTCGAATTGCATTGGATAGATTTTTATGTTATGATTTTTTGTACACCAAACACTTTTCTACACGCTGAGATATATTTACACTTACAAACATAACAGTTTATGGAATTTCTAAAATAGGTAGCAATGAATGCTGATATTTTTACAATCTTGACTCATTAGGTTCAGTTGATAATTAATTGTAGTTTCTTCTTAATTAGAGAATTCACAGAAAAACATTAAAAAATGTATGTATGATTTGTAAGATGCCGAAAGCAATATATGTATGTAATTACAACTTTTATTGTTAACTGTGAAATAATTATGGCTTGAAAACGTTCTGAAATTTAGTACACATACGATGTAAATAAAAATAATAATATACGTGCTGTGTACAAAATGGTATTTTTAAATCATTAGTTGTTGCATGGAAAAATAATGTGGCAAAAGGAATTGATTTAAAGGACGGAACGAGAATTATCAAGAGTATATATATATATATTCCATACAATAATAATTATAGATTTCGCTTGATCAAATCATCCAAATCGCTGATATGATATGATATTATGATTTATTTTCGAAGAAAGTCCTAATTAGGAAATGTCATGTAATGATCCACAAATACCACAAATGCATGTATGTATAAAGTAATTTTATGAAAGCTACACATTTCCTAGAGTAGGTGAGTGTATCATAAAAATACATAAGACCGCGACTGTTAATTTAATGTAAACATGAAGAGTGCGGAACCGAGCACATATTAATAATGCTGTCAGAGTATGAAAGAGTAATTCAATAGTAATTACGCTCTAGCGTGTCCGAGTCGCATTAGGAATAAAGCCCGAGGATCGCCGCTGGCCGGACAATGTGAGAATATACAACTACTTTATCATTCAGGCAGGATACACGGAATATCCTGTCCTAAATAATCGTTTTCATAAAAAGAAGATTAGTAGTACGTCAACTTTTGCAAGGTATTTAATCAATCTTTTGTATCTGCGTGCGTAATTGGTAGAACGTAGATGGTTTGCGGCACTTTTAAAAAGCTGCACCATGCTGACCTAATTAGTTGCTTCTGAATATATTGCCAGTCACTTTTCATTTATAAAACGGGCATATGGGTACTGCATATGTTTACTTGAAGGATGTGGCCAAAAATACATTATTTGAGAAAAAATATTAACAGCTATATTTTATGTTGCTTCAATTTTATATTAAATTCAACTACAACTAATTATTTCTGTAGCTATATTTAATAGAATTATATGCTTAAACTACGGATAATGGTCCATGTTCTTCAACGTCAACCAGATTGAAAGCATTTTTCTCTAAAAAGCTGCAGCAGAAATCTCAAAACTTATGGAACATAATCTCTGAAACTTCTTTGTGGCGTGAATTCATAATTCATATTCTTATTTGGGTATTTCGCCACTCTGCAGTATACCGTAAGAAAACCAATACTAATAGGTACTTACATTTTAATTCCAACCATCACAAAAACATAAAGACAAGCGTTGTAAAAAGTCTCTACGACAGAGCCAAAGTTGTTTGCTCTAATGATAACATTTTCAAAAAAGAGAAAGAATTTATTATTAATGTTTTACAAAATAATGGCTATCCAGAGACTCTTGTTCGGAACATTTTCAATACACGAAGCAATGCCACACACATACAAAGGAATGACACTCAAAAATATAATACTCTAACTATACCATATATTCCAGGCATATCTGACAAAATTAGACGAATTGGAAATAGATTCAATGTTAGGACGGTATTCAAAACGATGAATACTTTGCGGTCAGTTCTTACAAAAACTAAACCGTTCAACGAAGAACAACATTCAAGGAATTGTATATATAGTATTCCCTGTGAATGCGGGAAATATTATATCGGTGAAACATCCAGACCTTTAGCAGTTAGAGTTAAAGAACATAAACATATGATGAAAACGTATCAGTTCAATAAGTCTAAGCTGGCAGAACATGCTTGGGATGAAAACCATAAAATACAATGGCACAACACAAAGATCTTGTGTAAAGAATCGATGTCAACTAGGCGAAAAATTAAGGAAACGGCATATATTTTACTTAACGAAGAAAAATTCGTGTCGTCGTGTCTTAAAGATGAGATCAAGTAGGTATAGATATCAACAAACGTCAATGTCAAACAATTCATTGGAGGTTGGTCGTTTTTCCTTCCAGTGAAAAAAGCTAAGTTCTTGTTTGTTTTAATTGTTATTCGTTGATAACGAGGGCAGATTGTCCCTCGAAACGTTCGTTTTTGATATTTTCGTTATTTAATATTTTTAATTTGCAGAGTGGCGAAATACCCAAATAAGAATATGAATTATGGAACATACGTTACTAAGGTTAGTAGTTAATTTCTCCACACATGAACAAATAAAATTTTGAAATCATCAGTAAGTACTACATATATTGTTACCAAAGCAGAAAATGTCTCGTATATGACCCAAGTTTTTGGAAGAAGAAAAGTGCAAATACCATGGAGATGCAAAAAGCGGACACCTTGGGTCAAAGAACATGTTAAAGAGATCGCAGGCAAAAAGAGGCTTTTAACGGTGTAAAATGAAAAAGTCACTGAAACCTCAACAACTATTGTACATGCAAAAAAAATCATAGTGACTTAGTGAATAAAGGTAGCACTTTGTAATTTAAGCAATTTTTACTATTAATTTTATGCTCAAGATCAAGATTACTTTACGTTTTTAATTACGTCTAGCGGGTAGCTCTCGTCCAATATTGTCAACAGCTGAAGTAAGAGAGTCGAGTCAAGATTATAAAGGTGTTTATTTTGTTTAAGTAGATTTATAAATTAAAAGAAAAACCTTGGTTTTGAGTATGTACATTATAAACAAAAAATAAAATAATGTTCTTCCGGGTTGTCCCTGCGTTGCGCTCCAAGATTAACAGGACAGGGTAGGTTTGGCGGTTAATTTGAGTATCAAGATATTGTTCTGTTGCTCTTGAAGATTAACAGGACAGGGTAGTTTTATGTATACAGTATCGCTTCTAGGCAGTTCGACTAACCTAAACGAGGGAGGTTTAAGGTCGGGAGGAAGCTGGGAATTGAAGTTACATGAACTGCAAAGGACAGGTAATTTGGGACAAAATTCTAGTTTTAACGGACAGGTATCTGGACTGGCGATGACTGGCGGAGCCACTTGCGCCCAAGGGCCCAAGCTAGCCCCCCGGTTGAGGCTCATGTTCTGGTCTGGATTCTGAAAGGAACGGGCTAAATCTGTCTGGTCTCTTTTATATGTTTCGCGATCTCCTTCCACGTCTTTTACCTAGAAAATCTAAGTGGAGCTAAACGTAATACTTTGGTGCGGACGGAAACTCACCGGTTTCACAACTGTGCTCGTATAGGACAATCAGCAGGATCTCTTGACAGAATTCTTTCGGTTTTTCTTAATCTTCGCGTGGCTCCAAATGTTCGAGTCTCACGCAAATGTGTTTCAAAACGACTATCAAATTTTCAGTCGAGTCCGCCGAAATCATGTGCGACGTTCAAACCGATGTATTGCAATTGGAGGGCTACATTTAGAACGATTGTTGTGGTGGTATTATGTACAAAAGACAGAAATAAAATGCATTCAAATGTTTTAAACTGTCTTAACGTGTCATAGAGTCCCAGTGCCCCAGGGCGACATTTTCAGACATGGTTTTCTATACTAAAATGTCTTCTACAGTGGCACTGAATACCTCCTAGTAGTTTGATCCCACAGTTCTGAAACACCCTGTATGATAACAATTTGGACGCACGCGAAACGTCACAAGGTATCGAAGGGTGTATAATCGGAGAGGTGCTATGGAAATAATAAATAGGCGACAAAACGAGATGAGCGAATGCTAACAAACCGAAAAGCAGAAGTAAGTGAAAATGTCATGATCCGTCCCATTGGTACCGACTACTGGAAAGAGTATATTTAGAAATTATACTAACAGAATGAAGAAATTTTTTAATGCTAGGAGATAGTAGCACTACTGACACAATATTTATCGTATTTCTTGTTTGGCCAAGAGTCCCGGGTCTGCGACCCGAAATGTTCGGCCGCCAACTCTATGATATGATATCATACCATATGTATTGTAGTAACTGCTATACTATTTTTCTAAATTGAATTATTAATTTGAAATTCAATATTATTTTCTTATTAATAACGATAGCGCTTTGAGACCCTTTTCAGGGTTGGTTCGATTATCTAGTTGCTTATTAATTGAAATTTTATTCTAATAATGACTTTATATTGTTTTTTTGACGTGAACCGTCACCTTATACGTCAAACAGTGCTCTACTAATATTTTCAATCAAATATGACAAATATAATTTTGATTATAGTTTATTACATTTTTTAAATTGTCTTTTATTTATTATAGCTTCAATAGGACAAACTAAAAACTCACCTTGAACTGATCTTACTCTTCCTGCTTCAATGTCACCTCCAAGACAGTACTCCTCCTGATATCCACAGCCCGGATCCCCAGTTAGTCTTGCTGTGATGCACTGCTTACTGACAAACAGCTGTCAACTTGTCAAACCCTTGGCTGCTAGCAGGAATGGTCCCGTTCTACTTCACCAACGCTACTGTCACCTTCCAGAGCTTCCCTCGTTTTGACGGCTTCACGGCAGGTTTGCTACTATCACAGATGATCCCTAATTAATATTCTTCTTCCTTAGCTCTTACTTTAGCAATCTCTGTCGTCAGTAACCAACAGAATCACCTGAGTCGAGTCGTTCCGCTGATATTCTCCATTGATAGATCCACACGTTCTCAGCACTCCCCCAACATATCCAGCAATTAATAACTTTTTAGACAATGTAACTTCTTATCAATTGTATTATTTAAAATAAACTAATTCTATCCAAATCTTATTTTATTCTTGCTTCTTCTGCTTGCTTGTATCTAGTTATAGAACCTTCAAAATTCTCTTCAGTAACTGTTATAATAATCTTCTTAATATTTCATTTTATTTTCACCTCGTAAATTTGTTAAAACCCCTTTTAAATGTATTTCAATAACTTACATATTAAAAATTAGGGTAAAGTTTTTATTAAAATCAAAAAATCATATCAAAAGTACATTTTATTTTCTAAGTTGTAATTTTCTAATAATCACAACAAAATCTCCTTAGATCCTATGTTACAATTATTCATGCCATCTACAAATTAAACTTATTTGAGTTCTACCAACTTCATCATATTATTTTAAAAGAAATTATATTTGTCATCTGTAATATGAGCATGTATTTACCTTGTCACTTTCAAAATTACTATAGAATACTTGTTCAGGGTGGAGGTTATAGTGGAATGTATGATTTTAATTTGGACAACCACAGGATACGTCTTAGGGGTGCAGGAATTAAAAAGGGGTTGCAAACCAACGGTATCGTGCAGTCTCACACGAGATGATGTAATAATAGACTTAATTTCCGTGGTTGCAGAGGTTCGGCGAATACAAACAGATGTTAAAACTGTATTGTTTATTGACTAAAATATTTCCTATTTAGATACATTAACTATGACGTAAATTACAAGGTTCATGCTAGTTTGCCCCAGTTCGAGCTCGCATATGCACTTGCGTGTTTAATTTCATAACAAATAGATAGCAAGTTTGCACAATTGCAGTTTGTCGACCGGGTCATTCGACCAGTGCTGATAAGAAACGCTGACTGCTTTGTTGTAATTTCCGCATGTAACATTTCGCTTACGAAATGTATGCATATTTCATTTTAAAAGTTAAAATTATGTTTTGGTTCCTAAACAATACTTAAGTGCTATACCTTTCATCTTAATTTGCATCAAATTCAAATTCTATTAATGACACTCATTTAAACGGCCATTTTTTAAAAAAGTTGATTGTATTGATCTTCCAAATTCTGTTTTTATATTTATCTTCATCCAAAACTGCTCTTTATGTATCATAACAGTATAGTGTGTGGTCAGGTTACTCTTTCTCATAAATCAGTCTTCGCAACGGCGAATGGTGGCCGGGCCCAATACCGATCTAATGGACTGCGGAAAAATTCTGCGTGCTCTTGGAGTCTAACCCAGGACTCGCTGATTACAAGCCTGACGATCTTACTAATGAGCCACGCTGACGTCACTAGCAATAATGGGGAACGATATAAAGAAAACGCTATTAACCTTAAACAATAGACGAAATTATATATTATGTATTACCGAAGTCGTTGGAGAAAATCTTAAATTGAGAAACAAATAACAATATTATGTAATATTCATCATTACGCTGTTGACATACACTCCCAGATATAGGCCTCTTCAATTTTCCTCTATATATGTCTGTATTGTGCTGCGTGCATACAGTTGTTTCTTGTTGAGGTTTGGATATCACCTTCTCTGGGGTCTACTAACGCGTCTCTTAATTTCTCTTGGGCGCCATTGCATAACCCTCTTTGTACACTGTAGGTCATTACGGGCGACATGTCCCGCCCAGCGCCATTTACTCCTAACAATTTTCTCTATGATGTCGGCGACTTCGGTCTTTCTTTTGATATATTAATTTGGTATTTTATCCCTTAATCGGATTCCCAGCATTGCAAGTTGACAAGCGCGTAGACAGAGAATGCTATTTTGGGTTAACGCAACAGTTTCAAGCCCATATATCGCGACAGGCAGCACACAAGTGTTGAATGCTTTGCATTTTAGGTTTATGGAGATTTTTGGTTCTCTGCGGATATTCTCAAATCTTCCAAATTCAGTCTATATCAGATTTATTTTCCTTCCTATCTTCGCTGTCTGGCTGCCCTTGCTCAGGTTTATGGTGTATCCAATATATATGTATTCATCCATTCTTCCAAGAATGTTGATGGCTATCGCTGTATGAATGTTGGATGTGCTCGCGATATTTGTCTTTTGGAGATGTATATCCAGACCTACTGCTTCATATACTTTTTTTTAGATCGTCCAGCATACTTTTGAGTTCAGCATCATTAGAACGACGTCATCGGCGAATCGAATATGATTTATGCATTTGCCGTCGATATTAATATCTTTATGTTGGTACGTTAAATTTTTATAGACGTCTTCCAGAACTAGGGTTAACAATTTCTGAGAGATTGTATCCCTTTACCTGCCATCTTTTTGAATTGATATCTTCTTAGTGGTTACGTCTTCGTAATTGTTGCTTGAGTCAATTCTTGCTCTACCCGCCATTGCTCTCAACACTGCCCAGATCACTGTTGAATCAAACGCCCTTCTATAGTTGACTAAGCTAAGAGGGAGTCGTATAGTATACTCTTTACATTTCTTAATAAGCATGCGTATCGTTGGGTTGTGATCAACCGTGCTGACCTCTTTCCTAAAACAGGTCTGCTCTGTGGGATGGTAAAAATCGAACTTCTTGTTGAGCCCGTTGGTATTGACTTTGGTGAGCTGGTTTTTATTTCATTTTTTAAGGATGATGATACTTTTGACTCTTTTTCCAGACATTAGGAATATTTTCTTCTTCCAAACATTTGTTGAGAAGAATAATTAACTTTATTTTTCGAGCTTCTCCCCCTGTACTTCACATCCCGCTTATAGCTACTTATAAAAGCTCTCGATAATAGATGTAATTTTTTTTCACTATTTCATCTTGTTCGTTTTTTTTATTTTGCATATAAGCGATTTACCTTTTGCTCTTTTGGAGCGGAGGGCTTTCATATTCATGTTGAAGCGATTTATTACTGAAATATCTGTTTATATGTGGTAAGCACATAACCAATCCCGTTTTTAGTTGTGCCATCAAGGCTTCTCCTGGTCCATTTGCGTTGTATCGGTTTTGAGAAAAGAATGGAAAATGTGACAATACCAATATTTAAGAAGGGACAAAAGGGTGATTCTGAAATTTGTCAGAACATTACACTCTTCTACTAACGAAAATAATATTTAAAAAACAGCAACCTTTACATTTATATGTAACAATGGCAAAAAACTACAGTATGGCGGTGTCAACATGGAGATTCAAGTTGATGGTTATATCTAAGGAATCAGTATGTAAGTGGGAAGTTGAAGGAGAAACTGTTGAGTAAGGACGTAACCTATAAAATTCAATATCTTATCACTGAAGGTAAAATAAAGGTCTATATGACCGAAGTAAGACTGGTTATGGCATATGAGGCAGGATCAAGTGGAGCGGGGACAAATTAGCATGCTTTACATGTATCAAGTTTTTGTATGAAAGAATATGAATATTAAAAACCTTTCGTTTGGAAGTTATTTGTCTTGCTTTTACTTATAACGCAATTCTCGTGCACGCCACTTTGGTGACCGGCACACTTATTGACAGGATTGTAATATCAAATAACAACAGATATATTACCATAATGCTGAATCAATGAAGAACATAACGCCATAGAAAGAGTAGAGTGAGAAGTTGGGAAGTGGTGTCGACGATTGATGTTATATTAGAAATCAATGGAAATGTGTAGAAGTAATGTGTTATTATAAATTCATAAAGTGTTGTGGGAATAAATTGCTGCTTTGTAATGTATTACATTGTAATGGTATTGTCAGGAGCAGTTATAGAGAGTATTGCTTTTTATTGGTCTTAGTTCACAGACACACCAATCGTATATGCGCTTTCACAAATCATATTTTACAATTTATTCTAAATTGCTTCTCGATTTCAATTTAAGCATGTCAGGTGCATTGGGCAATATTTGCTGTACGTTGAGTTTATTTCATTCTCTAAAATAATATTGTTCTCTATACTTTTAATATAAAAGTAATATATGCTTCCATGCTTTGGTTCGGTGTTTATTATTATACTTGTTAAAATACTTAGAAAATATGTTTCAAAATTACGCCACTTTAGATATGCATTCTCAAAGTCAAAATAATTGAAACGGTTCCTTTAAGCAGTTTCGAAACACTTCGTTAAAATAACAACCTGTTGAAGTTTCTAAGAGATAATAACTTTTTCAGGTATAAAAAGCACGATATATACAGGGTGTTTCAAAATTGCACGGACCAAATATAAGGGCGTTATTCTGCATCAAAAAATAAGAGAAAAACTCTAAAAAAACAAATTAATGTCCTAAAATCATTAATTTCAAAGATATCTTTGATCAAAGAATTAAAGATAGCAATCAGTTTTTCAAACGTAGACTAGTAATGTTTTGTTCCAACGCATGTTTTTTGTTTACAAACCATATGTGGGCGTTGTCCTATAGTAAAAAGTAGAAAAATAATAAGCATGCGTTCCAAAATAAATTATTTCAAGTTTTTTTTTAGTATGATGTATAGTAGTGACTAATATCTTTCTTCTGAGTCACTCATAATAATTTTGACAGTTGTAAGTAAAACATAAAGATAATGAAAAGCAAATACCAACCTCCTAAATGTAAACCCTTTAAAACGAATTGCTATCTTTAATTGTTTAATCATGATGTCTTTGAAATGAATGATTTCAGGACACATGTTGATTATAGTTTTTCTCTTATTTTTAGATGTAGAATAACGTCCTGTGTAAAAACAAACTTTCGTAAATAGTTCACTATTTCTAATAATATTTTAGGAGAGTTGTAAGTGGTTATAGAGCCCCTGCAATAATTCTAAAATAACTTAATCCTTAAGAATCTTTACGGAATGTTTGAGTTAGCGAATCCCACATCTGTTGGTATTACGATTTATAGATTTAGAAGTGGAAGATTATTATATCTAGGAAACATGAATTTTTAATACAAGCTACGGAAATTATAGTAGAGGCGATAAAAATTGTATATAGTGTTTTGATGGTTGTAGGTGTCGATTACATTCTGAAAACACTAGTAAATTGCTTATAGCAGCTATGTGCGCAAAGAGGACATAAATTCAGATTGAAAACAATATAGGATCATTGGAGTGACGATACTCTAGCGTAGGAAAGCTGCATAGCAGAATTGATTAAAAGTAAAGTCTAGAAAAAATCACCTTAGAAAAATTGCATGATTGCGCTCTTATGTTGACTATTCAACACTATAGCCCAGTAGCCAGATCACGAAAAGGGGTGGTTACCTGATAAAAGGTCGTGTAGTTTTGAATTTTGGATATGTTGTATGTACCTAGGCCCTTATTAAAAATCTAAATTTTCTAATTTGGCACGCCTGTGCTCGTGTCAGTACGACCACTTTTGTGTCACGTTTTTCGGTTTTTGCTCGACAACTGTTTGCTAGTACGTTCTACAAAAAACAATGTTCTACGAGTTTTTATAGAACACAAAATTTTCTCTAATTTACTGTCACAATTTTTTTTCTAAACTTCATAATTACCGAAATACCGAGCCTCAAATGTAAAAAAGATATGAAAAACTCAAAAACGCGGTTTTTTAACAATTTATTCCAATAACGTTTGGCCTACTTTTATTCATGAAACTCATTCAAATATGATTCACAAGAGATTCTATTTCTTCATGCATATAGAGGGTGTGACACTACATTGGGCCCATTTGGACATGGTTCTTCAGAAGCACCCTAATTTAGTTGAAGCAGTAAGTGCATTCAGACAGTCAGAAGGTACTCCTGATCAAATTGAATAAGCAGGTGAGAAATTTTTCGTAGTATTCTATGGTGGGGACATGAATACTCAAACTCTTTATGGTCTACACTGTCAGCTTTTTAAAACATCTGTGACTAAAGGCAAGTTTCACCTTGCCAGACTGACATCACCGCAAGATGCAGCCCGTTATCGCGCATTACGCTAATATCATCAAGTTCAAACATTGATGGGCAAGGAAAAGAACCCTTTGGACTGTGGCTGGACGACAAGCAGGCGATAGCTGACTCCAATTAAAACAGCAAAAAACGCTGCACCGAATTCGTTGTGATGAAGGTGACACTATAGATGGAACCGAAAGATCAAAAGTCTAACGTTTCTATACAAAAAAATATGTTTGCATGTACTCCTTATTTGTATTAACCTGTATTATTATGACTTCGTATGTTTTTATACGTATGTATATGTATCATTTGGATACAAAATTATTTCGTTTTGTCTTTAAATTAAACTAAGTTGTTTCGTTTTGTTTGTATGTACTTCTTATCTGTAAATGTATTGTTTTAGCCAATTTTATATACATATATATTCCATGTATTGTGGTCTTATTTGTAATTTTGTATGCACATATCTATCATATGGCTGCAAAGTGTTACTGATTTTGTCTTTAAATTGAACCAATAAACCGTTAAGATGATGAACACGGTGTTTTTTGTTGTAGTTTTCCAAAACTTTTGAAAAAAAAATTGTGCGTTGAAACTCTGTATTTCGGTAACTATGAGGTTTAGAAAAACATGTTATTGGAGTAAATTGTAGAAAATTTTAAGCTCTACAAAATCTAGTAGAACAATTTTTGAGTTTGAGCATTCATGTCCCCACCACACAAGCCTACGAAAACATTCTCACCTGCTTATCCAATTTCGCCAGGAGTAGCTTCTGACTCTCTGAATGCACTTACTGCTTCAACTAAATTAGGGTGCTTCTGATGAACACTGCAGAATTTGGTTTTTCAATGTCCAAATGGGCCCAATGTAGTGTCACACCCACTATATGCATGAAGAAATAGAATCTCTTGTGAAGCATATTTGAATAAGTTTTATGGATAAAAGTAAGTCAAACGTTACCAGAATAAATTGTCAAAAAACGTGTTTTTGAGTTTTTCGTAACTTTTTTACATTTGAGGCTCGGTACTGGAATTATACTGGAATGCACACGGGGAATATTGCAAGACTATTCCCCCAAGAAATTTCATCATTTGTATACCATATTATTCATTTTTAAAGAGTATTAGTTTTCTTTCAGAAATTTCTTGTTTACCTAGCTGGTTTGGTTGTCTTCCCGCAAATACTCGAATATGCACTTGTGCAAATACCCGGGTATTGCACTAGTGCAAAATATTCTCTGTATTCTGCTCTGATTGGTTCGTTGTATACCACACTATTCATTTTTAAGAGTTTTCAGTTTTCTTTCTGAAATTTCTTGTTTACCTAGCTGGTTTGCTTTTCTTCTCGCAAATACTCGATATTGCACTTGTGCAAATACCCCGGTATTGCACTAGTGCAAATTATTCACTGTATTCGACTCTGATTGGTTCAAATTTGGAAAATTGATTGATGGGATTGGTTTATATTATCTGAGGGGAATAGTCAGTAGTTATATATCCCTAGTGCATTCTGTATATTCTAGTATTTCTCGAGAACGCGAATATTTAAATGGAATACTTCGAAAACGTGACATTTTAATACAAGCCAAGCTTTGTTTACACGCTTTGTTTATGTTTATTTTCCCGTAACTTCGCAACATCACCAAAATGATAATCGTTGTTAAGCGATATTTCTCAACAATGCTACTTAATTTTCCAGTATCTTCATTGCTTTTGAATATTTTACATGGTGCCCAATATTCAGTAGTATATCCCTAGTGCATTCTGTATATTCGAGTATTTCTCGAAAACGCAAGGCGTTCGAGAGAAATACAGGAATTATACTGAATGCGCTAGGGATATAACTACTGAATATTGGGTACCATGTAATAGTAATTAAAGTATTTAGAGGGGTAACCCAGTCTTAACATTCGAGCATTTTTTTACCACTCGAGCGAGCGCAGCGAAGCAAGTAATTTATGTGAGAAATGTTAAGGCAGTTACCCCTCGAAATGCGATTATTTGTTTATTGTTCGTTGAGGAAATAATTTTGAATCAATAATAATTACTAAAAACTGCTAAATCGAAATAGGACTATGACTCATAATACCATGAGTAGTCAAAGTTATGTCGACTATTTTTGCGATGGTGTCATGAATGTCCATTGCGCTTTGGTACGATTAGGACGAGTGAGCTAGCACGAGTCCTAATCTCAAGCGCAATGGACATGAGTAGTGATACCACCGCAAAAATAATCTACTTAACTTTGACTAAGAATGGTATTCGAGGGACTATTTAATGAACCAAACTACTTTTTCAAATTAGTTTTCAGTAAATCTAGCAACAAACTACGCAATTTCTATAGTAACAGAACACTAATATTGACTTTTTCTAATAAAAATCGCATTTTTTTAAAATAGTCACTCGAATACCTTCTAGGAAGATATATCCACTGATATTTTTTTGATTGGTCAAGAAACGCCAGAATTCTGGATTTTCATTGATTATACTTTTTGACAGTTTACAGGTGAATTGAATAGTCATGAATATATGTGATGTTGCTATAGTGCATGCATGTTAAATGAGTGGATGCATGTTAAATGTATCTTAACATTCGAGGACGCGATCATGTTAAACACTCTTTAACATTTCATTGAACAATAAAATATTCAAAAAGCAATGAAGATACTGGAAAATTAAGTAGCCTTGTTGAGAAATATCATAACAGTGCCAGTTAACACAACTAAAACGAAAACCTATATATGGAAACAGTTTATGGAAGTTTTCGGTGTTAGAAGGTATGAAATTAACGAAAATACTTTGGTGGCAGAATTAAACAAAATCCTCACAGACTGGGCATTTAATATGAAAATACACGATGAAACCGACTACAAAAGTGTTGTAAAGACGCCATTTAATAATACGTCCAAAATCTTGCAGGAATCGATCCGTTTACTTACTGAATCCAAAACCTTTCTACCTTTCGGTGTAAGGCTATATGAGCTGAGTTGTGGTTTATGGATTCGGACTTGTCTTGTATATTTTTCTCCACTTCTTTCTATCCTTTGCTATTGTGCGGATGTCTTCCCACTTTATGTTTCTTGATTCTGTTGCCTTCTTTAGTTCCTCCTTCCATGTTTTTCTCCGTCTTCCTATCTTGTTCTACCCTTTTAGTCTTGCTTCGAACACTTTTTTTACTGTTCTGTCCTTGTCCATTTTTATTATATGTCCCAACCACCCTAACTGTCTCTCTTGCACTGATACCGCTACCGCTTTAGTTTTAAAATTTTCTCTAAATGTTGTATTTCTGATGTGGTCTCTCCTTGTTTTGCCCTCTATTTTACGCAGGAATCTCATCTCCATACGTTCGACCCTGCTCCTATGTTTATTCACTGTTGTCCATGATTTGCAGCCATAGATGAGTATTGGTGTTGCAACTTTTTTAAGTACTTCTACTTTTGCCTCTTTAGATACTTCATTTTTTCCTAGAAAAGAGCCGATCCGTTTATGGATATTGAATTCAAAAGTTCCCGTGATGCCCGAAATGCAAGGCGACGGATACTTCAATCGCATCTAGAGAAGAGGAAAGTGTCTGCAAAAGCACTGATTGCTGATAAGCATAATAAAATTGTCAATTCGCACAAGCAAAACAATCCAGATGGGCTGCAAAAAAAATTTTACTTTATCGCTGCATTAGAATTAGCCTGGCTTTGAAATATTTGTTTGTGTTGGTGGCTCTGTAAGTCTATGTCAAATTCAAGGTTAGCAGGTTAGGTTTTGCGTCAGTTTTAACACAAAGAAGAGAAAGATAACAGGCAAATTAACTGGCAGAATAGCATACAATCCAATTTTGTCGAAGACTAAACAAGGAGGTGCCCAGCAGTGTGAAGATAGAAAATGGCTAACCTCTAATTTAAATCAAGATTTATGACCTGTAACGTTAATTTCAAAACGACTAATAAACCTTACCACAGACAAATTGTATCTTACTATAAATCCCAACTGGAAGCAAGGTAATTGGAACAAAAAGTCTCCAATTGGGATTAACACACTCTCCAAATGAACTGAAATAGCAGCTAAAAATATTGGGTTATCAGTGGACAATGTGAAAATAACAAACCATTCACATAGAGCTACAACTGTGACACAACTGGCTAAATCAGGATTGGGAGAAGAACAACTGATTAAAATCACTGGTCACTCTTCAGCGAGCTTCACCAAACACTACTTGCAAATTTATCAGGAGCAACATTCGAACATTATTACGAACATAAGACAAAAAACCATTGTTTGTAATCTATAAATGACTGAAAACGCGTCATATTCATTCAATGAAAATTTGTAGGAAAATTCTACAATTTCTTATAACCACTACACAATTAATAATTACTATTTTAGTAACTGAAACGTATATTTTTGTAACTAATTAATAATTATGTTAATTGTTGGATATTTTTAATAAAGTTGGTCGTTATGTATTAATATTGTTAAATTGCACGCACATAAATATTTGGTTAGCACTGCTGCTTTTTGCGATAATCTTCGGGCCCCGTTTCCGGCAGCGTTTTACAGCGATTGCTCCCGATGAATTTTGAGTAAGCGACGTACTAGAAGCGAGGTTTCGATACAATGTATGTACTAGATATAAGTAATTCTTTGTATGAACTGTTATATTTACTATTTTTGTGATTAGTCTTTATGCATTTAAGTGTTCTCGATATTTCTATATCCAGTAATTACATATCGTTATATTATATCTTACTTGTTACAATGTAAATGTGATTTTTAAACTTCTGTTGCCATTGAACTAGACAATTGGGTGAAATCGTATTGAAAGAAATTATACTGCAAAACTAATTCACGATGTGTAACAGCTAGGCTAGACGTGTGCAATTCTCAGCAGTAATATGGTATTATTAGGTCAAGTTTCAATACACATTGTTTACAAGCAAGGAGTTCTTGCAAGCGTTGTGTTTTGTGAACAGACAAAGGCTAAAAATAATAGTCCAGTCGTTGAAGGTAAAAATATGCTATTACCTCAGAATTCTTTGAACCTTGACCGATTGACGTGAAATTTGGTGAGTGGTTAGGGGATGGCTCAAAGAACAAAACTGACATAGCGCCGATGTGCGCTTTTACCCTGAGAGTGGATGCCACCCCTTCTGGGGGGTGGAAATTGTTCATTCAAAATAACCCCGGAAATGGATAGAGGAACAAATTCTAAGTAAAAAACGTTCTATATAGTTTTTTTGATAGATCGATATTTTTCGAGCTATTCGCGATGGAAAACTTAGATTTTTTGTGATAAAAATGCATGTTTTTGGACGGTTTTTCACGAATAAGTCGAAAACTTCGCGTTCTATCAAATAAGTTGCAATACCCAAAAATGAAGCTTAGACTTTACTTTATTATAGTATTACTCATGTAATCCAAAAGTTTTTCGACATGCTCAGACTTTGCATATTCAAAAAGTAAAGGGTTAAAGGGCTCGGGAAGGGTGGTGCAAGCACTATAATGCAAACTTGTAACATTTATATCTCCGTTATTTTTTTTCCTACAGAAATAAACAAAAAAATAAAATGTTCGTTAAGAAGAAATCCACATTTTTGTACTATATTATTTTTTACGTTTTTTTCTTTAGTATTTTCAAAATAAGGTATTTTTTAAGAAATTTGAAAAATACGTTTTACATTTTCATCATATTTTTTTCGAAAAATACGCATTCTAACCCGCCCAAACTTTTGGACTACATAAGTAATACTAAAATAAAGTAATTTGTAAAGGGATAATGGTCAATATCAATTCTAGTGGAATGGCTGGCTTTTTATCGCTCATTTTTTTTTCAAAAATTCGAGTGGCCCACCGTTTTTGCATCGTAACTCGCTTAGTTATAATGCAATCGACTTTTAACAATGCTCATTTTAAAGGTCTTTTCAATCACTACAAAAAATGTTCTATAAGTTTTTCCCGAAAAATGCATCGGTTTTTCGTTAATTAACGTTGATTACTTTGAACAAAGTTGTTGCAAAAAAAATCTTCTTCAACGAGCCATAACTTCTTTTATTTTGGACCTAGAGCATTCATAAATCAATCAATTTCTTTGCTGTTTTCTAAGCTTAATTTTTGGTTATTACAACTTATTTGATAGAACGCGAAGTTTTCGACTTATTCGCGAAAAACCGTCCAAAAACATGCATTTTTATCACGAAAAATCTAAGTTTTCAATCGCGAATAGCTCGAAAAATATCGATCTATCGAAAAAACTATGTAGAACATTTTTTACTTAGAATTTGTTCCTCTATCCATTCGGGAGTTATTTTGAGTGAACAATTTCCACCCCCGAGAAGAGGTGGCATCCACTCTCAGGGTAAAAGCGCACATCGGCGCTATGTCACTTTTGCTGCTTGAGCCATCCCCTAACCACTCACCAAATTTCACGTCAATCGGTCAAGGTTCAAAGAATTCGGAGCGGAAAACCTTCAACGACTGGACTATAAGGGGTAGTTAAGCTTGGATACTTCATTCACATCTTATTGTACAACTTTCACCTTTTCACCAAGTTTAAACCCCTTCAGTAAAATAACCTGTTCCTATAACTACACAATTTATGTTCCGAAGTGCGTCCGGAACACTGGTTCCTTGCACTGGCAAGAAATAATCCACGGAACTACACAAATCGAAGGCTTGGATAAATTCAAGGAGCATCGCGGACAGGTGCTGTTTTACTATCATTATATGACCCTTGTTACAATTAGCGTTCTATTTGCTATTTTTGTTTCCTTTGAAGCATTTAGTGGTTAGTTGTCTCAGGTAGTCAGCAGCGAACGTGCCAGATAATACCACCTGCTGCTTTTTTCTATAGTTATCACCTTTTCTAAGGTAGTGCCGAGGTAGTAGGTGACATAATCTCGATCATTAACTATCAAAATTATTGTAGCAGTAGCATAAAAATAATATTTTTCATTATGCATGCAAAAAATAACACAAAATAACATCACACGGAGACAATCAAAAATAAAGGAAGCGACAAAGAAACTTATTGACGAAAAGAATAGCAAAAGAAACACCTTAAGTAAAGCAGAACTAAAGCAGTCAAAGAAATTAGAAGAAGAGTGAGAAGAGATATAGCACAATATAATGAAGAAATAGTGAAAAATATCATCGAACAAAACAATGGGCCTAAAGTATTCAGGAAGAAGTTAACAGAGGGGAAAGCCGAAATTACACACTTGATAGATCAAAATGGCAAACTCTTAAGCAACCGAGAACAGATCCTTACACATATAGAAGAATTTTATAAGGAACTATACTCCTCAAAGACGGCACAGACCACTATCACACGAGACAAAAGAGCGAAACTTACAAAGCACTATACAGAAGACATACCACCTATATGTAAGTATGAAATAAAGACGGCGTTGAAAGGGATGAAAGACAACAAAGCACCTGGCCCAGACCAATTGGTAATAGAATTAATTATATGGGGAGGAAAGAATATATTGGATCATCTGGAACACCTATTCAACCAACGCTCAGAAACAGGAAACGTCCCCAAAGAGTGGAAGAATGTTAAAGTAGTGTTAATATTCAAGAAAGGAAATAAACAAGATCTTAGAAACTACAGACCCGTATCACTCCTTTCACACCTATACAAACTACTTACTAAAATTATTAATAACAGAATATCAAGTCGACTCGAGATATTCCAACCACCAGAACAAGCTGGCTTGAGACAGGGCTACAGCACCATCCACCAAATACACACTGTTCGACAACTAAAAAAAAAAACACATAAATACAACCAGCTCCTATACTTGACCCTCATCGATTTCGAGAAAGCCTTCGACACAGTCGAAAAACGGGCACTCATTAACTCCTTGAAAAGATGCAGGATTGATTACCGATATATAACTAACTAGCTTTTACCCGCGACTTCGTTCGCGCGAGGTTCGTTATTTGTGTATTAAATAATGTTCCGCCCCGCCCCGCCCCGTCACGACCCTTCCCGTCCCGTCCCGCCCCTTTCCCTCCCGTCCAGTTCCGTCCCGTCCCGCCCCTCCTCTTCCATCCCATCCCCTCCCCTTCCATCCCATCTTTTTCCTTCCCTTTCCGTCCCGTCCGTCCCGCCCCGCCCCGCCCCGTCCCGCTCAGTCCCGT
Source organism: Agriotes lineatus (assembly GCA_940337035.1). NCBI lineage: Eukaryota > Metazoa > Arthropoda > Insecta > Coleoptera > Elateridae > Agriotes > Agriotes lineatus. Next base: position 227,451,688 of record OW679194.1, on the reverse strand, counting down.
CCCGTCCAGTCCGTCCCGTTCCGTTTCTTCCCTTATGTCATGTTCACCGTCTTGGACTTAAAAATAAATGCCATTTTCGCAATCAACGTCCCAATAAACCTCAATAACGGCACCCATATCGATTTTTAGGCTTACTTACCCCATTTCACCCCCTAAGGGGTTGATTTTCGGAAAATCACGAAGTACGTGTTTGCCTATTTGTTTTTAAGATTACTCCTACGAAGTTTCAAGTCGAAATGTCTATTTAATATTATTTTTCCATACAAAATTGGAACCCCCATTTTACCCCTTTAGGGGTTGAATTTCGAAATATCCTTCCTTATTCCTTGTATACATCATAAAGGGAACCTCTGTGCAAAATTTCAGCTTTCTAGGTCCAAGGGTTTGGGCTGGGCGTTGATGAGTCAGTCAGTCAGGACTTTTAGAAATATATATAAGATAGACGCCCTTTACCAAGAAGCTACTATAACGATCCAGACGTTTGATGAGACCAAGCCCATAGAAGTCAAACGAGGAATACGACAGGGGGACACCATCTCCCCCAAATTGTTCACCAATTGTCTGGAAGACAGTTTTAAGTTACTAAATTGGGAAAATAAACATCAACAAAACTAAAGTAATGTCAAACAGAGAAGACATAACCCCAATTGAAATTGAAGTTGATAAGAAAATAGAAATCGTCGAGGAATATATATATATATCTGGGACAACGAATATCACTCTCAGGGGACTGCCAAGTGAAAGAGGTAGAAAGAAGGATCCAGCTAGGGTGGGCTGCATACGGGAAGCTAAGACATGTCTTCAGATCAAGTTTCTCACAACACCTAAAGACCAGAATTTTCAATCAATGCATACTTCCGATACTCACTTATGCATCGGAGACATGGCCGCTCACTGAAACAACAAAACATAAATTGATAGTCAACCAAAGGAAGATGGAGAGATATATGCTGGGAATACACCTACAAGACATGAAACGAAATGAATGGATCAGAAATAAGACAAGAGTCGACGACGTCATGAAGAGAATTGCGAAGCAATGAGCGGGGCACGTCATGAGATTACCGGATGAAAGATGGACAAAGAAGATCACGGAGTTTCTTAAACGACTTTTGATCTGTTTAACAATAACACTGATATTGGCTCCATTGGTCGTTATATTAATTAAAGCATTTCTATGCTTTCACAGTTTATTTTGTTTACTAAAGTTCTAGTTTTGTCGAAAATTCGTCGATTTTGTGTGAAAGTTCTGATATATTAGTATTATTTTCATGTAGTTAGGTATACATATATACATATACATTGTGTTATTTGCTACACGGGGAATTATTCTGTAGACAAAAGAAAAGAAAAATAATATAACGGGTGTTCATAAACAGTCGTCATCCCAGTTGCTTTGAAAAACAAAATGTTATATCTTTGATTAATTCGTGCAACACAATAAAACGTCATTCAGTACTGTCATAGCGCAGTTTTTCTCAATTATAATAGACATACGTTTTTGAAGTCAAAACCTACTGGGATGACGACTGTTTATGAACACCCGTTATAATTCACAACATGACGGTTCAGGAATTGTCTCGCAGTGTAGCAAATTTTCGTCAGCTAGTTCCTAAGCAGGAATGGGGGAGGGGAGGTTTGTCCGGAAGCGCCACTGGTTTGAGACGGTCCAAACCAGAAAACTTACAGGCATGCGTGTAAGTTCCTAAACCACTTAGCTGTTTCATAAAAATAATAAAAGACAGAAAACACAATAGTTTGAAATAACCTAATTATTTATTTACAGTATGTACACATACAAACTCTGCACCATACTCTAAGAAGGCAAAACAAATCTGTATTAGAATATTTGTTTGTAATTGGAATAATAGATTTAATTTTAGTTTTACTTAAATAATGTGCAAGGTTTTAATGTTAATAAATTTTAAGTGAAAAACAGAACAGGACGACTTTATCTCGAAATTCGCTCGAGTACATGTATCTCAACTGTAAGGTATAGCGACTTAAAAATTCAAATACTGCGATAACGACAAACAGGAGTTCTCATTAAATCAACGATCAATTAATTTCTACACCTAAAACTGTGTATTTTCAGCGCTAATAAGGAGTTAATTTCAATATTTAAGCTCCCGGTAAACCCTCGCAAAGGATAATAAATTTTAAAGTGTTGAGTAACGCTTGAACGCGACCAAACTGCTAACATGCAGATTAGCCAATCGAAGAATATATTAAATACATAAATTGAAAATAACCTATTCCGCATACATGATTGCACGAGGTGAACATCGCAGTTACACATGATTTCTTAATTTCTTAATCACAATCGGTAAGCGATATCACCATCGTTAAAGGTAGGCGCAACGCATAAGCTTTCATAAGACCAGCACGAACGATATTTTTAGTTTGAATGAGGAGATGACTAAAACGCTAGCAGATACCTGGTAATGCATGACAGGGCACAGCGTCGTCGACAGAGCAGCTATACAGGGAGATGCCGTCCACGAATGCGCAACTCCACGAGCTACAGGCTTTTCCCCAACTATTGCACTGGGGAGAAACCTTGTGGTTGAAGTTTCGAAGTGCTGTCACAGAGGGGAAAGGTCGTGTATTCGAAGACTACCACATGAGTTAAGGGTGCTCAGAACTGCGTGGGGGTTGGTCCTCTAGGTGCTTTGGCAAGCGACATCAATGCCACAGGGGGAGCACATGCAGAATTTCGTCCGAATAAGACACAAGAGGAATACGAGGAGGCCTAAAATTACACGATATTCGAATTCGCTGATCTCACAGAACTACAGGTGTAAGAGTAAGTGTAAGTGTAAGTCTAATTGTAAGTGTAAGTGTAAATGTAAGTTTAAGTGTATTCTGGAATCTTAGATCTGCATGAAGCAAAATTCCAAGGGAATCTAGCTACATCACCCACAAAATAATCACACCAGAAATCAGAGGCATAAAATGGCCGCCGGAAATCGTACTATCAATCTATTTTGAAAACTATTATAATCCCATAAAAATCAAGATTTTTCAAAATCATCCAAAAATACAAAAATGAGTATGCAACCAAATACACACCTGGAAACTGCAGGTCACTCGAAACCTCAAAACTGCATCTATATGTATTTAAACGAAAAATTATACGTAACAATGCTTAACTGCATCTAAATGTAAAATTACACGTAACAGGTGTTTTATTATTGTTCTTCCGGTTGGGTTTTTCCCCTCTTTTGCACTGCGGCCTAAAAGACCAATTATACTTCACTTTGCTCACAGAGGACTTCCAAATTCCCCAAAAAAGCTTACTAATGCGTTTAATGAGTTGTTGATCAGCACATCAGGTTCGCTTATCGTTTCCCAAAGTGTTTTTGTCTTAGATTTTTGAGTTCCTCGCACTCGTATAACCAGTGAATTGGAGTCTGGTCCTTCTGTTCACAGAATCTGCAGTATGTGTTTGTTGCCACCCCTATTGCTTGCATATATTTGTTCATGTAACAGTGTCCAGCAGTTGTCCTTGTTATGTGTTTTATTTTCTCCCTTCCATTTTCCAGGAGTGCCAGTGTCGCTTTCTTGAACGGTTCCCCTTTGAAGTTTCTAAAGTGATTTGTTTTAGGGTAATAGTACCAGAATTTGCGATAATTATCTCGTAACCAGCTTCTAGTTTGCTCCCTGATCGTGGTATAAACTATATTACAGGTAGGCTCTGGATTGCTAATTTATCTGATTTTTCTTTGCCTATTATTCCCTGGTGACCTGAGACCCACAAAAAGCTCAATTTCTTGTGTTCTCCCAGTTGAACCAGGTTTTCTGCGTCATTCATATACCAGTTCCGAGTTAAACTGGTTGGATGACAGCGCTTTTAAAGCTGCTTGGCTATCCGTCAGCATATGTATTCTTCTACATTTGTAGGAGCTCTGCACCATTAATTGGGCGCAGGTTAGAATTGCTGTTACCTCGGTCTGGAATACTGTCAAAATTACAAGGGGTTACTAATATGGCGAAAAAACTGTTGGTGGCGATATTCTGCGTAAAATTCTGAATCGAAAATCTAAATACTAAAATATTGATTTGTTCTTTATGGTCCCTAAGAGGACTACACATAATTTTTTTTCTAGTAAAATACCATAAGTTTACAATTCGAACAACTTTCTTTGATGAAGACTACTGCAGTATTTTAGTATTAAGATTTTCAATTCAGAGTTTCAAGGATAGATGTAGTTCTTAAGCAGAAATGTGCTATAAAGTTTTGTGTAAAACTTAAAAAATCAGCATCGGAAAGCTATGATCTGATAGACTGCATATGGGAATAAAATTTACCTCGTGCATGTGTATTTGCTAGTAGAACAATTTTAAAACGGTGACCACAGCGTGGAAGATGAATTTCGCTGGAAGACTGTCGACGCCTAACAAGCAAATTAAAACAAAATTGAACAAACGAGTAAAGCAAATCGTAGTCTATCACTCAGGTAAGTTGTCCTAAAATTAGATATTGGCGTTACAACAGTTCATGACATAATTTATCATATTTTGAGGTACAGAATAGTGGTAGCAAAGCGAACATCTCGTTTGCTATCAGATGAACAAAAATAACAGAGGATTTCGATTTGTGAGCAATGTGAACATGGCTTAAGACGATCACCAAAGTTTTTGGACAAGGATTCTTACATAATAAAAGGTTTTTCCGACAAAAAGCTAGGGCGTCGCTTAACTAAAATGAGAAAGGTAAAATTCCAACAAGAGATGTCAAATAGGATGTTTTACTTATTCGAGGAGCTACACGACCCCAGAGTTATGTAACAAAAACTGCACGGCTAGATTACAGTCGGGGAAATGTGTATGCGAGGGAATAGCTAACTAAATGCAAAGTGTTATTTGCGTAGAGCGCCACAAGTTCGTAACTCAGTCCTCATTAATCCCTTCAAAACGTGCAACAGGAGACGGAAATCGCCACAATGCTTTTTGGGGATGATGCGTGAACCAGACCTCTGACTACGGACCCTTACCTTTATTGATTCTCGACACGCGCAGTGCACAATATATCAAATATGATAATTTTAGCGTGCTATCTATTGTATAACTTCAACAAGCAAAATCACATGAACGCATTAAAGCTAATCCTGTCTCCTAGAGGACGTCAACATGTATACACTACCATGAGCTGGTGGCAAGGCGTTTCTGGTTAACTGCAAACATCACACTTGCTGGGTGCGGCGTTGCTAACACATCTCAATTGTCTGAAAAGGCGGCACTGGATAAAAGCAACTAGTTGTTTTATCTACAAACTGTGATTTGAAGAGTAATTTAATTAACAACACCTGCTGCGAGCCTCGGGCTAAATGTCAATTTTAAATTAACGGGAAGCAACGGTCTCGTCGAGGGTGGTAGCAGCCGCGGGCTATGAGCTCGTCTCACAGTGGTGGCCTTGTGCTGGCGCCAACACCTAAACTCGCAATTGAAAAGGAGGCAATTTTCCGAAAAACTGTGCAGATGTTAAGAATAGCAATCTCCCCGCCTGTGCCGAGCATAACGATATGGAAAATTTTTCCCTGCCCTATTAGCAAAATAGTTAAAATTCTTTCAGCGTGAAGTTCTTTTTGCTGAATTAGCGGTGAGCAACGCCAGGCGTTACATATCTGTGACAAGCTGGCGTCATGCTTTTAAACCTTGCATAAACAGATGCACAGGACTAAGCTTTGCCCGAGAAATCGACGAATAACCGAACTATAACCGGTAACTTTACCGAACAAAAATTAACTTAACAGGTTGTTACGTGAGATGAATGGTAATTTCATTATTATGGCCCAGAATTAAAGTCGGAGAGCTAACAATGGAAATACAACGAAAAATCTAAGTAAAATTGCAGGAAAAGTGATGCACTTATACGACAAACAATTGTACTCTCCATCAAGACAATGCGCCTGTTCATCGAGTTCGCTCGAAGCTACAAATATCACAATATTTAGGAATTGAAGTGTTACCCCATTCACCGTATTCACTTGTTGGCGATTTAGAAAGTGCTAGTACTTTCGGAACATTCCTCGTGGACATGCAGTTTTTACAATTATTATTTCAGGAAAATTGCGCACGAGCAGATTTGAGTTGCTTCTCGATACATCAGTGTTACCTAGCTCCTTTTCATATTATGTTCTGTTGCAAAACGGGGTGATTGGGAGAACCTTGTAAAATATGACAATTGGAATAACTTTCACCCAAATCCCATTTCGGCCTGAGACATATTTAGTTTATAATGAAGCAGATGTCACGCAGAGGTAAGAAATTCGAGAATGACTGTCTTGTTACAAGAAAGTCAATGGGGCGATCTGTAACGTGTGAGCGATGAGGCGGATGGTGTAGAGCGCCGGGGTGACAGGAGGGTGAGCAGATAAGGCCGGGAAGATGAATTGACGGGGTTACGGGGCAGCGGACACGGCGGCGGAAGAGCAGACAGCACTCTCTTACCCTGGTGGCAGCAGCGATTACTCACTCGGCGACCTGCCGCGTCCCGACGGGAGCTCGGAAGTGGCTCTCCCGGAGATAAGCGCTTTACATTTGTAGCCTTTCAACTAACAAAGCCACGATACAGATAAACGCCTGGGTGGTGCCAGACGCTATTTATTTATTTCTGTTCGGCTAATTATCTTTTCAAATTTTAAATCTAAATAACAAATTATGGAAATCCGCTGGCGGGGCCGCTCCGACTGCACAATGCCGTGTAAATCAAGTAGAGGATTGGCATGTGGCGAGGCGCGCCCGACAACTCGACGAAGATTGATCTGCCCAACGGCGGGGCACGATATGTTCACATTATTCACTGCCAGGGCTAGGCCACTGTATCGACTCACCCTTTGCTTTATGGAATATGCTAAGCATCAGCAGTAAAATACGTGCACATCAATTAACAGACAAAAGAAGGACAGATATCAATACCAACCGGGAATTGCAGATGCTTCAATGGCGTTGTTTTGATGTAGGTATTGATTGATATACTTCGCTGTGTTACTAATAATTTAAAGTACAAAGTACCTAATTTAACAAATGTAGACGGTAAGAAACAAATCATGCATTGGTGTATGGTAATGGTAATTGAGGTTGTATGCGTTCATCTTAAGATTACACTAAACAGCTCGGAGGAATTGCCCAAGTGTACCTTTGGCTACTTCGACCATGTAACCATATACATAGTGTACAGTACCGGATCTAGAGGGGGGCGAAACGGGTCTATTCTCTATCGCCAAAAACGGGAGAGGAAGCAACAAGAAGTTTTGAATTATGATAATAATGCGACTTGAATGAGTTGGCAAAATCTGAAATGTCAAAGCAAGAAAAACAAAAGCGACTGAAATTTTTATTTATAAAATTTAATTTTTATTGATAACACTCAATTTTTACCATTGAGTGTTATGATACAGTTGCTATAAACGAGATTTGAAAATATATCTTTGTTTTTTATTATTAATTGTTTCTCTGTACAAGAAAAAACTGATCATTTGAACATCCCCAAACTATTAATGTAAATTAATACTACTCGTACATTCCAATTCGATGAATTGTTACTGATTTTTCCAAGTTGCAATAAATAACACATTCAGTGAAAAAAACAAGCACTTTGTTTTTGTAAACTTGGTCACCTCTTGTTTTAAGAAAAAAAATCTGGTGTGATACACGCACACAACTTCCATTTACAATGATCTTATAATTAGCCAAAAATTTGATTTTAAATTTTTAAGCATTTGTCAAAAATGTTCAAAAATTACAAACTCTACAAAAACGGTACAATATAGAGCGTTAGATCAAGAGACAAATTTTCTCTAGAATTTTAAGCTGAATTAAAAAATGTAATAATATACCAGGTGTTCTATTTAAAATAGAAGTTAATAAAAAAAATTGAAAAGAAAGGAACCCATTTTAGAAGTATTCAGTTGGAAAATTACCTATCTCACACCAATACACATTAAAAATGTAATAAAAATGTAAAGTTTAAAAAAATTATTAGAGCGGTTTTTGAAAAAATCGAAAAAACTGAAAGATCACAAGAGTAAACACCTACTTCCGGTTATGCGATTTTCTTCAAAAGCTTGCTGTCGCAACTATATAGTACACAAAACTTATATATGAAGTTTCAACGCCATACCTCTTTTCGTTTTTGAGATATTGACAGGTATTATTATTACACTCGTTGTTGTGTACTACATGACATGTTATTTTCCTTTTTGCTTGACACGATTAAACTTAATGTAGTGTAAACTTTTACCTGTCACAATGACAGATGTGTTCATTAACAAATTGAAATCTGACATTCACCTACAGACTTAAGTTAAGACATGACTAGATTTTCTATCTTTCTTTCCAAGGCCTACCCTAAATCAGTTTTTTTTGGAACACACGATACTAAACGCTGGATAAGGTCATAGAGTGCTCTGTATGAAATTATTTGTCAAAAATTTTCTAAAATTACAAATTCTAAAAAAACGGTACAAAATACAGCGTTAGTTGAAGAGACAAATTTTCTCTAAAAGTTTAAGCTGAATTCAAAAATGTAATAATACACCGGGTGTTCTATTTAAAATAGGAGTTAATAATAAAAAATAAAACAAAAGAAATCCATTTTAGAAGTATTCAACTGGAAAATCATCTATCTCACATCAGTACATACATACATAATCTGTAACCCCTTATACCGTTTACAGTGTCGGGGTGCCGATCGCACCGAGCCACTGAGGGTGTGTGCATTTTAAATTCGGCGGAGGTACTTGGGGTAGTGGAGCCTGTCTGGCTAGAACACCACGCCCGCTCTCCAGATGGTCACCCATCCAAGTTCTGACCGAGCAGACTGGTGTTTAACTTTTGCAAGTGCCGTGAGAGATGCATCACCACTCATCAAAATGTATTTTCTCTAGTAAAAATTGATATTATTATGAAATTTGCGCATAAACTAGATAGCATACGTTCTGTTGGGGCAAATTATAAAAATAAAGTAATTATTTCTATTCATATAGCTTTCAAATTTCGACGGTCTAGCGGAAATTTCCAACTATATAGTAGGTAGGGACAATGAGAATCTCTGTTGGGACAATTATCATATTATAAATATAAAATAATTAATTATGGCAAACCCAGTTGCAAAAGCAGTTTTTTAAAATTACTACACATCGTTTAATACCACAGGCTATGCAATCCCATTCTTATAATTTAAATTTTTGAAAAAATAGTTTGTTTTAAATTCGGGCAGCGTGATGTCAGAGCAGTGAAATGGCGTTTTGTTCAAACCCTTTATATCCAAGATGCCTCGGTGGCTCTGCTGACTAAGGCTCAGGATCGTAATACTGCGGTCGCTGGTTCAGATCCCACTTGGGACCCGACGCAAATAGCTTTTTAAATATAAATAGCCCTTCTGTGAATGCAAGAGAGAAAAGTGCGCACGCAGAAAACGAAGATGGCCTACACCCGGGAAGTATTTCAGATGAAACTGTTGATCTTGGTGTTTTATCATCAACATCGTCAAGTACAAGTACTTCTAGTACTTTAAGTATTCCTGATACATCTCACCAAATCGTCATTAAGGAACAACCAGGTCCTTCTGGTGCGGCAGTAAGAGGCACGGAGGACTTTATTACACCACGACTTGCTGCGGCATTGGACAGATGTAAAGTAAGTGATAGAAATGCAGTACACCTTTTAATAGCAGCTGGAGAAGCATTTGGATTAGATGTAAATAATTTATCAATTAGTCGATCATCAATTTATCGAAGCCGTGAACGACTTAGAACAGAATACGCTGAAAAACTTCGAGCTGCATTCGTTTTATCTGAAATGGATGTAGCTGTCGTTCACTGCGATGGAAAAATTCTTCCAGCATTAACAGGAAAAGACCATGTTGACCGGTTACCTATAATTCTAGCATTTAAAGGTTCTCAGAAACTGCTTGGTGTCCCTGCATTAACATCTAGTACTGGAAATGATCAAGCTACAGCAGTTTATGAAACGCTCCAAGAATGGGGTGTTACAGATAGAGTACAAGCTTTGTGTTGTGATACGACTGCATCTAACACAGGGCGATTTAAAGGAGCCTGTGTTATATTAGAGCAACTGTTAGAACCTGACATTTTATATTTTCCATGCAGGCACCACATCTACGAAATTGTACTGAGAAGTGCTTTCGAAGAAAAAATTGGGGCGACTTCAGGTCCAGATGTACCGATATTTAAACGTTTTCAACAAGCGTGGGATAGAATTAACGTTACAGTTTTCGAACCCTGAATAAATGATCTAGTTGATAGGCAAGCACTGCAAGATGTAGTACATGAGATGATTTCGTTCTGTATGGACCAACTACGCAAACAACAGCCACGAGAAGACTATCGAGAGCTCCTAGAACTAACAATAGTTTTTCTTGGTGGTACACCTCCACGTCGAATATTTTTTCGCGTTCCAGGAGCAATGCATCATGCTCGCTGGATGATGAAGGCAATTTATTGTCTAAAAATGTTTTCATTTCTCAGTCTAATCAAGGAAATAAAAATAAACGAAAATATATTCCGTGATATTTGTATCTTTCTAGTAAAATTATATATTAAAGCATGGTTTGGCACACCTGTTGCTGCTAAGGCACCTCATCAGGATTTGCTATTTCTTAAAAATTTAATTAAATATGAGGAGATAGATGCAAAGATATCACGAGCAATTAACTCTAAAGAGGATGATTCAGAAGGCACTAACAAACGTATTATAATAAATCCAAATTATGCATCACAATATCTGGAAAAAGATATCGACGAGTTTATTACAACAGAATCTGTTAACCTTTTCGATCGTTTCAAAATCCCTAAAGAATTTTTTAACTTAAAACCATCAGATTGGAATGCTAACGAAGGTTTTCAAGAAGGCTTGGAAAAAGTAAAAAGCCTTCACGTCCGAAATGATACTGCGGAAAGAAGTGTTAAACTGATCGGAGAATATAATAGCTTAATTACTAAAAAAGAGGACCAAAAGCAGTACTTGCTACAAGTTGTTAGTGATTATCGGCGTCAATATCCGGATTCCACTAAAGCGTCTTTATCAACAAAAAAGTAATTATTGTGATATATATTTCATTATTTTACATATAAGTAACTTACTCTATATTTTTTTAATTTATAAGTTTGTAAATATAATTCTTTAAATTTATGTGCATTCAGTAATTATTTAATATTGTTCGTTTTCTTTAATTTGTAAATAAATATATTTGCTTAATTCTCTTATATTTTTTATAAAAGCAATTCTTTGATAATTTTTACCTTCTTCTAATACTTAACGCATATTTTTTTAAATTCCAACAAGTTTACGAAGAAATTACATATAACTAAATTTGTAGCAAATTAAATTTCCTTTAATTTATTTTATTATCAAAATTTCGATACGACTAACTGTTCGCGAGATATTAATTAATAAAAAGTGAATTAAGTTAAAATCCGCAATTTGGAAACTGCCGCGGCTCGGTGGCACGTGTTAATATTATTCGATTGCGCTCAAAATTTTTATAGGTTGGTCTTTTCGGCATTGGAACGACTTTAGGGGGTGCGACCAAAAAAATTCGAATTTTTTTTTCCACTAAGTATAACGTAGAACCACCCTAATGAACACATACCGCCACTTTTAGATTGAAAATAAAACATAGACAATTTTGCAAAAACAAAGACAAGAAAAGAAAGAATTTTGGATCTTTATCCTTATACATATTTGGCTATGTGATAAATTTAACAAGATTTTGTACGTAGCTCAGCGGTGAAGCGTATGGTGGAGGTCATAAACATCGAGGCGTATTCCTCAGAGAAGCAGTCGTTTGGTGTAAAAGTAATCTTTATTATAGTAAATTCAACGTATGTACAAACCTAGTCCCCGTTGAGGAAGGTAGCAGGTTGGCAGCGCTAGTGTCGTTGGAGACCCCACCCGGTGGGGTCGCTGCCCTACCCCACCAGGTGGGGTCTCCAACAAGGTTCTTCGCGGAGGGGGCAAGAGACGGCCGCGCAGTCGTGCCTTCCGTAGACAGTGAGGGCTGAGGTCGACGCTTTTTTGCCAGATGAGGCGCCGGTTGGGGGTGAGTGAGTCTAACAACAAGCTGTTCGATGAAGTAGCATAGAGAAATATGCTGAGCAACACAAGAAGAAAAGCGATACCTAAGAAGAGATTTTTCTGAAGTCCTACATTTAATGGATGTTGCACGAGAAAGAGGATGTTCCATTCAACAGTTGCTGCACAGCACCATAAACTCGGATATATTTTATTCTTTTTAGTAATAGAATAATTATTTAAAAAACCCTAATAGGGCAAGTTTTGTACAAGTACTAGGGGAAGATCTTAAACAATAAATTTTTAAGCTTTCTCCTTCATCTCACACAACCGAGAACTTTTTACAGTTTATGATACACAAAATAAAAGCTATTGCACTAAACTTTTCAAGGATAGACTTCATCTTTGAAGTATACAAAGAATATGGTTATAAAGCAGCTGAACGACAAAGAAAAGAAGCTAACCATTCAATTACTAACATGAATATTGATGAAATGGGAATACCTCCTCCAAAAGATATACATAGTTTATGGGCATCTTCAAAAATAAACACCAGTTAGCTTTTCACTCATTACCCGATAGAATGCAACGCTTTTAGTAGTATTCATCTTGTCGGACTTGGTGAAGATGAATAGACAAGCATACTGCTTGAAAATAACACGAGAGAAGACATTTTATTGTTATTATCATTTGACCTGGAAGAGGCCGATGAGCGGCCACTTCTTCATTCACATCACGCAGTTGCTAAAAATATAGAGCGCATTGTAGTAATATCCTCAGATACTGATCTTGATCTAAGGAAGCTTGCGTACCAGTATAAGATTACAAAATAAACGACTTTGTTGTATAGAGAAAGATGGCAAACTGCAGCCCCAAGTCATCATTGAAACTACTCATGATGATTTGAAAAAACATTTCAGGTACACTATTTGCTTATACCGCAAAAATACATTTTCAGATTCAAGGTTTTCCAAGTGTGCAGCAAACCGACTCAATATACTTGTTATTCACAAACAATATTTGTATTTCGTTCAAATATATACAGTGTGGTCCATTAAGTGTGCAACAAATGGGAATTTTTTTTATTAGTTGTACAATCGAAATTTAAATACCTTCAAAAGTTAGTGCATGTGCGATAACCATATCAGATGCCCTTAGAATGGCTTCAAGTCAAACAATATACAGAGCAGGACAAAAAATATGAAATTCGTTCAAGAACAAAGTTACCTTATTTCAAAAAATATAGCAAAATTTTATTGAGAAAAGTTGTTTAGAATCAAAAGTTATCTTCAAATACAAAGTCACGACCTCCTATTCGAATTTTGATTCTTTTTTTGTAAAATTTTGTATTATCCCCGTATGATACATATTTTTATTATTCTGATTTTATTAAGAGTTTTTCATATGTAAATTATTATTAGTAAAGCATTTGCCTTGTTAAAAAGAATATTTGCGAAATTCTAAAGTTCTGTTAAATATCGTTGCAACAAACATGAAGTCGACGCTTACCTAAAAAAATATAAATCCAAGTAAATTTTACAAATACCCTTCAAGTTGCTAAAAGTTATTTAAAAGGGATGTGGTTGTGGCTACTTTAAATACATATAAAATCAAAATAATAAAAATATGTATCATACGGGGGTAATACAAAATTTTCCAAAAAAGAATCAAAATTCGAATAGGAGGCCGTGACTTTGTATTTCAGCATAACTTTTAATTCTAAACAACTTTTCTCAATAAAAATTTGCTATATTTTTTGAAATAAGGTAACTTTGTTCTTGAACGAATTTCATATTTTTTGTCCTGCCCTGTATATTGTTTGACTTGAAGCCATTCTAAGGGCATCTGATATGGTTATCGCACATGCACTAACTTTTGGCGGTATTTAAATTTCGATTGTACAACTAATAAAAAAAATTCCCATTTGTTGCACACTTAATGGACCACACTGTATACGAGTAAATACGAGGGGAACTAGAAAAATTATCTACCTAGCCATGATAGAAACAATTGATAAGCTTCAGCTTGTAATGTCAAACAGTCTTTCATTGTTGCATGAAAAATTTGATTCATATCCGCCAGTAATTTTTTATTTTGTGGAGTGTGTTATGTATAAAAATGAGTCTTTTGAAATTAGAGCATCGAAGTGTAATAAAATTCCTTACAGAGGAAGGCAACAATCCGAAAAAGATTCGCGAACGAATGATTGCGGTGTATGGAGACGATGCTCCGTGATATTTCACAATTAAATTTTGGTCAAAACAATTTCGGTGAGGACAGGAATCTATAGAAGATGATCCCAGAAGTGGAAGACCTGCAGAAGCGACAAATATTGAAATGTGCAAGAAAGTGGAAGCCATCGTTCTTGAGGATCGCCGTATAAGAGTCTTCACCATTGCTACAGCATTGGAAATATCCGAACCTAGCGTTTTGACAATATTGCACGACAAACTGGGCATGAGTAAAGTTTCAGCAAGGTGGGTTCCCAGATTATTCTCTCCTGAGCAAAAGCTGCGTAGACAGAAAATTTGTAGAAACAATTTGGAATCTTTGGTAGCGGACCTCGACTTCTTAATGCGGACAGTGACTGGTGATGAGACTTGGGTACATCACTGGGACCCTGAGACGAAATTAGAGTCTATGCAATGGGTGCATAAGAGGTCTCCTCCTCCAAAGAAGGCCCGCACGCAATCTTCAGCTGGAAAACTAATGGCAACCATCTTTTGGGACATGCAAGGTATTCTTTTGGTTGAATATATGCCTAAAGGCTCTACAATCACTGCAGAGGTTTATGGTAACACCCTCAAAAAGCTGCGTATAGCTATTGTCAAAGAACGAGCATTTGAAGGAGGCAGGCAACGGGCATTAACTCTTTGCAGGACAAATGGCGCAAGTGCGTTGAAGTTGGGAGAGATTATATTGAAAAATAAAATTATTTAAAAAACCGTATGTAATTCGTTTCGTAGTTAGGTAGATAACTTTTCTAGTTCCTCTCGTATATGTAAATAAAGTGTGATTACTTGGATTCCCATGAATAAGAGTTTTCAAGTAATACCAAACTTGTTCACATTAAGAATAAAATGGTATACTTGTAACTGTATCTGTATTTGGCGGCAACTAAAAGAAATTTACTACACTACTCTCATGTATCCAAGAGGAAAACCATCACAAGTTACATACTTACTGCTATTTGAAAAGAAACCCTCAATGCATACACTTTCCAATAGGACATATATAAATAGAAAAATGCAGTATCAGTGACCCGAATTTATTGACCACGATTATACTTAGTCACGAAACGAATAGCTACTGCTTTTATATATGGTGCGCCTGAATGGAAGGGACATTCCCTATTCTTTTGAGTACAACAAGATTGTCCAGCTAAGCTCCCTTTTCTCTCTTGTAGCACAGGAAGTTGAAATCCTCCGTCGAAAAGAACCTTCCCTTTTCAAGCGTTTACGACTGCATTGTCGACCCGGCTTGACTTTCCCTTTTCGCGTGATTTATTGTTATTTGGGACAAAAGGGTTTGTTGGCCGATATTCCTGCGTTTACGACATAACTCCGGTTGTCCTAGAAATTGAATCGTGAACGTTTAGACCCGTTAGTTTTGATTGTTCAACTAGACGATACACATCAAATTTGACATTACAGATGCTTCCTTTTGCCCGCGTGCAATTGATACTTTCCCAAAACTGGCACAACGCGAACTCCACTTATTTATTAACTGATTTAGTACTGTACTTTAAGTCACATTTTTGTTTATGGTCTTTTCTTACACGACAGATGTTTTTTTAGGCCATTCATCACATTTATGCTACATAACTAAGAGGTAAATAAAAGAGAAGCCATCCCTAGAAAATGTTAAAGACTGTAATGTAATGGAACTAGTTTCCAATTTTGGGATAATGGGCCTATTTGATTTCTCCTTATTTTATGGAATTCTGAGAGGTATTTCAATTCAAGCATTACCTATCGAAAATTTTATGAGTTGGTGAAAGATTAAGCCAATAATTTTAGAGCAGGAGGAAGTATTGGCAGGAAAGAAGGGTCTAGTATGTTGACATGATGCTGACATCCATTCATGAACCATTCTTTATCACATTCATAAAGACCGGCCTAAAATGAAACGAGCCTCCTAATAAAGACCGAAAACCCGAAGCCTGTAAAAATTGGCAAACCATAAATTTTACAATACACCCGCAAAATAATAGGCTTCAAGGGCCAGTGTCATAAAAGACGCTCGACCGAGGCTCACAAATTGCTCGAATGGCATAATTAAATTTCAGAATACAAAAATTACCAAATATTAATTTAAATAGTAACGTTGTCCCCAACGAAATCCATGACATATGCGAGAAAATACCAGACACCTGATGGGCACATTCATGACGTCGAATAAGAAAGTTTAACCGACCGCGCCCCCAAAAAAGAGCCGCCGGTTTATGTTGACCAGGTAGCCACATATGTCCCCAGCACAGGAAAATCTCGTGTTTGATATCAAAATGCACGTTGATTTGCCAGAAAGCTAGTACATATAAAAATAAACCGCCATGCCAAATGGGCAATGCTCTTCCACTCTCAACCAATAGGAGCAGCGAAAGCAAAGGACACAGCAGCGAGCTCCTTGATAAAGATAGAGAATTTGAGATTAGAACATGCCGTATCCGGGTCTTGAACCAACAGCTCCGAGAGCATGCGATCACCAATTCATTTAGGTCCAGAAGTACAAACCATTCGTTTGGCTCTGCCTGCAATCATTCAGGATCAAAAGTTCGACGCCTATGTCGGCTCTACTTGCAATTACCAACTTCCAGCCAACATCTTCCAGGGGTGGCCGACAGCACAAATTTTAAAACTCTTAAGCATTCAAGCGCACACCCTTCTAAATGCGGCCAAGAGCACAAACTTTCAACATCTCTGTTTTAAAGCGCGCACCCCCTATGTGCTGTATGCGAGCCATCAGCAACTGTCAACGTCCAAGCTAAGCCATCACTGGGTCGAACCTTTGCCGTTTTCACTCACCAGCCTGCCAACGCCCACTGTACTGCTTTCAGAAGCATACCAGGTTTACCACGTTTGCGAGAAGGTCCGCGCTACAAAAAGACTTCACCTAGGAACAGCCCCATGTCCCAGACGACCTCTCATGTCGGCTTCTTCAACAAAAGTCAATCTGGCTTCGCCAAAGGCGTCCCAAGTTTTAGGTCCGCAACGGTCGCTTGCGACCGAGGTGTGTCTTCCACCAGTTTTTATCCGCACGGCCACAAGCCAAACTTCAGGCCAGCACCAGCCGCTTGCTCTTCCACCATCTGGCATCCACACGGCTCCAAGCCGGCCCAAGTTTCAGGCCAGCACTAGCCGTTTGAGACAGTAGTGTGTCTTCCACCAACTGCTATCCGCAAGGCTCTAAGACGTCCCAAGCTTCAGTTCCGCATCAACCGCTTGCGACAGAAGTGTGTCTTTCAGCAGCTGCCAGCCTCACGGCTCTTAGTCAACCACTAGGTCGGCCAAGTACGTGAGAAGCTCAGCACCGCAACAAGACTTCGCCTGGATACGCTCGCCAGGTCCCAGAAGCTCTGGCCTTCCGTTTCCTACACCACTGGTCGCTTCTCCGAGTACCCGGCCATCAGCAAGCCTCGCCAGAAGCTCGCCCACGCCGCTACAGTAGACTACACTGATCACCCATGACCCCACGTCTCGCCCACCGAGACGTCCCAGTTGTCAACCACAATATTAATCTTAGACTGTATTCCATTTAGTTTTTTCTTTCTAAATAATAAATATGTCAATAATAATTTTAAACTTAGAATAAAAACAAAACGCATTAACCAATCATTAGTCTTTCAACAAAAGATCCACCTCGACCACTCTTGGTATACACCCTTTACTGCTGAGCTAATTGGGTGAATGGAATTAAAATACTAATCTTGACACCGACCACGCCTTCTCACGCTTGCGGCCTTCGCCGAGTCGTGTCAAGGTTAAAGAACAGAGTATCTGCTTTAATTCACATTGTTGGAAAACGAATTAACTCCAAAATACCAATTTTATGCCAGCAGATTGATGATTTCAGTACGGTACATGTCACAGAATATTACCACAGGATTTTCATCTGCGTCCTTGTCGATTTTTTTCTTTTCGTTGAGAACGAGATTATCCAAAAAGAGTTGAGTTTTGTCGTTGGTTTTTGGATAATCTCAATCAGTAGTCGCTAATTTTATCCTTTACGGACGAAGCCTGGTTTTACCTTTAATGGGTATCAGAATATGTAGATTTGGGGTTAGGCGAATCATCACACTTCATTTGAATACATAGAAGGTAGGAAACTGGGTTGAAATGAGTCGACAAATATTTTTTGAAGACACGTTAATTGCGACTAGGTGCAGCAATGAATTATTGCAACCTTTCTTACATCAATTTTACGAGGATGAACTACTATATAATTTTCTGCAAGATGGTGGCGCAATAGCTCATACAGCTAATACAGCATAACCTGCAGTTGATTTCCTGAATCTAGTGACGTTTCGTTTAACAGCACTCTGAGGATCAGTTTTTGTTTGGACTTCTTGATATAGGTATAATTTAAAAAACTTGAGGATACAATTCCTAGACTGTTACTCGTTAAATGACATATGTATTGTATAACCATTCGAACTCTCCACGCTAATTGGAAAATACTTTCTGTGTTATAATCTACGATAATAAGCATCTCCTATTAGGCATTTAGCAGACAGGACGCCTTTGTAGTTATTACAAATTTGTACACGGTGTGTATATTACAAATGCTACTTGCGTTTTATAAATTTCGAAATAAACATATAACCTATTTAATTATGATCGATACTTAATCTACACTTGGTCTGGAAGTTAAGATAAAAATTGGGACCAAAAATCGGTCGTTGATCGAAGAATCATAAATTTCTACCTATGCTTTTATTTATCAACTGACAAGCAGGTCTATTATTGAGTGGTTGAATTCATCATTTTATCTCCCCATTTTTTTGTTCATAGAAGTGTCTCAGCGGATAGTGGAGAATTATATTGCCCTGCGTTTACATGCTACATCAGATTACAACAAGGGAGGGTCGCAGCATCGACTTTTGAGGAGATTAAAAAGCATTCAAATTTATAGGTTTCTGTGTAAATTAATGCTACAGTTGAAAACATGAAGATTTAGTTGCTCGGTGATGATTTACGATATGTGTGAATCGGTGTGAATCTTAAAATGGTAGAATTCCCATTGCTGCGTGTAAGTACAGAAACTCAAAATCTGGTTGTAAATCGAAACTCTACGCCTAAAGTCAGATGCTTGAAATATTTACCACGTATTATAGTATAGAAATGTTTTTAAAATAAATCGTCATAATTATGCTGTATACATTTCCTTTAATTAAAATTAAAATTAATTCATAAATGCACCATAATTGGAATAAATATAATCATAACCTTTACGACAGTTGTTGGGAAAGGAACAAAGAGTAGGCAACGCTAATTTGAACTTCCGCATCTAGATTTCCACGATTGTGAAATTGTTTTGATTGTTATTGTTTTAATAATAAATAAATTGCATTGATTATGATCCTTAAATATCCATGAAGACCGTAAAAATACGGGAAGCTTATGAAATGTATGTTTTCTATAAAAACATTATAACCAGTAATTTAATACTGGCGACGATTAAATCAATACTTCTACAGTTAAATCAGCGCTAAATCAGTTTGGTCACCATTGGAAATGAAAAATAGTTTCCGCATTCCCATGAGCGAAGCCTTATGTACTTTATTCGCGCTGTGATGTAAAACCCCGTAGTCAACTTGATTTATAGAGCCACGACTGACTGCAGATTATCCTTAAACGCGGGAAGGCGAACAAATCATCCCCTAGTGATGCTGGCCGAGCAAATCCACTTTATCATTAGGAAAAGTTTACGTTGCAGGAGTTATTTGATCTACTTGAAAAAGTATATTAAAGATGATGTATATTTGTCTCAGAAAGAAGTAATTAGATCCAACGATAAAATCTGAAAGTTCTTACTACTTTTTTCCGGAAAATCCTCTTTAACGACTAACTATTCTTTTCCGAGTAATTGCAGCATAAAGGTGAATAAAAACTACTTCAATAGAGTTCGGAACATTTATTTCTTTTCGGTTTGGGGTAGTAGAGCTACATTATTGACCTTCCTATCGCCAATAAATGGTTATAGCGGCATAACTTTAACTCACTTTATACAACTTTTCCAATCTTATCTCTAAACATGACTTCTACAGCAAGGAATTTAGTTAAATTGGAGCTCATTTCAGATTTCTTTTATGTTTTCGCAAAATCCGCGATTCGTGGCTGACCATTGCTGTAGCTCAGGATGAGTTCGACAGTAGAAAAGACGTGGCCGGAATCTTACTGACACGTTTATTGCTTCACAAACTGCTATTGATAGGTTTCAACTTTCAGCACAGATGTTATCAATGTAAAATTTAAAAACACGGCCCTACAGAACTGCTAATGGCGGCATGAATTTCACTTTATACCGAGATTTTTATTCTCACTCACATCGAAGCTGTATGGATAAGAAGGACGAAGATTCAAATATATGATTATTGTGTGCCTCTTTGACACTATGTAACAATGATAGTTAAGCCGATTATTACACACAACTGTCACATGACTGATATCATGCAATGGAAACCATGCATTCTTTGAAAATCAACCTATCCCGAACTGATTGCCCGATAAGCACACCTGGGCTACTTATCAAGCGATAAGCGCCCTAGGGATTATTATCGACCCCGTGGATGGTGTCGTAATTAGAAATAGAAATGCAAGAAACAAGCTATTTGAGTACGGAATGAAAATACTAGTAAGATGATAGAAGAGTTTATTGTAATATTTGTAATGCGAGATGATTAGTCTCACCCAAGATTGAGCTGGCTCTAACTGACCAAGCTTATTGACAGTACTATTACTTATTGTCAAAGGGGCGAATGTACCTTTCCAGAATCGCATTCGAGTTACGACAAGACAATAGAATCATGAAAATACCGTTAGAGATCAAGTTCAGTTAAACATTACAGTTAGAATTTTGAAGCTGGCCGCACTCCTTTGTCCAGGGTGGTCAGGAAACGGTGAATTTGACGAAAGGAAAATTCCATTGGTGTAATCCCTCCAATTTTCAACTTATTTGTTCGAGTTCTAGTTGTCTCACAATTTTATTCCCATGCCTATGTCGATTCCCGTATTGTGCCTATCCATGTTTTTTCTATTTTGGAGTTCAATGTTTTTTCACTATTTTATCAAACTTTTCATTGTCTCTGAGAACTATTGTCTTGTATTATATAGCCAAATTTAATAAATACAATGGTATTGATTTACTGTAGCACAAATCTTTTGCAACTTAATCTTTGTAGACCTTCTTTTCGATATAATAAATTTTAACCCTTTTCGTTGATCAAATATTGAATAGCTTTCATTATTTTCTTTTATGTGTGCAGTTTTAAGTTTATGCTTTATGCTTCACTCACGTATCTGTAGTCAATGCAGTTTCCAAGCGGTGGTTATTTAGGCGTCAATATTATTTCTTCTATTTTTTAGTTATTTTATATCTGATTTTCATCCTCTATTCTTCTTTTTTAGTGTTTGAATGAACGTTAATTTACATTGCTTTCATGTATCTTATTTTTTGATATAACCAACGTTTTTTGAATTTGTGTGTGCATTTTTAAGTTTAAGCATTTTATAATTTTTTGTACTTCCTTTTACAATCAAGGAAGTATTGGATTGGGGTCTGGCCACAACGGCCACTGGACACAACGGCCACACGTAATTTTCCATGGACATATCGGCCACACTGGACACAACGGCCAAAAACCATATGTGGACACAACTGCCACCTTGGACGTATCGGCCACAGGGTTAGCTGGACACAACGGCCACTCTAGACACTACGGCCACATTTCAGACGTGGACACAACGGCTGCATTGGACACGTCGGCCACTGGACGCAACGCCCACACAGAATTTTTGTATGTCCATATCGGCCACACTGGACATGTCGCCCACATAGCAGACCTGGACACATCGGCCACCGTGGACACAACGGCCACATAGCGGACGTGGACACAACGGCCACCGTGGACACATCGGCCACATCTCAGAGAGGGATAAAAGCAAGGTTTGCCCGCTGACATAGCTATACATAAGTGCCCGTGTGCATCTCCCTAGAGTTTAAGATACTAAAGATTTGTTGACGTTAACATTTCTTTTTGGTATTTAACAGTATCGATATAAATCCTCGTAAGGCTGGAAACCCTTGAACGAATAGCGAGAAAGACAGCAGTACGGATTTGATATGTACGGAAGAGAGACATGCATACGAGCTATAGACACCCTGCGGCTGGAATGTAGGTTTAGCCACAAAAATTGATAAATTCGCTAATTTCGAATCAGCCGTGCACTTGAGGTATAGGAATATCCTATACCATTATACAGTGTGTTTCACTTTACATGGAAGCACCCCTGTATTTTCTTTGTTTTTGTATGAATCGATTTGAATTTTTTACCAGTTGTACAACCCACCAAGAGGCATCTATTCATGTCCTTGAGTGCAAATGGCGTCTTTGGCCTTGCCTACTACGATCAAGAACGTGGGTCGTATTGTTAATATTTTGCATCGCGTTAGAGTTACAGCAAAAAGTTATTAAGAAAAGTTGTTTAGAATCAAAAGAATACCCCAAATACCGATTTTCGTTTAATAATTCGAAGTTTTAATTTTTATCCATAAATTTGTCCAAGTCCCAAATTTCAACTTTTAATTTGGTATTAAATGGTGCCATAGAGAAACAACATTTTTATTATTGTTGCAAACGTCATTAGCTTTTAATAATGGCTCAATTACGGTTAACTGTAGCTGAGAAAGTAGAAAAAATTAGAATTACTGGTAAAAATGCAAGATCCAATAGAGAAGTAGCTAGAATATTTAATGGAAGGCATCCAGGGCGTGCACCTTTTTTCCTGGCACTTAGTTTCTGACGATGCAAGCAGCGGCAAATTTTCGATGGTGCGATAGTTACATTTAATTCCATATCTCAGGAGGATTAGGGTCATAAACCGCCAAAATCATTGCCTCCGAGGGATGCTCTCGAACTATTCTTCTTGGTCTGGGGTTAACGACATTTTCAGTTAAATTAAAAAGTTGATTAATTTTTGAAACAGTTCCAGGATAAATAGGTGCACGCCCTGGATGTCTTCCATTAAATATTCTAGCTACTTCTCTATTGGATCTTGCATTTGCAACATTAATTCGAATTATTTCTACTTTCTCAGCTACAGTTAAACGTAATTCAGCCCATGGTGTAAAACTGTAAAGAATACAAGATGTAACGTTTCGCAGAATGTGGGCGAACCTCAAATTCAACCAATAGGACATGGTCCCACAAATGGCACGATTGGTAGTACTGAAGCGTATTGTTGAAGACGCTGTCGATGTCAAATTCGAGGTTAGGTTTTGCGTCAGTTGGTGTCAGATTGACGCAAAACGTAACCTGCTAACCTCGAATTTGACATCGACTGACAGTGCCAGCAACAATATACGATCGCAACCATGGTTACACCATGATCGCGGCCGTGATGGATTTCCTGAGCAGAACCATCGGGGATTGGTTGACATCTCCCCTCTACTTTCTGAACGATTGCCCATCCCGGGAGCGTTTCACCTTGTTTTCTTTACACCATGATTCAGCCATTATTAAAAGCTAATGAGCTTTGCAACAATAATAAAGATGTTGTTTCTCCATGGCACCATTTGATACCAAATTAAAAGTTGAAATTTGGGACTGACAAATTTATGGATAAAAATTAAAAATTCGAATTATTAAACGAAAATTGGTATTTGGGGTATTATTTTGATTCTAAACAACTTTGCTTAATAACTTTTTGCTGTAACTCTAACGCGATGCAAAATATTGACAATACAACCCATGTTCTTGATCGTAGTAGGCAAGGCCAAAACCGTCATTTGCGCTCAAGGACATGAATATATGCCTCTTGGTGAGTTGTACAACTGGTAAAAAATTCAAATTGATTCACACAAAAACAAAGAAAATACAGGGGTGCTTCCATGTAAAGTGAAACACACTGTATAAGGAATTTAATGTTTTTAAATTTTAATTTAATTCGCACTCAGCCAACAGCCGTTAGGCCAATTACAGGCGTCGCTGTGCATACAATTTGTGCATACAAAAATATAATAATATACTGGGTGTTTCAGTTAAAATAAGAAAGTTTGCTATTCTACTGTGTAAACCAAACAAACTGTATAAGTGATTTAAATTTAGAACAATGCAGAGATATTTACTGAACAACTTTTATATTTAAGCTATTTTCAAATTTTGACTAATAAAAGATCTATAGGAGCTTAAATTTCCGATCTTGAAAACCTCATGTTGGGCAGCACAATGAAATTCTAGCGTTAATCAAAAATATAAAATGTAGCTAATACCAAGCTGTATAAGTGTAGAAAATTTAAACAAAATAGTGTGGGCAATTTTTTCTAATAATTTAAAAAAAAAATTAAATGTTTTGGAATAGTGTCGTGACGGTTTTGAAATTTTCAAAATTAATTTTCTTTTATGGTATACTACCGTCAAAGGGATTTCAAACAAGTTGTCATTGAACCTGATCAGATAACTCGTTTTTGACTTGTGAGGGGAGTCGTTAAAGTCAACAAATTCATAGCGGCCGCCATTCTGAAGTTAGAGTGTCCGGTAAAAAGTATTTGCACTCCATTTTCGGTCTTCTTTCGTATCCGCCACTGAAATATAAAACTTCGGCTTCTGAAAAAAATGCTACCAAAAAACATGTCTAACTTTCGCTTCCGGTTTTGGACTTTTTATTTTCTCGATGAATTTTCGATATACCGGCTCATTTAAAATTTCATTAAAATTGGTTCACTACTTTCGGCTATAGAGCCGTTACATACATCCACACACACATCCATTGACACACCCTACCATCCCTACCATATTGCCTCAGGGAGACATTTCCGGACATGGGTTCCTATACTCAAATGTCTTCTACCGTCGCATTGAATACCCCCTAGTAGTTTGATACCATAATTTTGAAACACACTGTATAGCTCGGAATATGTAATAAAACGTAATTACCACCCATTTGTAAATTAACTAACTTAAGCTGTAGTGACATAAAATATACTTTATTTACAAGCTCTGGCCTATTTTTATTGAATTTTCTATTTAAATTTTAGAAATTTAAACACTCAAACTATCTAACAGTTGCAAAACACGTTCATATAGAAATGCTTGCTTTAAAAGTCTTCAATAGAACCAAATTAATATTAAATTCGGCTTGTGCGTTTTAAATTATCTATAGATTTCACACTTTCGCATCGTCAAACGCGTTTTAAAGCATGTAAAGTTACAATTGAAGTACGTTGCGTGGTTAAGCGATTTCACATACAACAGTTTAAAACCAGAGCTATACTACATGACATATCACTGAAGAACTACCACGAAATGAAATTGTACACTATTCCCATGTGATAAGACTGAGGAGTGTCAAATCGTAAACACAACAGAAACAGATTGGCATTTTTATACACATTTTTATATTCCAAAGAAGAATTAGCTGTACCTACTAAAAAAAAACTAACATCTTGTCACTAAGTTACATTAATTATGTACAAACCCTAATATCACTGAGTCAGATAGCCTGACCTATAATCACTTTTTAATCTGGAATGAGCATATGAATAATAGGGGTATTTACAGAACACCTTCATCTAGTTACTTTGAATATAAATTTAATTAGCGAGACCACTAAAATTTGTCTAAGAACAAGAAAAGAAGTTATCGAAAATCAAACCCACAATTGGAAGGTTTTTAATTGCATCAAAGAGTTTTAATAGCTGAAGTTTCCGTGAGCTTGAATCCTTAGATTTCATATAAAAAATGTGATGAGTGTGTTGTTCACATTCAAAAATAATTATTTATAATATAGTTACGTAGGAAATCACCCTAAAAGTGTTCATGCTGGTATCTATCCATAATAATCATAACTCTATAATAAAGCAGAACACTTCCCAAGGTCAAATAAATCAACTCCTGGTCTATGTGCAGTTAGGTATTGTGGGCGTTGTCTTGATATTAGCAGCGTTGCCAGACCTGGTACAATTCTACGAATCTGGTACATTCTGAAACCGTTTCTGCAAAAGTATATTTTTAAAACGCGCATGCATTCAGTCTGGCAACCCTGCATATTCTGACCCGAGTGGTGCCGACCTACCGATGCCAGCGGTGACGTAACCTGTTTTTTGCCGTTTATGTTTGGAAGTGTGGTTAAAGTTTCGAAATAATGAATTGGAGTAATTGTGGGGTTATATTATCTATGGAGTAATTCTTCTTCAGGTACGTCATTAAAATCATTTGATATAATATCCGCGAAGGGCGCTGATAATAGATGGCGCTACCGAAATCTAACTTGGCTGCTAAGGACGGGGTAAACCGTTGGGATAAACAACGATCGCCAATGTGATAAGCAATTACGTCATTCTCATTCGTCCTATTCGTTTGTGTTGACTTCCACGTGTTTAGCAGCGGTTAGTTTGTGAGTTTGTGTTAGATTTGAGCACCGATAAAGTAAAAATGCCCCTCGTAACACTGTGTGACATCTTCGAGTATGTGGAAAAAGGTACGAGATGCTTAAAGGAAGGTGAAGCAGTGCTGAATGCAGGACATGTCATTATGTGTGGCCTGAACAATAAAAATAATGACGAAGTTGATGCCCTGTGTTTGCAAACATCAAACCTAAAAGGACCACCACACTCGATTAAACTTATTTTAGAGTTGTGTAAGTTGTTCAGAAACTTGGTTGTTTTTACATAAAATTCTATTAATCACACCTACTTACAGCTACTTCCAAAGAATGGAACTGCAAATGCAGTTGTAAAGCAGGTGCAGGAGGCAAATGCAAACACATAGTTGCTTGTTTATTGTTTATTAACAGG
The DNA here is from genome assembly GCA_940337035.1 of Agriotes lineatus. Lineage (NCBI taxonomy): Eukaryota > Metazoa > Arthropoda > Insecta > Coleoptera > Elateridae > Agriotes > Agriotes lineatus. The sequence continues at coordinate 227,424,637 of OW679194.1, read as the reverse complement.
TTAGGCATGCCCTCATGAAAATAATTATTTTTCCCACGCCCACATACGAAAGTGGCAGTTTCCATGTTATCCATATCGTAACGAACGTGTTTGTTATGAAAAAGTGCACAATTCTCAGTTATATAGTGCGCTAAATATGTAATTTTAACCTAAAAACTGCTGACAATACGTCATTTTAACCTAAAAGTTACTGAAAAGGTCACTTTAACCCAAAAACTACTGAAATTGTTAGTTGTCACAGTAAAACTGTCATTTGTTAAATTACAAAAATGTGTTTTTGTGGTCATGGGAAAAATAGTGTACATAACTCGCTTGAAAGTGTATTGTATGCCACTTTCGCAGCTGGCTGGTTATGTAATATACTATTAATGTATCAGTATGTTATAATTTTCTAGAAATGAATTGGAACAACTGAGTTGCACGGACGTAGAGCAAGTGTGGGGCCAAAGGAAGCTCACTATAAATTCTGAGCATGCTGATGTAGAAGCAGTATCAGAGTACTGCCACGTGAAATCCACCACAGCTGTAAAAGGCATTCATCACATTACAGAGGAAATGATTAAGGACACTGTACAAAAATTAATAGTTGGTAAGCAAGTTTGAATGATTACATTTGGATTAATTACTAACAAAATATTAACCCTAGGTTGTGCCTTTTCTTGTAATGAGAATAAGATTTAATTCTGCATTTAAGGCACTTACTTTTTTCAGTGGGTATTTCAGTACAATCTAAAATTATTCTTGTTGCCTGATATTTTTCAAAGCAGCGCGGCATATTACTTAATATTTCTTCCTTTGGAGGGAACCTTATAATTGGTTTTAAAAATAAACTTAATTTTTTTATTGTTGAACGAAAATAGGTCCGAGCAGCTTTTGTGCTGATTTGAAATAATACAGCTAAACTACTGAAAGTAAGATCTAATTTAATTTTCATTAGCGTCAGAAGAATCTGATTTTGACAGGATAAATTTGTGGTTGCAGATGAAACCTTTGAAATTGCCGTAACTAAAATGTTAAATACAGTTAAATTAACCACCCCTGTTAAAGTTCTGCATTTGTAATCGTTTTCAATTAACCTATCTACATTATACTTGGCAAATTCTTCGAAAGTGTTTACCTGAATAGATTTATCGTCACATTTTTCTAAACTCCACCGGATTTTCTTTAAAATAAATTAAATTAGAAATTACTTCCGAGTTGCTACTGCTAGCTTCTGTACTTAATTCTAAATCAGGTTCATCTTCACAAAACTTGGGAATCTGTACCAACTGTTTTCTATCACTACGATTTTTAGCTCGTGCACAACGTTGTTTTATAGAGTTTTTATTAAACACACGATCGTGGAGCCCCACTGGTAAATTCACTGAAGGCACAGCAGTATTCTTCAGCCTGGGTAATTGATTGACGTGAGCTGCAAAAGATTGTACAAGTAGTTGTAATTCGAAAGAAAATATTTAGAAATGTGTTAGGTACTTGTTAATCTTGAATTTAGAAAAATTATTACGTGAAGAACTTGATCTTGAAAATATATGATCAATTTAATTACCTCTATAGAAGAAATCGTCGTCCTTAAAGTGCAAGCTGCACACTTTCATATGAGGTGAAACCTTTTTCCCCATTTTTAGCAATACTGCCCATTCCTTACGTATTGCTTTATTGGTTCTAGGAAATTTGTGCAAACTAATATCATTCTTGTACGTAGGTGAACACTGCGGTACGCAACAATTGTTTTTACTTTTAGAAACACGTGAGGTAGTCGCCATCGCATTGCTTTTAACGGATAGCTGATGGCGTAAACAAACTTCTACCCCGTCCCGATTGTTTGCGAGTTTGGCCGCTTGGCGTCGTGTCGATCTGTGCCCTTCGCGGATAGTCATTCATGATACATGCTTTCCAGCATTTCACCAGTGGAATGACCAAATTGAAGGACGCACTTTGTCATCGTATGGACTTCACACTTCATCTAAATTGCTGGCGGATGGCAGTAAGAAACAATATTACAACTGTCATCGCTCTGTAAACTTTTTGTGTGTTCTAGGCAAATTAAAACAAGGTGTAACTTTTGAGCACATATTAAATGATATTCGTGATGCTGGATTGACGAAAGAGGAATCACAACAAATCCTATCTTTATAGAAGAAAGACTTGCACAATATCGCAAGAGATTTTCGTATAGATTATACACTCACCGGCACACTGTTGTATCGACAGCCTTATTTTTGGCCAAAACTGCAAAAATTAAAAGGTACAGTAAAAATGTCTAAATAATAATTCTCGATTGCTATAAGATCACTACATTAAATGCTAACTTTAATTTAGTTAAAATCAAGGTAAGCTCAGAGATACCGCTCGGCAAAGTTGGCTTTGCCTGTCAGTTGATCTAATTATTTTTTAATCACACATATTTTTTGTTGTGCTTGCACCTAGATTTCTCTAGAAGAAATAATAAACCCAAACTTTTTTACGATGGACCCCATAACTAAATGTAAGTGGAATATTTTAGATTGGAAAAATTACCTTACAGTTTGTTACTTTATTTTTTACGAAATAAATAATCAAAAATGCAAAAGATATATTAAAAAAAAGTTCTGTTAAACTTTCTAGTGGGCTACAAAAAAATGTCAACCCGAGTCATCCGTGGTTTCTGCGTCGCGATTTTTGCTGGAGTCTCTATTTTTGGAAAATCAATTTTTCTTTTGCCTTTAGCTGCCTTTTTGGTATATTTTCGATGTTACAAGCTTTCAAGTATGTGTGTATATCAGTTTGGGACAATTGTTGCAAATTATTTTTGTCTACTTCCACGTCTTTGATTGACTTAAAATTTTGCACAACTATAATTTATGTAATAATAAAATTTGGTGCCATTTTTATAAAGAAACAAAATGGCGGATCCAAGATGGCGGGCAATTTTTGTAATTTACGTTCAATTTGTACTAAAATCTGTGTATAGGGATTTTAGAGGTCGCTGATTAGGAATTTAACGTTGAAAATAGAAACTTTAAAATAATCGATTCAAGATAGCGATTAAATTTTTATTTACGCCACTTCAAACCAAAATCTTTAGGTGAATTGGAACAGTTAATTTTTTGGACTTTTTAACTTTTTACGTAAGTTAGTCTTGGTGAAAAAGCGTAAAAAGGATCAATAGTCTTTTGCATAATAACAATCCATTGTATCCAAGTAACTAAACTTTTTTTATTTTTCGTTTTTAGATGGATACCGCTTTGCAAATATGGAACTTTCTAATATTTGGGTTTCTGAAAAAAAATTCAATATCTAAAGACCACTGCTTTAGTCAATTTTTTTTGAGTCGTAGTAAACCTTACCAAGATATTGAAGAATATTACAAGACTTTTAAACAAAATATTCGCAATGTAAGCATACATACAGGGTGTTTGTAGATCGCTAGACAGCTCATAACTTCATTAATAATAGAGATATAAAAAGTTTGATGTTTACTCTTGTGTTTCAAAAACGGCTCAAACGATTTTTTTGAAACTTTACATTTTTATTACATTTTTAATGTGGATTGATTGAGATGAGTGATTTTCAAGTTGAATTTTAGAGGTATTCAACTGAAAAATCACTTATCTCACATCAATACACACCGGTTATGCGATTTTCTTCAGAAGCTTGCTGTCGCATTTAGATAGTACAAAAAACTTATATATGAAGTTTCAACGCCATACCTCTTTTCATTTATGAGTTATTCTGTTCACAGACAGATCGACGGACGGACACACAGACCAATGAGCAAAAACATGTTTTTTGGGTTCAGGGGACTCTAAAACGTGAAGATCTGTTGAAAACCCAATTTTCGAATTTTTGGGGTGAATCCAATACTTTCTTTATCGTAAAAAGAAGTAAAACCCGTCTGCAAAACTTAATAGTGTGTTATTTACTGAACGGTTAGTTGTATGTAAAAAAGCTTTATATTCTTTTTTGTAGAGAATTTCCTAGCCTTCATTTTTTGTAATAACTAAAAAAGTCATACGACCCATAGAAAGCGAGATATTTGCGAAAAACTTATTTCTGTGACATTTGACCTTGAATAACTCAAAATGCAAGCGCTATATTGATGGGGACTTTTGAGACATTATTTGTAATGTCAAAATAAAGGTGTATGCAAAATTTCAGCTCACTTGTATTTTTTCGGCAGATGCTGCGGTTGTCCGTCTAATGTAACTGGACTATCTTGCGATATTGTGCAAGTCAAAGTGTGAAAATTGCTGTTGATTTTGTTAATTCTGTTATTTTGTTATTGCTATTGTCGCTATTTTTGTGTGTTAATTCTGTTTTAAAATGCGCCATACCACAATGTTGAGAACGCCTCCGATTTATTGTGTCGTTTAGCTTAAATAAGGTTAACAATTTAATGTCAATATGATAGATGTCAAAAGTGTTACCAATACAAAACTTGGAAATTACTAGATTCTAACATTAGTTCTGCCATCTATGACCACTGGTTTGGATTCAAGTTGTAGTGACATCGCCATGGATATGCCATCTACGAGTGCTGGTTCAAGTTCAGACGACATCCCCATGGACATTCGAGCTATAGGTGTTGGTTCAATTTCCAGTGACATCGTAATAGGCACTGATGATGAAGAGGTTTGTATTTTTGTGAATTATATGTTACAATGTTATGTACCTATTTTAATTATGGATTGCAGCTATGGTGTCACTGTAGGAAACCAGACGATGACGAACAAATGGTAAAATGTTATGACAGAAAATATAGAATAAAATGGTACCATTCAGCATGCCTACAATTAAAAAAATTCCTAAAGGAAAGTGGTTATGTGAACTCTGTAAATATACTGCTCCACAAATGAACTGGACCATTTGCATATATTGGTGCAATTTTTAAAAATATTTTCCAAAAGGGCAGTCATGAAATTTTTGGTAACCTTTCATGATTGTGTCACTATAAAAAGCATTTCTTTTCATAATTCTGTTTAAAGAAAACTAAGTCCATTAATAAAATATTATCATTTTAAAATTTTGAATTTTGCCCAAATATTGATAGCACATTGCATACAAAGTATGCCGAATTGTTGCCAAAGATTTTTAAACGTTCTGGAGAGACTCAAAGAACTATTAATTAACCTTTTTTTGTAATTCCTCTTATTTTTGTGAAATATAGTTTTTTTATAGTTTCATAATTTTTTAATTTTATTAATATGATTTTGTTAATTCTTCAGTTGATATTTGAGAATAGTGAAATTAAATATGCTTAATATGAGTATACTATAAAACAAAAGCTTTTATATATATATATATATATTGTGACGTAATGTAATAAATACATTTTTTATGGGTGGTCCAGTACATTTGTGGAGCAGTATATAAATAGAATTATTTTGTTATTCTGTGTCGATAGAATCTGTATATATGTTGATTGTTTATTTAGCATAAATGGCTTCGAAATATTCTTTATACTTTATCCATTGCAATTATTTTTCATACTTAATTTAGACATTAGTTATTCTGTTATTTTGTACTGTTATGTAAATATTTTGATTGTTTATGTACCTTAAATTCATTAAAATTTTGTTATAAATTATGGAATAATAAGATTAACGATAGCAAGCTGCTTTCGCTATTAACTTTAGGAGTACCCGCTAGGCCTGTTTGTTTCTCACTGTTATTCTTTGTACCTTCTTTTTATACCAGAATTCCGATTACTGATATATTAAAGCTTGAGAATCAAATTTACATACTGCTCAACATTGATTTGTCAGCTCCATACAGTATGTTTGATTCTGTTGTAAAAAAGTATTATTATAACTAAAATGAAACAAAACGAACTATTGATGTAACAAATTTTTAAGACTTAAATTTACCAATCAATACGGGAAGTCATAGTAGCAAGTTACGGCGTCGATCCATCTCCTGCAACCATGATAGTTAGGATGATTATTTTAATTTTAATTTACATGCTATAACGCTCATACCTGCATATAACAGAATATATCTACACTGCATCTCTTGTAATAAGGGTAACACCTGTTAGAGATGTCACAATAAATAAATATTAAATAGCTTCAAAATATCCGTTATGCTTTATGCATTAATAGTTATTTAACCAACAAGTGTGTTAATGAAGGCGATTAATAATGGAAACTGTTTAAAGCACGAACAAGCGATAGCGAGTGAGTGCCTTTAATAGTTGAGATTATTAATCGCCCATTAGCAAACGAGTTGATTACAAAATTTTTTTGTTAACCGCAAAATCTTTTTTTGTGGTGAAAAATTTGATTAATACAACTAACCTCCATGCAAAATATCAAAACCTCAAAATCACATAAACAGTTAATTAATGAAAAAGAGTGGATTAATCAAAAACAGTGTATTAATAGATCTATTAATCCATCCTTTTTTTTAAAACAGTTAATTAATGAAAAAGAGTGTATTAATCAAAAACAGTGTATTAATGACTTCTATTAATCCATCCTTTTTTAGGAAAAATATTTCATTAATATTGAAATTAAGAAGCGGTCAACGGAAAAATTATTTTTCATACTTAATTTAGACATTAATTATTCTTTTATGTTGTGTAGACAGCATGTGTAATTTTATTGATTGTTAATGTAGCTTACATAGTTTTGAAATATCCTTATGTTTCTTATCATATAGGTACTATTTAATAATTTTTGCTATGTGATATTGTAATTTTGCTTTTTATTAATTGGCCACATGCAGAAAAAGATAATCAAATAATTTTACATTATATAATAAATGGTGGTGGATAGTATTAACGTTAGATCCTTAATTAACTAATTTTAATAATTTTGTAGATATTATTATTATTAAAGTAAAAATAATTAGATTAACTTTGTTAATACAATTTTTTTCATAATTATACAATTATAGGAGGGCATAAATTTACGAGTGCACAAGAAACTGTTAATATCTGATCTACCACGGCAACATCGTCAGTTTTCTTTTTCACCAGGAACATAGGCATTGTTTCGTGAAGAACTGTATTTTTTTGACAAAGGACTCCAATAACGCGTTTGACGTGTATTCTGAAAAAAAGATATAATTAAGATAATTATTGTAACAATATACTTGCACTACCTCACAATTGCTATATTCCTGGTTGATTCTATATCCATTGGATCGAGCTGCCGTTACCCTTTTAGAAAAGCAGGCGTAATCACTGTGGCCATATGTAGTCCTACGGAGTCTTTTATTAAAAACCCAAGATCTGCCAATACAAAATCTTCTGGCAAGAGATTGTTTAAAATCCCACAATCCTCTGTTAGACCTTTATCGCTTATTCTGCCACCATATCCATGTGATACAAATGATATTGATCCAGGAGGAGTGATGCCTATTAGTACCTTTACCGTATTATGTTGTTTGTACGTCGACCATGTAGTACATTGTACTTCAAGGCTACTTGATTTTTCCACTCATCTCAAAACAATCGATTATTACTGAAATCTTGTTGCCAAATGCTACCTTGAAGCATTCTGGCATTGATTTAATCAGCTGATCTCGTTCAGGCCAAATAATAAAATTTTTCATCCGATGATACATAATATTCAATGTGGTATAAAATATTCTGGAAATTGTTTGTACGCTGACGTTAAACATGTATGCCAATAAACTAAAATCTAAATGTATTCTAAGTTTTATCACCGTTATCAAAAACATGACTCTAAGCATGTTTTACTTACTGAATTAGGAATAAATATATATAATTAAAGGTGAACTGTATATATTGTATGTACCTATTTGGTGTAGCATTTGCCATAGTAGGCGTGTGTAAAAGAATTTTTTTTTTGTAATGTCACAAACAACGTATATCTATCTAACGCGCAAAACTTTATATGCGGCATGTGCCGTGGGCTACAACGTCATTCTTCCATGCTCACGTAAAACTTTTACATTCACTGGAAAACTCTCACTTTTCTTAACTTGTAGAACAATTCTTTCCGCATTTTTTTTACTGCGTTCCAACAACGTCGTATTAATTAGGACGCCTTCCAGAGGCGAGCGTTTCCTTTTCAGAGACTTTCCATTTGAAAAAATATTTTTTGGAACTTTTCCTTAGCGTGCTTTTAAAACTTTCTTTAGTGCAACAAAAGTAATAAAATTTGTCGTACATTTTAAATGCGGCATATGCCGCGGGTTTCAGCTAGTATATAATATATGTTTCGAAAAACCTCATTTATATTTTGCAGTGATAAAATAGATGTATTACGACGTATATGCTTTAGTGATCTTACTAGAGGATGAAAGACAGTTATTGATTTGTTTTTAAATGAAGCATTATACGGTATAAACGAACATTGTCGTATATTGCGTCTATCTTTAATATCAATACGAGTATGTGACCATCTGATCTGTAATATACTGTATTAATGCGTAGCATTTGTCTCAGTCACAGGTAGCTCCAAACTCGGGGCAACGAGGTATGCAAGAATAAGGGGATTGACTGCGATACGTTGAAACTTCGCCCATACAAGGTGAAGCGTAAGCAACCGATTCGTTCTTTCTGCAGCGCATAGCACTTGAGTCGGTTATATCCCATAACTCAAGCTGTCAATTCGAACTCCGGAACGGTGACCACTCGTTTTCTTTCATTTCCGACACACCTCGCTTTCATATCGAGACCGTTCTGTCTGCCGCAGCGTCTCCCTGAAGCTCTATATCCGGTGATGTATGGGCAGCACACATTGCACTAGATGGAACGCAATATGTCCGTTCGAGAAAGGCAATAACCATTAGGTTTCGAGAAAACTGCCCCATTTCGAATGACACGGCCGGCGAATATAGGAAAATTTATATCGGCCGGGATATCGGATTAGTGGAGTGGTCCAGTCTGCTTGACTGCCACATTTGTATTAAGGAGGCGTGCATTGATAACCTCGACGCATTTCAAAATATGTTGCTGCCGGTTCTCCGGCTTTTGAATTTTATAGGCACAGACTTATTTGACGGATGCCCTTCCACTTTTAAATTTGTTTTCGTATGCATGGGGCGCAATATTTAGTTTGCGTTCCGTTATTATTGTGTCACGGTAAACGACAGCTGTCTGTGTTGTAAATCAAAAGTCTCCATGATCCTCCACCTTTTACAAAAGTATGCTATAAGGCACGATCTAGTGCATGGGCCATTTATTTGTTTCTTACTGGCGCGATATTACTTTTCCAGAAGCCATCTTGAGGCACCATCTTGTTATAACAGCTTTTCATAAAAATATACTAAGTAGAATTGGTACTGCGGACGTGGTCACAACTGCGGTCATTTCGACTTCTACAGATGCATTATAGCTTTGTAACGACTTGGCAAAGACTTTCTAGTTTGTGACAGTTGGAAAAGTATCTACAATCTGTAAGTTAATTGCGATACTAGCAATACTAACAAAAGCTGTGAGATGTAACAGCATGGTTATTAAGTAAGAAACTTAATTAACATAGAATTGAGAAATTAGCAGGAAATAATCCTATCCAGCACTGATTGTAAACAAGGGGTTAATAGATACTAAATCCTTAACACATTAATTCCGTGCTTCTTGCAATAAATAAATGGCGAATGTAATCGTATTAGTTTAAAAATGTCTATAAAAAATAAAAATATTTTCGCAAAAGTTGAAATACACGATATACATAGGCAATTAGCTGTCAAGCTGGCTGCCCAAGGCGTCACGCAATTTCCGTCCAGAAGTAGGAGTCTGACATCAGCAGATGCAAAAAGAAATGGTACGTTTCTAGAGGCAATAAAACTTCGCTGACAGCTCGAAATTAAATATGAAGTTGAACTGTCTGCTTTAACTTGTCGCAGGGATATGCTTTGCATCTGCTCACCATACATAAGAAGACTTCGGAGCGTCGCAATCACACGAAACGAAATTTTAAATTATTTTCATCCGTACAATTTTAATGTTGAGGTACACAAGAATTTGAAACCATTATAAATTTCGTTTTTAATTTTATTTATTCACGTGGTTTAATTAGAGAATCAATAGAATTAAATATTAGGAGGTTTTAGAGATTTTGCAGTTAGATGATTAGAATAACAATTTCAGCAGATAATTTATTAGTTATATACATATATTTCCATTACTTAAATATTTTGAATTCAAATAAAATTAAATAGAATCACTAGAAGACGTTACAACAAGGCGACTATACAGAAACTGCCTATCACGAGAAATAAAAAAAAATGTCACAATACCTGCAGACGACATTGAAACAAGCTAGCAAAAAGTCTATGAAAACCTATCAAATGCAGCACATGAAGCTCTGGGTATCAGAAAGTGAATAATAATTCCAAGAGAAACAATAAACCATAGTTTACGTCGGAATTAAAAGAATAAGCCTGTGACAAGAGGGAAGCATATTTAAAATACAGAAGTAACAAAACAGATTATGAACACTCAAGATATGTGATAATAAGAAACAAAGTAAACTATGAAATTCGACGGCTAAATTCTGAATACTTGATCGGCTTTACTAAAAACATGGAACACGACCTATACGGAGCTCAAAGGAATATATGGTGAACGACAAGACGCCGAAGACTACAAACGAATGAATTCACACAAACCCCAACTATTACAGAAAACACATAGGTAGAACACTTCATAAACCTATACCAGACCAACAAAATACCAAATATAGAAGAAACAGAATAATTAAGAGTATTAACCGAAATAGATGAACAGCACATGTGCCTCAAAAATCATAAATCTCCAGGGCCAGACAAACTCTCCAGTAAACTACTAAAATGCGGAGGGGAGGGCTTAAACTCGCAGCTATCTTCTTCCAAAAATACTAGACATGGGCTACACTCCAAATCAATGGAAGAAAAGTATAACCATTCCAATCTTCAAGAGAGGCGACAAGAAATTTCCAGAAAACTGAAGAGAATTGCGATCCCAAACTCAACTATGAGGCTACTCACTAGTATTACGAGTATAATATAAAAATTAACGAAAACAAAGAGACTTGTGATGAACAACATGGCTTTCGAAAAAATAGATTAACCATTGACGCTATATTTGCAGTACGACAAATAATGGAAAAATAGATAGAATACGGGATCTCGTGCGCTTCGTAGATCTAAGGAAAGCATTCGACAGGGTTCAATTAGAAGATGTTATAAACATTATGAAAACAAAATACATGCCACATAAAATGATAATAATAATAGAAGAACTACATAAAGAAACATGCACCTATACTACCTATATACTAGCGAACAACCATTTAACAGACGAAATACCAACACCAACAGGAGAATTCGACAGGGAGATTCCCTTAGCCCTCTCCTATTGAATATACCAATGGATGAAATAATTAAGTGTGATAGAAATGCAGCAAGAGGATACAGAATGGATAATTGCAGAATTGCAGAATTAAGAAAAAATCATTAACAAAGCCGGAAGAATATCTGGCTGCTTGAAGCAAGCTGTATGGAATAACCAATATCTCAATTTGGACGCAAAATCAAGAATTTTTAAAACCTGTGTACGACCAGTTATGATCTACCCTGCTCAAACAACAAAAACAACACTATGAGCAACCAAACTGAAAATACTTCGTAGCATAACGGGACACACACTGGGAGACACAATCGGGAGTAATAAAATAAGAAGACGGTGCAACACGCCAGATATTGTCAGATAGGTTAGACAAAGAAGAAGGGAATGGAATCAACATCTAACAAGAATGCCAACCAGTAGAATCACAAAAATAGCACCAGACGGGAAGCCGGAAACTCGAGGACCTATAGGCAAACCCCCAAAAGGTGGAAAGAATGCTGGACATCAGCATCCCAAAACGAATAGGTTGGAAATAACAGATCAAAGATTGTAAAAACAGAAGAAGAAGAAGTGGCAAATAAACCAAATACTTTTTGTGTATTTCCACGGCAAAAGAAAGTATATGGTCATTTAAGCAACAACTTGTCTACACATACACAATCAAACCAATACTTTGGTGGACGTTGATGAATTTCGAAATTTGGCCTCATTATATGGTCGAAGTTGTTTATTAACAGTAAAGACACCATCAAATTCACATTAGAAACAAAACGCAGAACAACAAATTCAGTTACTTTTTACTTCCCTCGCCTAAAATCACCTTCCGAGATTTCTTCAGATATTGAGGTTTCAGGGTCACTAGATAACGAAAAACAGGTTTTCTCAATTCCGTCTGTCTGTCTATTTGCCTGTTGGCAGTATAACTCAAAAATTATTTGTTGGCGGATGACGATATGTTGCCTGCAGATTATATATTTACCTGGCATGAAACGGTGAAAATACACAGAAGGTAAGCAACTTAAAAAAATTAAGTTTTGTTTATTTTTGAGGTAACATTGAAACAGATGGAAGTAATAATTTTCACATAGGTCAGGCTTTACATTTGCCGAAAATAGGACTCAACAGATAGGGGATAATGTCACAAAAAAGTCAAAACGTTTCAACAATAAGACCGTTCTGTTCAATAGAGGCGCGCGCCGTACTTGTTCCAATAAGTCTGGATGGCGCAGTACGACAAGCCGATTCGGTTACAATCGCCTACGCAGATGTGGTGGAGTTAATCCCCAGCGGGTTACAGTTTTAAAAATTTTCAAATTGATCTAATTCGCGCGAGGGAAGTTTCGTGTAAGCTCCTTTACAGATTTTTTTTTGATACATTACTTACTCGAACAACAACTACTCTTGAAACACCAGCAAATCGCAAGAAAACAAACAATATAAAGGTTTTCAATTTTCACTACCACAACCAAATAACATAATATGTATATCAAGGTCCCGGGTGGTGTAGCTTGAATAAGCGTCCACGTTCGATCAGCAGAGTTAAGCAACGCTCTTTCTGGTCAGAAATTAGATGGGAGTTTCACGGCTGCTTCTCTCGGCGCCTCGCGATACGGCTGTCACGAAAATAGTTGGTCCCGGATGTCATAATAACATCATGACAGTCGTTAGTGGGGTTGGAAGTCCCCATAAAATGTACAGCGACGCCTAACGGCTGTTGGCTGAGTACCAAAATAAATAAATAAATAAATCATTAATTTCATGATATATGTTCTTTGTTACCACCATAACGAAAACATAAAGAGAGATGCTATAATAGTTAGTTACTATTGAAGTGGGATAAGATCAGCATTCATATACGTGTGTGTAAGTTACAAACGAGTGCTTAGCACGAGTTATGTAAGCACACAAGTATATTAATGATGCATTATTACCTACACATGTATTGTACAAAATTTTATCTAAGAGTACAACTGCCTAAAATTGAGAAAAGTGCAGTAAGAGAAATGTCAGATCTTTCATTTTCAGAAATAGTTTAGTAGTCACATGTCATTATGTCATTCACTTGACACTATTTCAGTTAGGTAATGAAGCCATTACACCACTCAGTTAGGTAATGACGCCATTACATAACTAAGTGGTATAATCAGCTTCAGTATCTAACGGAAATAATGTCAAATGAGTGACGTAATGAGTTACTTATCCCACTGGAATAGTTAATAGTACCGGGTGATCAACAATGATTGAATGTGCCGCCTCCTTCAAATAAAGCTATTGTCCACTTAGCACAAACAGGGATCCCAACTATTTCCAGTGGCGTACAGGCGGGTATTTCAGATTGGGCGGGAAATTTAAAAGCTGGTGGTACATTAAAATAAATATATTAGTGCAACCTTTTAAATTATACATACTAGTGCACGTTTTATTACACAAAAACTTAATAAAATTGAACAAGCGTACAAGAAGAACTAAAATAACATATAACCAATTTTAATTATAAAATTGAAATCACATAAAGACAAGCATGTTTCTTATATTAAAAACGCACAATATAACAACAAATATGAGACAAAATGAGCGAAGAAATACAATTCAATAACAAAATACAATGACATTAATACATTGTCTTCAAAGCTTACAATCTAGAAACAGAAATAAGAACCACCTTCTTTATAACAGATGTTGAAAATGTTGTCCATTATTTTCTATACACAAATTTACTCGTCTCTTTACGTTGTCAAATACGGCTTCTAACTGTTGCGGTGTGATTGCATTAACTGCGTCCACTATGGCATCTTGTAACTCCTCAACCGTATGCAAACGATTTGCATACACAACATTTTTAAGATGACCAAACATAAAGGAGTCGAGGGGTGTCAAATCAGGCGATCGCGGTGACCATCGACCTGTGCTTATTAATCTATCCTAGAAATATTGTGATAAATATTCTATAGTTGTCCGAGCTGTGTGAGCTGTTGCACCGTCGTGCTGGAAATATCCATTCTGAAGCTCATCGTCATGAAGCTGTTCAATAAAAGGTCTTAAAAGTAACTCTTGGTAGTTTATCGCATTTATATTATCGTTAAAAAAAATTGGTCCAATTATTCGCCTTCTTGACATGGCAATCCAAACTCCAATTTTAATTGGATGTAATGTTGTTTCACGAAAAACATGAGGATTTTCAGTAGACCAGGTTCGATAATTTTGGGAATTCACATACCCACTTAGATGAAACCATGCCTCATCACTAAAGAATGTTAAGTCCAAAACATCGTTGTCATTCAAGTTTTCGTTAAACCAGGCGCAGTAAGTTTGTCTCTTTACAAAATCGGCTGGCAGCAATTCTTGTACAACAGACACTTTGTATGGATACAGATGCAGCTTTTTTCGGCAAGCCATCTGGCATGTCCCATACGAAAGCCCTACATTTAATATACATAATCAGCATTTAGTAATAAAAACATATTATACAAATTACCAGTTTGACCAGACAGTCGCCTTAAAGATTTATTGGGGCTTGCTTCCAATCGCTCCTGAATATCGTCTAAGGCTTCTTCATTAAGCGCAGGCCTTCTGCCAGGAGATTTACCCTTGGAGACACTGCCAGTATTCCGAAATCGGTTGATTATTCGACGAACACGTTGTGTAAATGTTTCGTAGCTAACGTCATTGTTTTGGAATTGCTGCTGGAACTCAACGAAGCAATGGGCTTGTGAATACTGCCACACGCCATTTTGGTCACGTTGTCCAGACCGAAAGTAAGCCTCCAAAATAAATATATTGTTTTCATCAGAAAACATGATTCTAACCTAAAATTATTGACATTTGTTAGTATTTAAAACAGCTCTGTAAATGGTCTACTTACCAAATAAAGCAATCAGATACACACTTTTAGTCTTAATAAAGACTGAGTTTATGTGAACTATAGAAATAAATTCAATAATTTACTAGTTGCAACAGGAATGACAGATCTAAAATTTTTATGTGCGCGCATATGGTCGCAAGGGAAGAAAGTTTTGATAAACAACATATTCACGTGGGTTCTGGAATACATTATTGATAACAATGCGACCATAGCAAAGTTGCGAACCCTACAATCATTGTTGATCACCGCATTTCATGTAGAAATGTGAAATATAAAATGTTTATACCAAAGTGGTATCAAATGTCAAAACATAACCAAGCTGAGCAGAACTGGTTTTTATGTACTAAATCACAATAAGCAGTCCCAGCTGATGTTATGCATTTGGCTGAAGTGTATTGTTGGTGGCACTCTCAGTCTCAGTTATATTCGAGGTTAGCAGGTTAGGTTTTGTGTCAATCTGTGTCAAAACTGACGCAAAACTTAACCTACTTAGCTCAAATTTGACATAGACTTACAGCGTCACCAACAACATAGTCCAGTATTGCTAAACGTAAAACGAATAGTCGATGCTATGCTCTAATGGTTGCTATGGTACAAAGTACCTCACAACTAAACAAGTTTGCAAGTATAAATGTAGTACATTACAATATGAAATGAGATAAAAGATGTTTATGATAAAACCAAAGCTGTTTGCCTTGATAATGACATTTTCAAAACAGAGTTCGAATTTATTATAAATGTTTAGAAAATTATTTGGTATTCTAAGTCACGTTACAAAGCCTGCCGCCCATTAATTAATATTATACTGATAACGATTGGTCCTTTACTTTCTATTTGAACTACGACAACTCTGCCGTTCTATCTTTCATGAGCTAACGGGTATTTTACCAGCTCATAATGTAATATTTTGTATTATAATTTATTTTATTAGAACTGTCGATTATTGCACTAATATGGACATACATATTATGTATTGTAGTATATAGAATAATGGTGAAACATCCAAACCTTTAGAAGTTGGATTTAAAAGACATCTAAATTTAATTGAGTAGTACCATAAAATCTAATATGGCTGACTATTCCTCTCAGATAATATAAACCAATCCCATCAATAAATTTTCAAAATTTGAACCAATGAGAGTCGAATGCAGCGAATATTTTGCACAAGTGCAATACCCGGGTATTTGCACAAGTGCAATATCAAGTATTTGCGGGAAGAAAAGCAAACCAGCAATTTCAGAAAGAAAACTGAAAACTCTTTAAAAATTAATAGTGTGATATACAAAGGATGACATTTCTTCGATGAATAGTCTTAACAATATTCCCCGAGTGCATTCTGTATAATATACAGAATGCACTAGGGATATAACTACTGAATATACTTGGAACAATAAACACAGAAACATTGACATAACACAAAAGTTTTATATAAAAGGATTCATGGATACTGGAGGCTAGTTAGTCTTGGGTTCCACTAAAAAAGTTAAATTTTTTATTTGTTAATTGATTTCGTTGAGAATTGGAACAGGAGTTAAATGATTAAATCGGAAAAACAAGTTTTTAAAAATAAACTTTATTTCGTAATTACAGGTAAAAGCAAAAACCGTCTTAACTCTGTTACAAACAAGCAAAGAATGAATATAACATTTTACATAATTCGCAATGTGGCAAAGAGATAACGATGAGCTGGGATGTGCCTTATCAGCGTGGCGTCGTGTTCTTGATAAGCAGGTGCATGTAACTCCTCCCTCCTTAAGATGCAAAAATAACGGAGTTGTTTTTTGGATTCTGGCCCATTTCCACTTCTTCAGCTTCATTTTGATTTTCCTTTTCGGCTGCCTTTGGACTTTCCAATGATTTCTTGCATGGCTTTCTAAACGTTAACATAAACAGCACAATGATTACGAGAATTAGTAGACCAATCAGGGTGCTAATAATTGGGGTGGTGTTTGCCGGATAGTCGATATGCTTGATTGGTGTTAGTTGTCTTGCGATTTCACTAATTTGGTAAATTTCTTCTATGTCCAGTTTTGTAAAATTTGAAGTCTTGTGTTGCTTCAAAATTTCAAAATGTCCTATGCCAAACTTCGGTAAAATGAGTGGTTTGCCTTGTTGCAATTTAACGTCATTTATAAATTTCTTGCCGTCCACTTGGATTTCGCACAATTTGGGAATCTTTATTAGGGATGGAAGATTTATTTCTAAATATTGGTCCGATTTGCATTTGGAAAACAGCCTTTCTTGATTTGCAGGAATTATCAACACTTCTTCTTGGGTGACTTGCTTGATGATGGACTCTTCTATAAATATTTCGAGGGCGTGACAGTTTTTCGCTGGATTGCCTTCGAGGAGCCTAAGGGTGCAGTTGTCTTCCACAATGAAGTTTTCGGTGCAATAAAATGTTTCTTCCAGTACCGGGCATTCCTCTTTCTCGAACTGGGCCTTGGAGTTTTTCAGTGCCAAATATCGGTGTTTTGGAATAATAATTTGGTGGGTTTGGATAATTGGATAAAGACGGTAGAAGTCCAGGACTTCGGTTCTTATTATAGGGACGTGTATAGCAAAAACTAATTTAGAGTTTACAAAGGTTACTTGCGTTCCCAAAAATTGGTAGTACGTGAGGAGATTTTTGAATTTCGGAATTTCTGTTTTACTGTATATTTTCTCTAAGTAATTAAGCATCTCTCGGAGTTCATAACTTGATATTATTGAATTATGCAGGGTATTCAATTTCGAGAATACTATAGCATTTTCTATATTGTCTATGAAGGTTATTAAAATTTGACAGTCCAAATTCAATTGAGAGATTGTGCCTTGAAAAGTAATGTAAGTACTGAGGTCATTAATAGTATTCTGAACTGCTGCCTGGAAAGTTTTTAAGTCATTTTCAAGTTTTTCTTGGTTTTTATTTAATATTATTATTGTTTTATTGTAATTAGCAATTAGTTTTTTGGATAAAGAAATCTGTAAATTTATTTCATGCGTTAAGTCTTTCTGATTTTGCTCTAGTACATTAATAGCGTGATCATAACGTTTTTCGTCGTCTGCATCAAGATTGCCAAAAAGCCACTTATTAATTTTGCCTATGCCATTAATTGCGCCTCTTTTATTTCGAATATGAGGGTGCAGATTTTCGAATTTTTGTTGAATTGTTTCAATTAAATATTCTGATCTGAGTAGCATGCCTTCGGCTAAGCCGTGATAGGATATAGGGTTTGTAATATTTACTTTGCTTATACTATCTCTAACTACGAAAAATTGTTTCTTTAAGTTATTTAACTGATTAATAATTACGTTTAAATCTAAGTAATGTAAAAATGTATGCTTACTATAAACTATTCTAGCATTTCCTAACTGTATAGGAAGTATAGGGTTGTCAATTGTTTTGATTTTAATATCCTCATCTATACTACGTACTCGTAATATTTGAAGGACCAGGAATAAGGTTAGTAGCCTCATTTCGCTTAGGTTCCTGTAACAAGGAATTAATTTTAGGTTTTCTAGCAATATTTTTATGGTATGTTCCTTTGTTCGTGATTAACTTAATGTCGGTTTCTTCTAGTATCTTAGCCTTTTTAAATTTTGGTAACTTTTTATCTCGAAATTTTGTTTTCAAATATGCAACTTTTTGATTTGCGAAATTTGGAGGGGCATTTCGATTTTCATTGTGTTTGGAAATAATATTTTCTTTGGCATTTTCATTAGCGTCTTTGATTTTTTCATATAATTTGTTGGAGGTTTCTTTATGGTCCTGAATGTAGTCTGATACAATAACATGATCATTTAAATCAAAGGGATTGGTATTATTGATGTGACCTTTTATAACTTCGAACGGGGTGAATTTTGTGACACTGTGAATTGCATTATTGTAACCTAATATAGCTCGCTTCATAAGCTGGTTTGATTTGAGATTTTTGTGATCTTCTTTTAAACAACGAAAATGTTCAATTAGAGTGGAATGAAATCGCTCCACTGGGGAGTTTGAATTACTGTTTTTTGGAGTTGTGTAGTGGAGTTCTATACGATGCAATTTACAGAAATTTTCTAGATCTTGATTCTTAAATTCGGTGCCACAGTCAGTCGTTATTTTTTGAGGTAAACCGTGGTGTGAGATGAAATTTAAAAGATTTTCCACTACTGCTATGCCTGTGACAGAATCCAATTGGTACGCTTGACCGTAGCGTGAAAATGCGTCGATAATAGTCAAATAACTTTCGTTAGCTATTTTAAATGTGTCTACATGAATGTGTTCGAAGGGTTTTGAAGTTGTCGGAGTAAGATTGAATTTAATTACTGGAGGATTTCGGTCGTATTTATTTTTTAAACATGTTTCACAGTTGTTAACATAATATTCGATATCTTGTGCCATTTTCGGCCAATAATATCTTGAAGTTAAAGACATTTTCATTTCGTTTATTCCTCTATGACAGGATTTGCTAATATGATAGTATTCAAGTTTGTGTTTTTGTTCTTCTAACGTTTCTACGTCTGTAAGAAATTTAGTACAGTGAATAAGCTTAAAAGACGAGTTTTTAAATATTTCTTGAACGGTTAGAGCAAAAATTTTGGGTAATGAGGAATGCTGAAAGTAAGCGGCATATATTTGTTTAGGATCTATGTACTCTTTAAGAAGTTGCATAACGTGATATTTGACGTTAATTTTCGGCAACGTTATGTAGAACCTTGAATTTTCAAAAATTACCTTTTTTCGACATTGTACTGAATCGATGTCGCCGTTTGTTATAAACAATTGATTTTTATATGTGTTTAAAGACCGTTCTGTTATGGGTATAGTACAAATAGGGTTTTCTTGAGATGTATGTACTGTTTCTAGATCAGTTTCGTCGTTTTGCTGTGTTGTTACAGGGGGTTTAATTTGGATATCAGAAATTACGGTAACTTTTGGATGATTTTCACCTAATGATTCCAGTATTTCGGAAATAGTATCAATATCCAAATATGGAATTGGTTGGTTTTCGTTTAGTGCTTCTTGAGTTACTTGATCGATATCTCCTAGATTATTGTCAGTAGAAGAAGTTTCTAAAGGGTTAAAATCAAAATCTGGTGGATTGAAAAGTTTATCAATATTGCGTTCGTTAACTAAAATTTCTCCATTATACACAGTAACTGGGAGATTCTTAATCAATTTCTCCTCGGGATTTACCGAAAACGAAAAATTAACATCAACGGGTTGTCGAAATTTAAACGGAATTTGCACATGCGGCCCTATTAATTTTTTGTTAACTAAATCAATATTAAGATTCATTCGAATAAGATCTTCTAAGCCTATTACTCCATCGAAGTAATCGTGAAAATCAAATAAAATGAAATCAATTTCGTGGTCGCTATGGAATTCCGAAAATGCTGGTATCATTGCCTGATATTTAACATTTTTGCTCCCAATAGCTGTTTTTATTACGGTATTAGCTTGATAAATTGTTTGCGGATAAAAATATTCTACTACAGATGGTTTAATAATTGATCTAGAACTACCTGTATCAATCAGTAATTTTAATTTTGGGTTTTTAATTTCTACGTAAGGTAACGCATTATGGGAGGAGATATTTATTTCTGCTAGGTTTGTTTTTTGTGTTCGGCAGTCCAAGAGAAAATTTTCAGTTCCATTGGTATCCGATTCAATGTTACTTCCGTAGTATTGTACATTATTATAATCGTTTTCGCAAATTTGATACTGATCCTCTAAAGGGTAATTTTGTGTCTCATCATAATTAAAAGTTTCTGAGTCAAAAACATTGCAAGAATCTACATTCTCGCTATCGCATTCATTTGAGTGTAATTCTTCGAAAACAAAGTTTGGTCTTTGTTGGTTAGGGTGTCTATGAAAATTTTGAAAATTGTTTTGAGAGTTTTCATTAGAAAACTGCGGTTTATTAAATTGTTGCGTAGGGGATCTTTTCGAAAACGTTGTTGGATGTCTCGATGTCGTTGACATGGGCTCCGGTTTAGGCAATTGGTTTGTTGGAATTTGGTTTGGTCTAAACACATTACGAGGTGGACCAAAAACTTCCCGATTAGTGGGGTATCTTCTAGGAGGTTGTTGTTTGGGTTGAATATTTATAGGCTGATTGGTCCATACTGGCTTTACTGAGAAATTTTGGTTTTGCAAATTTTGAGGGACATTAAAGTGCGATTGAAACCCATTGGGTTGAGAGTATGAAGCATTGTTTTGAATGTTCGTTGGGTACACATTTCTATTACTGCCAAAATTAATTTTGAAGTTTTGTTTAGTGTTATCGCTTAAACTACCGTGAAGTCTTTCAAAATTCTCAAATTCATTAACGTATGCCATGGCATCTTCTAAAGAAGCTGGCTTTTTTAAATGCATGTTATTTTTTAAAATACCAGTGCAACCTGCAATAAACGTATCAAGTGCAATTTTATCATAATGATTGATTCGGCATAATTTTTCTGATTCACTAAGTTTAACATCGTTGCTTGTTCTTTGTGCGACGTTGCTTCTTAATAATTGGAGACGGCTACCGAAATTTAGTAAATGTTCACCTTTATACGGCCTATTTCTGGTTAATTCCTGCACTAAGCAATTCAAATCCCTACGGTCCGAAAAACACTGCACTAAAGCCTCTTTTAAACTCGACCAGGTATTCAATTCTACTCTGTTACCTACCATCGCTTCAGCCCTACCAATTAACTTTTCTTGGATGCATTCGAAAATATGTTGATCAAGCTCTGGGTCTTTCAATTTACTATAACTTGCAATTAAACTTTCGCAGCGAGTGATAAATTTATTCAAAGTATCACTGTCGCCATCAAAAGGTTTAATAATTTCTATTTTAGACTTAAAAAGATTCCAGTTCAGTTGAGCCGGTTGGTTTGGTTGATTAGTTTGATTAGTATTCGTCATATTTAATGCTGTATTATTCTCACTATTAGAATAACCTGCCTCAATTTGAACAATGTCAGAACTTGTTGGATTTTCTTGAAACGTAAGGTTATTTAACTGATCCAACAGCTCGTCAATTTCAATCATAAAGAATATTTTATCGATAATAATTATAATTACTTCTTATTTGTTAAATATTAATCGAATGTTTTATTCAAAAATATCCTCTTAAATACTAAATGGTCTGCAATAGACTGCACACTACCCTATCTTCCCCAAAGTCCTTAAACAGAGGGTCTGGGAAAGGCAAAAAGGAATTTGGCACCTACTTGGTTTGTAGACCTTCGTGTTCCTTTTCCGATCCTTTGCTGCTCACAGAGATGCTGTTCCCGATGTCCTCGAAGGAATGGTTCAGGATCTACGCTGAAGGGGTTGAAACTCCAAAGTCGCGAAAAGTCTCTAATTTTCCGACACGATGCGAAAGAGATTTTCCACAACCGCGCACTATCCTACCGACTGCGCCAGTTAAATGATTAAATCGGAAAAACAGCTTTTTAAAAATAAACTTTATTTCGTAATTACAGGTAAAAGCAAAAACCGTCTTAACTCTGTTACAAACAAGCAAAGAATGAATATAACATTTTACATAATTCGCAATGTGGCAAAGAGATAACGATGAGCTGGGACGTGCCTTATCAGCGTGGCGTCGTGTTCTTGATAAGCAGGTGCATGTAACTCGTGATAGTGTTTGCTCATAAAGCAATAAAAAATGTATGCTATTATATTATCAACTGTAAATACAGGTTACCTAAAAGCTGACTACATTTTTACGATAACATGTTATAAGTGAAAGAACAGTCCGTTTTTTAAAGTATGGTAATTAAATTAATGTTTGTAAATAAATTATTTACCTACTCTAGTATTTAATCATATCAAAATGCTAATTACAGTTTTATTGAACAAAACACTTTATGTATATTGCTATGTATATGTGGCTATATAAAGCTACACGTTGGACGATCCATATATTTTATGAAATGTAATGCACCACTTTAAACTAGCCCTATTAATACAATGCCCTTTCTAATTAAATAATAATTCCTTTTTAAAATCAAGTTCTCTTATCTCAGGTGGTTCGCCAAATAAAATCTCTATTAATTGAATTTTAATATTACAATTAATGACATTTGCTGTCAAACCGATTTTCAAAACTAATCAAGCCAGGTATTGACAATTGCATTTTTTTACATTAATTAATTCATTAAAATAAATATTGCTTTGTATTATTGTATTTCACTGATTGATTTTTATTCAAAATGTTTTAATATTAATTACTAACAAACCTTGTCACTTATTCAGCTTAACTCGCACAATTCCATACACCAGTGCCTCCTGCTTCCAAAAGATCCCAATGTTGTCCTCGTTTGACACCTACAGCCTACACCTGTCAACCAACTCCAATACCCTGCTGATTCTGGCTGCAATCCCTCTATCAAACGTCAGCTTCAACTCCAACCAAACCTGGTAAGTTTCAGGTTTATAACTGCAACAGCTCTTATCTTGTTTCTTTCTTAGATATCCTTCGGTACTCTGCAATCTTCTCTGAAGTGGTCCAATTCTGGTAGCACCATCACAAATCTCGTTCTAGTTGAATTACTTTATTACGATGCAACCACCAATGTCAAATATGAACATGTAACTATGCCACACGCCAGTCAATAAATTCAATTCCATCCAATTTTGTCGTTCTCTAGTTCCTTTAATGTAATTCGCAGCACTTAACAATCCCTTTACCGATTGTGAGTATTTTATAATATTAATATTTAGGCTCCATCTTTAATACCTCGTAGATTTATTTATAGCATTTATATTTGTATGTAAACCCAACAACTAAAATTATGCACCAATTTCCATTTTTATTTAGTCAAAATCACATTTCAAAATATGTTATACATCTTTCTTCGAGTTTATTTATATAAGTACCCTTAAACAAAAACTTGTTCTTGTTGGATACAATTCTTACTGCACCCTACCATATTTTAAATTATCTATTATTACAACTTAATAATTCATATTATCATTATAACATATTTGTCAATCATTACCTTGGCTTGTATTTTATTAAAATTTTCTGTAACTATTAAATTAGTATATTCAATTAATATCAAAATCTCTTCTCTCATTGTCTCAATTAAATTTATTAATAATGTTTAAAATTTAACACCCATCAAGATTTAATTATAGCAATCTTCCAAATTTATTCGTTTTAAATATTTCTTTATTGTATTTGATTACACTGCCTCATGTATTATAACAATATATTTTGGAAGGCATGAATGTTTGACAGGAATAAAGCGAGAACGAGGGAACTTACTTCGATATCACGATTTGGCTTATAAGGTTTTGTGCTTTACGAGCTATAAAATTCAGCGAGCGGTGTTGGAACTTCAGTATTTCATGATATAGGGAAATTTTATTTATTTTCAATACGTTCTGGTTTAATTTTATGTCCTATTGATATTCAGTCTTTTGGTGCAAATGCATTATCCCATGCTTTTCTTCGCAAACTTACTAAAAACCAACTAGAAAACCTAATAAAGGATATTGAGCCACGTTTAAATAATACCTTTGGTTTCGGTACTCTTTAAATTTAAAGTTTAAGTGCCTTCATTGTCAGAGCCAGAGTTTTTACATGGTACTTGATATTATGATATACACTGTGCTATAATCTCATTTAAAAGATTTGTCCTTTTCAAATTAAGTTTAGTTTGTTGAATTTATTGGTAATGTAAGTTAATACAGCACGCAAATAAGATCCTGGTTTACATACTTTTGTGCTCAACTGTTATTGGTTCGATATTACACATTGTTCTAAAATTGGTTATTTTCTTTTGTTTTCGAGTTGTAAACTATAATTCGATTGTTTGCTTTTTTTGTTTGGTGGATGTATTTCCATTATTTATGAAAATAAGTTTTCTGTTATTCAGACACTTTTTCGATTGAAGTTCGAGTTATGCTATAAAGTTGTATTTTTTTATATGGAACTCATAGTTGGCTGTGCTATTATGAGAAATAGGATTTCTTTTCTATTCCACTGATATACAGTAAATTTATTATAACGCGCAATGTGGCATTCCCGTTTCCATAAGGACTTGATTGTTACTATTGGTTTCTAAGGGTACGCCACGCCATGTGTAAATGCGTTTATTTTAAAATGCAATATATGAACCGTAATTTTATTGAAAAAGAAGCATCAGAAAGAACAACAGGGCATGTAATAACCCACATACTTGCTGTAAACTGAAGTCTTTATACTATTTGACCAACAGAATTCCGTCCCCCGTACAATACGGATGGGGCCACAATTATATATAACAGCAATAAGATAACATAAACAACACAATAGAATGCTTCAGTAAGAAATTATTTTAGTAGGCACAATTAGTTGACTTATGTCATAATTAAAGTGAACGTCAAGCCTACTCGTATATTTGCTACTATGTTTATATCTTTCTTACTCAAGAAAAATGTGTAATTTTCTTGTTCATGTTATCTCATTGCTGTTATATATAATTGTGGCCCCTCACTAACGTTTCCATATTGCATTTTAAAATAAACGCATTTACACATATTGAGCGTTCTAATAAACTCTCTGTATATATATCATATTATAAAGCCTATGTATTACTTTTCACTGCATTATATCAGAAACTCACAAGTTTCGAACTGGTTTTTAATATTTCTTCGTTTTCTAGTTGAAGGTTTCTGTCATTTAAAATATAGCAGGTTAAACGAAGTATTGTTATTGCGTTGCTACAATGCCGTGATAACATCCAAACGATTCGTATGCTAATTTTCTTAAATGAAACAAACTTTATGACTACTTGGATACAGTTTTCAGCCGGCTAGTCAGGAAGACGGTGTGCAGTTCTTTAACTACTAACAAATAATTAAAAGCCGAAAAGGCACCAACTAACCGTTATCAATTGACAAGTATATCTCAACGTTCAACTAAGATTTCGAAAATTCAAGTACCGCATAATTTGCTGAAAGAAAAGCTCAAATTACGCACAGGTAGCAGTAACAAATAAAAACCGACAAATTGCGAGTAATCATTAGTACGAATTCCAAATAAATGGCTTACGTAACAGTTCTAACAAAGGTACGGACATGATTCACAACAGTTTAAAATTAAAGGTGGTCGCAATTAACTTAGACACTGTGGTTGGGAAATCAATTAATCAGGTACGCAGTTCGTGAAGCGAACTGTACAATAACAGCCGACGTCTGAATTTGTAGCAATCGAGTTAACCTCTAACACTGGTTCACTGATCGCATTTTGTATAATTTCACTTAAAAGAAAGGAAGACAAAACCTGGTTTTAGCTTCCTTTGAGCCCCTTCTGTACTCATGTGATAATCTAGATAAGCGGAAGTTCACACATCCGAAGGTTGGAATGCAGGTGAGAACAGCTCAAACTAGGTCAAGATCGACGCGCTCGATCGCGGTGGCGGCGTTTCATGGCAAGTGCTGAGCCCATGAGTTTCAAGGGCGCCGGATTTGTTGCTAAAGAAAAGAGAGAACTCAAAATAAACTCATGGATACTTTCGATAAAAATAGGTGCAAACAGTTTCGAAAGGACTAACCCTAGATGAATTTGGGCAACGTGCCTCTGAATGACAGGTGAAGCGCATATAAAATCCGCCAAGTAAGCCCGAAAAACAAATCCTCCACACAACTGCTCGGCTATAACAATCCGCAATTTCTGCGGGGGCAACGAACCAAAACAACCGTATTCTATAAGTCCGTAAAATCGCAGGGCAATTTGAAAGACGCTACAACCAAGTCACCATCACGGCGTTCCAGGAAAAAAAGACGCGTTCAAAACAAAATCCAACATTCGAGTCGCTTGGCCGCGCAAAGACTGCACCACAGATATTAAAAATATAGACGACGCACACACCGAGCTGTGAAAATAGTAAAAGAACCGTCTAAACGTAACAACCAACCGTTTGATTGTTGTTTATAATGTTACACAGTGTCCTTCATAATTTTGGACATAGGTGAAAATTTGATCCTTGATAAGAGTTCCTGCATTTTCTCAAACTAAATATGCATTTGCCAATATTTAAATATCTCCTTTCATATCCGTGGGAAATTAAAAAATAGAACAATGGCTCAAGAATAAAGTACCCTTATCTTTCAAAATACACAACAATGTTATTTGGAAATACTTGTCATAACATTTTAAATAAAAATATTCGGATGGTTAGTTACCATATTTTTGAAAATACCTGTTTTTATACTTGGGTGAAAGATTTTTTAGCACTAAGTAATTTTCTGGTTGCTAAGCGAGTGAAACTCCAGTTGGACAATACATGTATGTATGTATCTATTATTTTTGGGGAGACGTACGTTTAGCAAGTAGGCCTTTATAGGCCCTTTTTTCCAACACCATGAACAAGGTCTAGGCATGCAGAGTACCAGGTAACTTTGTCCTACTTATAATTTTGCGGGAACTAAGGAGTTCCAACCTTAGCATGTACATGCTACACATCGTAGTAACATGGGACCCACGGCTTTACATCACTTCCGAATGATGGCATTCTGTAGAGGCTTTCATCCGCATTTTTTATTTTTAAAAACCTCACCGGGATCGGGGATCGAACTCTCGACCCTTAGTTCAGTAGCCAGATGGACAATACATAGTTATCGTGTCCGATAATAACTTTTCAGTATGCCATTTTCCGTAATATACAGGGTGGTTAGAACAAAATAGAAAAAACTGGTGAATTTTGTTAAAAGTAATATATTATATGTGTTTTTAATTTAACAAGATGCAAGAACTGTTATGAAAATATATTTTTAAATAAATAGATATTAAAACAATTTCATACGTGCCCAACTTTATGACAAACACTGTATATTATGTTATATATCACTGTAATGAGAAGAAGATCCTGTTTCCCATATCATAGCTAACTTATGATATAACTCGAAATCCAAAACTTTTTTGAAAAATTAACTACGCCACTTTTGGAGCAGATAAGTTGCATTTGGTACAATTAAACTAAGATCCGCACTAGAAATTGAAATTGGCACGTAGAAGATGATCATTATAGTTTGTTATATGTCCCAGTAGTAAGAGGACACCACTAATTGGATTATCGCGGATTCGCGGTTTAATTCGCGGTTTAATTCGCGGATTTATTCGCGGATTCGCGGTTTAATTCGCGGATTTCGCGGTTTTAATTTTAATTCGCGGATTGATCTAATTAATCACATATGAAGTTTGATATGTAATTTACATATGTGCTACTGATTAAATTACGTGGCGGCCATTTTTAATTTGCTTCCGGCATTACGCGCCGAATGGATTAACGCGATTTCCATTGTCCCTACCTACTATAGGAAATTTTTCAGATTTTTTTTCTAAGTTACAAATTTTGAATTTAAACTTCCCGGGTGTCGGCCATCTTGGTTTTCTGCGTACGCACTTTTTGCGGAAATATTTGAATTTCAAACTGCTAAATCTCCCTCTCTTGTGTTCCTTCTCTCTCATGCACGGCGGCCATTTTAATTTCGCGCGAATATTTGAATTTGAAATGTTTCCGATTTTTTCTAAGTTCAATTTTTTGAATTTAAACTTCACGGGTGTCAGCCATCTTGGTTTTTTCTGCGCGCGCACTTCTAGCGTATTTTCAAATTTTCTAATTTAGCGCCCATTTTTGAATTTGATTACGCGCCTCGTTGACAGCTGTCTCTCTCTCTCGCTGTTGTTCTCTCTCGCTCGCATTTATTTAATTTAAAAAAGCTGTAAGTCACGGCCGCTGGTCGGATTTAAACCGACGACTTCTGTATTTGTAGGCAGAGTCCTTTCCCCAGAGCTACCGAAGCGCTCGAGGTTTTAAGGAATTAACCATAGTCACTTGCGTAGCAAACATATTATAATACATTTTAAATGTTATTTTCGATTGAAATTTAGTCGCCAGATCGTATCCTTTTGAAATATTATAGTTCTGTAATTTTTAAAAAATTAATTGGACGTAGTTGATGAGGTTAAAGGAATTAATCATAAAGTCACTCGCGGACCAAGCATATTATAATACATTTTAAATGTTATTTTCGATTGAATTTAGTCGGCAGTTCGTAACCCTTTTGTAATATTATAGCTCTGTTATATTGTGTATGTTATTAAAAGGGTACTTGCAATTACATTTGTCCCTCGAAAAAATTTCAAAAAGAGGCCAGTTTAAAACCGTTTAATAGATGTGGCTATCTGATGCATTTAATTGTAAATGTTGGTTTAATTTTTGCACCTATGTTTCAAATTTACAGCTATGCAATATAACTTCTATGAAAATATAACATCTTTAAAGCAAGTTTTAGAAACCCTTAACCCTTTTCAAATTTTATTTTTGTGTACGTGATTTGCGGTATATATAATTTTATGATTCATAAATTTGACCGTTGTAAACGCCTGCCACAACTTGCACGGAAAACGCAACGGTTTTTGCAAAGCATGTTGTGACGAACAGCGATGAGTGGAATTTTTAAAATATTGCCCATCGAACAACGGAATAATTCTAGAACGAATCGAAGCTTTTATTTGTATAAAATGGCGGTCCGAACACGACGCTGCACAAAACCTGGATTTATAAGAAAACTGCATCTTGATTTCGAACAAATCCGTTCAGGTTTGATGGCACGACGGTCTTTTTAATTTGTAACACCGAGATTGACATGTTTGGCTTTTATTTTATAAGTAAGCGCCTGAAATTGTGTCATTATGTCGATCAAAACTGTATTTTAGTTTTAAAAATCCCTGTATAAATGCAAACGGACGAAAATAAAACGCAAACACTTTGTAATATTAGACGTGTTTTAAAAAATATATGCATAAGCGTTTTGCGATTTTCTAACGATTTGTTTCATATGATTTTTGTCGCTTTTAAAATAAATAGACATTATTTTATTTCGTACTTGAGTTTTTATAATTACGTTGTGCCATTTTTTGGATTTGATTACGTCACGCCGAAGTCTTCCGTCTCACTCATCACAGTTGCTCTCTCTCTCTCGCATTTATTTAATTTAAAAAAGCTTTTTGCGTCGGCCCCTAGTCGGATTTGAACCCTAGCCATATGTGAATAATTATTTTAAATCGCGAAATCCGCATAAATATATTACTATAAAAAATCGCGAAAAGTGTTGAGTAAATAAATGCAACGCATTGTAAAGCCGTATAACTTTTAGTTATTGTGCGTTTACAAGATGGGTCTTTTGACAAAGTGGAAGAACCAAACTATGCTATTGTAAATGTACAGATTTTTCACTGTCAATTTGTTTATAACAACTTAATGTAAATTGGTATTTGGAACATTTTAACAAAACAGCGACTTCTTTCGGCATAAACTGTTTCTTCTCACCACGGAACCTTGTAGGTCTACGAATGCACTGTCCATACTGACGAAATGTTTGAGCATGACTAAATTTTTTAAATTGTTGGGTTTTCGATATAATGTTACAATTTCCACATCGCGTCACATAAAATTCTACAAAAACAGTATTTTTATTCAACTCTCATTGAAAAATGTTCTGTTCCACATCATCTCACATAAATTTTTACAAAAACTGGCATCGTGTCTCTTGAAATTATACAAAAAAACGACATTTTTACTCAACATACGACGAAAATTGAACAAAAATCACGCATTACACATCATCTCACATAAATTTTTACAAAATCGACATCATGTTACATAAACTATGCATAATTTTTCAAAAGTTTTACACTTTTTTATAAAATGCATCGCTCAAAATTAAAAGAAATCGCAATTTTGTTGAAAAAATTTACTACCACAATCATTTCGATAAACAAAATTCAAAAATTCTTATACTTTTGGTGGAAATATATGTATGTTGACCACAAATTAACATAATTTTTGAATAAAAACGCGCAATTCGTTGAAAAAAAAATTCTGACACCATCAAAACACGCAATTTCATTGAAAAATCTTGTACCACAAGCATCTAGATAAGCAAAATTAACTCAAAATTGAACAAAAATCACACAATTACACAACATCTCACATAATTTTTTACAAAAATCGACATCACGTCACATAAATTATACAAAAAATGACATTTTAATTCAACACACAATGAAAATTTCATAAAAATCACCCAATTACACATTATCTCACATAAATTTTTACAAAAACTGACATCATGTCACTTAAAATTATACAAAAAAAACGACATTTTTACTCAACATACGACGAAAATTGAACAAAAATCACGCATTACACATCATCTCACATAAATTTTTACAAAATCGACATCATGTTACATAAACTATGCATAATTTTGCAAATGTTTTACACTTTTTTATAAAATGCATAGCTCAAAATTAAAAGAAATCGCAATTTCGTTGAAAAAATCTACTACCACAATCATTTCGATAAACAAAATTTCATAAAAATCACCCAATTACACATTATCTCACATACATTTTTACAAAAACTGACATCATGTCACTTGAAATTATACAAAATATATATATGTTGACCACAAATTAACATAAATTTGAATAAAAACACGTAATTTCGTTGAAAAAATGTTCTGGCCCCGTCATTTCACTTAAAATTTTACAAAACTGCCATCATATCACTTAAAATTATACAAAATATATGTATGTTGATCACAAATTAACATAAACCTGAATAAAACACACAATTTCGTTGAAATTGCAAATGTTTTACACTTTTTATAAAATGTATCGCACAAAATTAAAAGAAATCACAATTTTTAAATTATATCACGCCATTATGAAATCGTAGATTGATTTTTTTTTAAATTTTACACTTTGTAACTGTAAAATAACTTCAAATACTAATATTTTAGCTTTAGATTTTGTAATTATTGCAGATTCGTGAAAAACAAAAGCAGAGTAGAAATAAAAAAAACACAAACACTTTGTAATAAACAAATATATTGTTCTTATTTCGTATAATACTTAATAATATAAAAATAAATGTACAGCTGAATGTCTTATTTTCTAAAAATTCGCTAGCAATTTACAAAACTGTAGTTTGAGGTGTACAACATTTCAAATTAAAAGGCTGCAAGTAATAAAATCACAATTTCATTGTGTCATTTTAAAGTTTAAGGCGCTCCCAATCCAGAATTTCATTCGTATTTGATGTTCAGGACCTCTGCTTTATTGATGCAGCAAACTTTTCGAAATTACATTTTGCACGTTTCAAGTCGTTGATTTTAACTACCAACAAATCATACATAGGCAATAAATTTGACAGCGTGTCATACGTCACGTAAAGTGTAAATTTGTTGACGGGGTCCTTTGGAATAATCCTGCAAGTGTCGTTGGTCACATGTTCCACTGTATGTTCACTTAAATCACATTTAAAAGTTCCTTGTTTCGCCATCACAAACATGTCCGGTAGAGCCTACAGAAAAACAATGAACGCCTCCGCCGTGAATAAAACACCTAATCCGTCGGTATTCAGAATTCTTGCCACAGGTTAAAAGTTTTTATAAGAATGAAGGCCTAAATGAACAACTTTGCTAGAACTATTGTTTAGAGGCATACAAAAATCACACAATAACCGCGTGAATGAAACACCTAATCCGTCGGTATTCAGAATTCTTGCCACAGGTGAAAAGTTTTTATAAGAATCAAGGCCTGAATGAACAACTTTGCTAGAACTATTGTTTAGAGGCATACAAAAATCACACAATAACCGCTTCCTCTCATGACAGATATGTTTGTTCTCAGTCGGGGTGTCCGTTGTTACGCCACAGTGCTGCATGGTCTCCTGCACGATCAACCTCAAATCTTCGCTATGTCCGGTTAGCTGTGACGATGGTCCCAGGGTTTCTTCGTCACCAACTATTATCTGCGGTGATGCTAGCGCTTCCCGGTGTTGGGTTTATTTGAAAAGTGCATTTTCTTACTTAGTTTTGTCTTTTTCTGACTTGATTCTGCAGTTGATGTCCTGCTGTAAGGTGCGGTTACATCCTGACAGTTATTAATTCGTCTGGGGGCCATCTTCAGATGCACCAGGTAACAGAGCACAATCACTTAAAACGAGTTAGTGCGGTATCGGTTTGGACATCTGGTTTTACAAATTTTAAAACAAAAGAGGTGGAACCATTGTGTGCGTCGCATAGCAGACAGGTTGGCTCTTGTAAAATTTCAGCGATGACGAATCACGACAAATAATAATAAAACGTTAGCTAAGGGTCAAGTCCTTCGATAAATATATATCAAACCCGGTTTCGAAAATTGCTGGACTCGATTCCCACACCTGCCATATTTTTATATATTTATTATGAAAGTCTTGATTTTCAGTTAGTTTATTCACGACGGCTCTACCAGAACAAACGACGGAGCTACTTTTCGACTAAAATGGACCAAGAACGGAAGATGTTGATTGTATTGCCGGAATTTGTCCAACGTCTTAAGTCTGGCGAGAATACGGAGAAAAATATATTATCACAGCTTGATGACGAAATGCAAAAAGTTTTAAAGTCCAAATTAACTGATCACGATAAATGGGTGCAGTACAACCAAGTTTTACAAAGATTCCTTCATTTCACAAACCAGGCACGGCAGCCAATCAAAATACCTATTGAATCAACCAGTAACAGCCTATCAAATGCCGTTATTTTATCTACACTTCCCAAAACTTTTAAGAAAAAGGCTGAAGTTTTCCTACGCATTTTGAGTGCCTCAAACGATGTGAGCTGGGATCACAAGGGTACCGTTACTATAAAGGGTAAAATTTTACCGACGTCTAACATAGTCGATTTAGTTCACGACACTCTGAGGCCTCGAAAAACTATTAATCCACACGGACGCCTGCGGTTTGCTGATTACATCAAAAACCTTAACGTTGCTCATGTGCTGCTAGCTAAACCTAAACAGCAAAAGAAGCCAACCCCGACTGGTACTACAGGAAAAAACGAAATGGAAACTGATAACTGCGAGTCCGATTTAGAATATAAATTAAAAACACCAGCTACTCATCAAAGTCCACATCAAAAAGGTTCAGTCAGAAGAACGCCGATAGGAAAACGCCTCCAAAAAAGGGCTGTTAGAAAAGCGCCTCTAAAGCAGAAGTTCTCAACATCAAAAACGAAGGGAAATCTAGATTGGGAGCATCTTAAACTTTAAAATGCCACACTGAAATTTGTTCTATGTTGTAAATTGATAGCGAAATTTTAGAAAATAAGACATTCAGCTGTACATTTATTTTTATATTATTAAGTATTATACGAAATAAATAAGAACAATATATTTGTTTATTACAAAGTTTTTGTGTTTTTTATGTCTACTCTGCTTTTGTTTTTCACGAATCTGCAATAATTACAAAATTTAAAGCTAAAATATTAGTATTTGAAGTTATTTTAGAGTTACAAAGTGTAAAATCTCAAAAAATCAATCTACGATTTCATAATGGCGTGATATAATTTAAAAAATTGTGATTTCTTTTGTGCGATACATTTTATAAAAAAGTGTAAAACATTTGCAAATTTTTCAACGAAATTGTGTTTTATTCAAGTTTATGTTAATTTGTGATCAACATACATATATTTTGTATAATTTATGTGACATGATGTCGATTTTTGTAAAAATTTATGTGAGATGGTGTGTAATTGTGTGAGTTTTGTTCAATTTTGAGTTAATTTTCGTAATAAGAATGAACAATGAGCCTACGTAACTGAAATTTTGCTTATCGAGATGATTGTGGTAGAAGATTTTTCAATGAAATTGCGTGTTTTGATGGTGTCAGAACATTTTTTCAACGAAATTGCCCGTTTTTATTCAAAAATTACGTTAATTTATCGTCAACATACATATATTTTCATAAAAAAATACAAGAATTTTTGAATTTTGTTTATCGAAATGATTGTGGTAAACGATTTTTCAATGAAATTGCGTGTTTTGATAGTGTCAGAACATTTTTTCAACGAAATTGCGCGTTTTTATTCAAAAATTATGTTAATTTGTGGTCACCATACATATATTTCCATAAAAAATACAAGAATTTTGGAATTTTGTTTATCGAAATGATTGTGGTAGTAGATTTTTTCAACGAAATTGCGATTTCTTTTAATTTTGCTGGATGCATTTTATAAAATAGTGTAAAACATTTGCAAAATTATGCATAGTTTATGTAACATGATGTCGATTTTGTAAAAATTTATGTGAGATGATGTGTAATGCGTGATTTTTGTTCAATTTTCGTCGTGTGTTGAGTAAAAATGTCGTTTTTTGTATAATTTCAAGTGACATGATGCCAGTTTTTGTAAAAATTTATGTGATATGATGTGGAACAGAACATTTTTCAATGAGAGCTGAATAAAACTACTGTTTTTGTAGAATTTTATGTGACGCGATGTGGAAATTGTAACATATCGAAAACTCAACAATTTAAAAAATTTAGTCATGCTCAAACATTTCGTCAATATGGACAGTGCATTCGTAGACCTACAAGGTTCCGTGGTGAGAAGAAACAGTTTATGCCGAAAGAAGTCGCTGTTTTCGTTAAAATGTTCCAAATACCAATTTACATTAGTTGTTATATACAAATTCACAGTGAAAAATCTGTACATTTACAATAGCATAGTTTGGTTCTTCCACTTTGTCAAAAGACCCATCTTGTAAACGCACAATAACTAAAAGTTTTACGGCTTTACAATGCGTTGCATTTATTTACTCAACACTTTTCGCGATTTTTTATAGTAATATATTTATGCGGATTTAGCGATTTAAAATAATTATTCACATGTGGCTAGGGTTCAAATCCGACTAGGGGCCGACGCAAAAAACTTTTTTAAATTACATAAATGCGAGAGAGAGAGAGAGCAACTGTGATGAGTGAGACGGAAGACTTCGGCGTGACGTAATCAAATCCAAAAAATGGCACAACGTAATTATAAAAACTCAAATACGAAATAAAATAATGTCTATTTATTTTAAAAGCGACAAAAATCATATGAAACAAATCGTTAGAAAATCGCAAAACGCTTATGCATATATTTTTTAAAACACGTCTAATATTACAAAGTGTTTGCGTTTTTATTTTCGTCCGTTTGCATTTATACAGGGATTTTTAAAACTAAAATACAGTTTTGATCGATATAATGACATAATTTCAGGCGCTTACTTATAAAATAAAAGCCAAACATGTCAATCTCGGTGTTACAAATTAAAAAGACCGTCGTGCCATCAAACCTGCACGGCATTTGTTGGAAATCAAGATGCAGTTTTCTTATAAATCCAGGTTTTGTGCAGCGTCGTGTTCGGACCGTCATTTTATACAAATAAAAGCTTCGATTCGTTCTACAATTATTCCGTTGTTCGATGGGCAATATTTTAAAAATTCCACTCATCGCTGTTCGTCACAACATGCTTTGCAAAAACAGTTGCGTTTTCCTTGCAAGTAGTGGCAGGCGTTTTACAACGGTCAAATTTATGAATCATAAAATTATATATACCGCAAATCACGTACACAAAAATAAAATTTGAAAAGGGTTAAGGGTTTCTAAAACTTGCTTTAAAGATGTTATATTTTCATAGAAGTTATAATTGCATAGCTGTAAATTTGAAACATAGGTACAAAAATTAAACCAACATTTAGAATTAAATGCATCAGATAGCCACATCTATTAAACGATTTTAAACTAGCCTTTTTTTTGAAATTTCTTCGAGGGACAAATGTAATTGCAAGTACCCTTTTAATAACATACACAATATAACAGAGCTATAATATTACGAAAGGGTTATGAACTGCCGACTAAATTCAATCGAAAATAACATTTAAAATGTATTATAATATGCTTGCTACGCAAGTGACTGCTTAATTCCTTTTACCTCGAGCGCCTCGGTAGCTCTGATGAAAGGACTCTGCCTGCCAATACAAAAGTACTCGGTTCGAACCCGAGCGGGTGTTCGTGACGAAAAGCTTTTATAAATTAAATAAATGCCAGCGAGGAAAGTGCGCGCGCAGAAAACCAAGATGGCCGACACCCGAGAAGTTTAAATTCAAAAAATTGAACTTAGAAAAAAATCTGAAAAATTAAAAAATTCAAATATTCGCGCGAAATTAAAATGGCCGCGGTGCATGAGAGAGAGAGAGCAGCTTCGATGAGGGGTGCAGGAAGATTTAACAGTTTGAAATTCAAATATTTCCGCGAGAAGGGCGCGCGCAGAAAACCAAGATGGCGGACACCCGTGAAGTTTAAATTCAAAAACTGGGAAAATTTAAAATTCAATTATTCGCGCCAGAAAAACAAGATGGCCGCCGCGTAATTCCAGAAGCAAATTAAAAATGGCCGCCGCGTAATTTAATCAGAAGCTAATGCGTAATTTAATCAGTAGCACATATGAAAATTAATTAGATCAATCCGCGAAATTAATTAGGTCAATTCGCGGATTTAATTCGCTAATTTAATTAATCGTTTGATTGACAGGTTGCTCCAGTTTCGCTGCCGCAATACTACTTGTCCCTGAGTTGTTGTATTATAAGGGACAAAGATTCTCAGCGGGTAGCAATGGTCGGCGCGGCCCTGAGTAACTATGGTTACGAAGGGTACTCCCTAAAAAATGATGTCAAGGTGATAGATTTTAAAAGGAAGTGATTTTGATCAACTGATCGCAATCCAGTCGACGTGTACAAACGGCGTTAGCCTTCCAGGTGGAGAAATACTCAAACCTTGTGTTCATTAGGCGAATATACGAAAAACATATACATAAACAGCATAAAACTCAATTGCAAATAAAAACATCCCAAATATTGTATTGACGAGGAGGGATTGTGCGTATGCAATAAACATTAAATGGGGAATTACAGTTGAACGATACCTAAATCTAAATGCACGGGTGGGTTCAACAGCTCAAAACAGTGACTTCGGTAGGTGATGTTGGGAACCCTAGCTCAGGGAAGAAATGACTCATGGGATTCGACAGCAGATCTGGTCTACTCTCCAGGGCTCCAAAAGTTTGGTCAGGGATTGAACTTCAGTCAACAGCGTTGAAAAGAAACCAAACCGACAAAAGTATTTAGGCATTAGTTGATCCCATTAAAGTCGATCTTTGAAGTCCGACGGCAGTTCAAATAGAGAAAGCGAAACCACAAGGATTTAAGCACTGCAGAAATGTTCGATTACTCCAGTAACGACTGAAATGTTATTTAAAACAGTCAATTTAATTTTCGTCTGCTAATGTCTCATACCAGCGGGCGCGAGAATAGCGCAAAACGCTTAATTTGCGAACAACTCCTTTGCCTTTTTTATTGCAAAACTGAAGAATTATTTCTCCACGCCTTAAGTAGCCTAGTGACTGCACAAAACTAAAAAGACTTCGGGGCGAAAATGATAGCAGCATCTAAATTTCCATTTTATCCTAACAAACTAATACGTTA
This sequence comes from Agriotes lineatus, assembly GCA_940337035.1. Classification (NCBI taxonomy): domain Eukaryota; kingdom Metazoa; phylum Arthropoda; class Insecta; order Coleoptera; family Elateridae; genus Agriotes; species Agriotes lineatus. The sequence goes on along the minus strand of OW679194.1, from coordinate 227,386,184 downwards.
CGGAAGCAATATAGCCGGAACTGCCTACACGCTTTACACATTTTACAACAGATGGAGATAATGTGATATACTTTTCCGATAAAGCATATCGTAGTCACGCAGATGTAGAATTATGTGTAAGCGAAAAGCTAGCCAAAAGTGCAATTGGATACCAAGCAGTCAGCGACAGAATTTTGTGGTTAAAATTTGAAGCACGTCAGAAGACAATGTCAAAATTGGCTTCACCAGAGACGACCAGCATTTAATATATGTAGCTAGTGCATATGGTAAGAACACAAGGTATGCCAAACCATTCTGTATTGACTATGAGATAAAGATAGCTCACACTATGTTTACACAACCCATCAGGAGATTATATACTGATACAAAAACTAACTCAGTAACTCTAAGTAGCCACTATGTGTCTCAAAACATGTTGGAGAAGAAAATTACAAAACATGGTAACAACTAACGACCCAGATCATTTCCAAAGAACTTTTGCTCTACAATCTTGCGATACTGATAAAGATAAAAACGCAGATTGTTACGGTTCAATTGCGCGTTCTTTGATTTCGAGATCTGTAACATTTATTTCGTATTGTTAAGCATCTTTTCATTCTGATGTCTTTGGTATTCAGTTTGTATTTCGCGCACTAGGCCACGCCTACTTCCTTGACCTTGCTGCGAAAGTTTAATATAGCTCGCAATTGTTCGGAGCGTTTCCTTTTCCACCTCGATCGGCGAAACAAGATGTATTGCAGTATTCAAATTTCAGAGGATTCTTGGGCTGCCGTTAGTTTTTGGTTGTGTGAAGTTTGCCTACGCTGTTTTGGAGTGGTTTCAGGTCCCCGAATTTCATCATGAGAGAAGTTCAATCCCACGCCATTTGGCGGAGTTCGCTACCGAGTGTTTAGCACATACCTGGAATGTTGTCCAGGGTAAGTAGAAAGGTCGCGTCATAATGCTTTATATTTCTTGTATGCCATCGTGGACCTTTTCCTCTCTTATAGCAGCCAGTGCCGGAGGGCCCATCTAGGCATTAGTTACAGTTAGGGCTTCAGATGATTTTGGGTTGTATTGCCTCACGAAACGATATCAAACGCCATTGAGAGCCCGGGTCAGGGACGTGATCCTGTAAAGTCACATAGGACTAACCTTTGCTGTACTGTTTACCTGCCCGGGTATTTTAATGTGTGCAATTGATATTATTGAGAAGTCTGTGAACTGTAAGTATTGTAATCTTTCGCTGAGGTACCTCATTTTTATATTTGGGAATTTTTGATCATAGCAATTAATTTGTGGAAACTTATGATTCCGATTATGTTAAAATATTGTGATTTTTGCTGTGATTATATTATTTGAATTATACTGTGATATTTGCATTTTGGCTTTATTTATTACTGCGACCTATACTTGAGTTGGGCTTCTCTTTCAGATTTATTGTACTACCTGAGTTTACGTATTTTCGTTTGAATGCCTGGATACACTAGCCGTTATTTGATAAAAATCCGTTGGCGTCCTTTTTGAGCACTTAAACAATTGTACACGGCGTTCCCGAACCTAGCTAGTTGGCCGGCAATTGTATCCAAGTAGTAACATTGTATATTGATTTTGAGAGATTAGCCAACGGAGACTTTTTATAATAACAAAATTCCATGATATGGAGGTTCTTATGTGCACGGACAGAAAATGTTACTAGAAAATTACTTAGGAACTTCTTCAAATTTCAAGCCAGAATAAGATTGGATATTCAAAGAAACATTTACTTTTATAGTAGCTCGAAAAAACCCAAAGTAGCAGATATCGTGTATGAATATAGTCACGAATATATCGACAAGTGAACAGAGAAATCCAGAAATGATGCCGCCAAAAATAAAAAAAAGTTTTATGGAGATTTTTGTAAGAATATACAGGTTCATACAGATAGACGTGAATTTAAAGAGCTATTTAAAGCTATAAATGAAATGGCGAAAAGGTTCAAGCCATCTAATTGGTCAGTTAAGGTTACCCGCGGGACTGCGATACTGATGTAATTATCGAAGTGTGATGTCAATAATGACTACATGAAGACCCTTTAATATCCCGTAAGAAACAATGTGCATGGCTTTGAACTGGAACCTGATACTATCCTGAAGGAGATAGTTACAACAATTTGAAAAACTTGCTGATGATAATGCTTCGTAGATTATAGCAGGGTCTTAGATAATGTGTTGTCATAAAAGGTTCACCGTTGGCTAATCTCTCACAGTCAAACCTAACATAGCTACTGGGATACAATTGCCTGCCGACTAGCTGCAGTTACGGAGACGGCATTTACAGCTCTTTAAAATATGAAAAACGGGCGCCAACGGTATTTTTAACAAATCGGCAAGTGTATCCAGGCATTACAACGAGAATACGTAAACTCAAGCAGCACAATAAATCTGAAAGAGAAGCTCAACTCAAATACAGGTCGCAGTAACAATAAGTCATAGTGCAAATATCACAGTATAATGTCGATAAATGAACAGCTGCAGCACTGCCTCGAAACGGCGTATTCGCACAAACTTCCTGACTCTCCAGCACTAGTTAGCTGGCACTAGGTGCTGTAAAGGAAAAACAAAAGTCCAATGATAACATAACAGAACTAAAGGGAGTCTAGGGAGTTTAGAATACTCACCCTCGAAAATTCCAGGCCATGTGTGACGACACGTGGTCGCATACCAAATCCGCAAAATGCGAAGAAAATAATCTTCCTAATACGTGAGCTTGGGGGCATCAGAACCACATAACCGTGAGGGCTTAAATTTCACAATCGAATGAAACTAACGGCAGCCTTAATAAAATCCCACCAAAGCTCAAACCACCATGTCGGTTTGACGAATGAAAGCGGAAAGAACTCTCGAAGATAAAAGCCTGCGCCTAAAGATAATTGCCTAACAAGGCCGTCGCAGTAGGCGACTACAGAATGCGCAAAACGGTCGCCGCACATGGCGAACTAAATACCATAGAATGCTGAATTGGACGGTGGCGCAAATGAACCGTAACAAATGTTAACTGGAGAAAACTGTGGGCCGTACTTGGCAATATGGGTGTTCCATTGTATTTGATGGAACTCGTCATCCATACGGAAACTCCGGGTGCATAAGAAATGAAAAACATAGTTATTATTTCAAATTTTAGCGCACACGCCTATGATCTCGCCCCTTAAGTAGGTTTGTGTCAAACACCAAGCGACGACCAGGAAATGATGCCCTTCACTCTTTAGTTATGCACCCCACTAGAAGCAGAAAGACTGCTCGAGGACCTAGCGCTTTGGGGCGCTTGGATCAGTGCTGAGCGATAAATAAATAATAAACGACCCTTCTGAATTGATTTAGGCAGCACCATGTCCGCTTTCAAAATAGAACCGCGCCTGTGTCCTAATGTAGCTAGCTGTGTAAACTTTTACTTGTGGTAAATTTACTTTCGTGTGTACCATCATGACACATTTAAGATTTGCTGATGCTATAACCCGGAAAATGTTCAAAGGCTTGAAGTAATGAATATGGACTCTAAATAAACCATTGAAAAACGAAGATCTTTAGCGTCGATGGGAAAAACAGCATCAGATAATGTAACAAATTGGAACCTGTGATGTGGAGACTATTTGCAAGAGATTAGATGCAGTGTAGACCTTGACTGGATTGCTATGGCCCATCTTAATACAGACTTTAGCATTGTATGTGGTTATTCAGATTGTGTGCGTACTCTTGTTCAGGTATACTAATCTTTATGAAATAGATTGGCGATGCCAAGCGTCACTTTACATCTACCAGTACTTTTATACGTACAAGTTTGGATTGGATAGACTGCTATTCGAGAAGATTGATATTTCTTTTCAAGGAAGACTTAATAATGTCAAAATAAAAACCGAAGTTTGATTTTTCTAGTTGTCTAGTCGCATTCAAGCAATTTACTGGTTATATCACGCCAAAAGGTGAAATAAAAATGTCGAAACTTAAAATACCCTGCATTATTCAAGTGCTCTCATTAAATTCATCCAGAGCAGTGTCGTCAGCGTTTCCAATACACTTACTGACATGTATTTAATCCACGTCTGGTAGTTTCGAATAGAAATTCCCTACTTCTGTTACATAAACTGCGTAGTGAATTTCTGTCGTGTATATGTCAGCGCAGCCAGCATTAATAATTAATTTATAATATTTCTATACGGATTGTTCTGTCAGGACGTAAGTCTAAGATCGTTACTTTGATACCTGGGTAACCAGACGACAAAGTGTTTACTAACCGATTTCGTAGCAACGTATTTTCTCAACTGGGACTTACATAATGGTTGAATTAGCTTTAGTACAGTGTGGCGCAGAATATTGGATACGTTTCTGAAATGGAGAAACAGTGGAAATGGTTTAAATATAAGTTCAAGAAAAAGGGAGATTTTCAAGCTTTATCAAGTAGAAATTTCATAGCTTATGCAACGTGAATCCTTTATCATATAGAAATTGTAGGACAAACAGTTTTTTTTTTAATTATTGATGTCCGCGAAGTAGTTAAGGTAGCTAAAGCTTAGAGTGAGAGAGAGAGAGATAGTGCTACATCACTGCTGTACGTTTAGTGAAGTATTAGAGGAAATCTGTTGTGTCATTGGTGCGACCGTAATAAAATTCATAAGTGTAATTGAGACATTCTGTCGCGCTATCAGCCGCAGCGATTGGCGTTTAAAAAGTTTAATTAAACAAGAGGAAGCGATAAAATAGCAAAGCTAACAGCGACACGTCGAAAATGCAAATGGTGGGTAGAAAAACGAGTGGCTCAGCGGCCGAAGGTGATGTCCGCAACGTTACAATAACGTATCTCCGAGTTATGCATACATAAGAGGACAAACAGCTAATAAATACAGATTGAAAAATCATATCTGGAATAGTCTATAATTAGTTAAGTTGCGACAGGAGCGAGTAACCCGCTTATAAATAAATGAGCCCATTGTTAGTGCATATCTCTTATCTGGGGATTGTGTAGAGCAGGCAGCAGAGATGGAATCGACCGTATCCATCATGTATTGTCACACGGCCCCTGATCGCTCATTGTTCTGCTTCTCTAATTCATTCATTTCACTTTACATTTTAGGAATGGCAGCCCATAACATGTTTTAATTAATTTTCATTTTTGTTGCTCGCGTAGGCTCGTGTGATTGAAACGGCGAGTAGGATCGGAAAAATGCCCGCTGACAGTGACAAATGTCTATCTTGGCTAAGAGCCGAATTACAGCGCGTTTATGAATGATCCCGCAACTTATCGCAAATACATTCCAGATATTATGTTTCACCGGCTACCGCCTCGTGCTACTGAACTTACTCGACTCACAGAAATAACAAGCTCCGCTCTAAGATAGCTGATAAGGACTACCCGAGTCCAATTCTAATCTGATACGTGTTACTTTCGTAATTAATTATTTGGGTCCAAATAGGGAACAGGCAGTCCGTGCGACGTAAAACATTAACAAACGTTTTTATTGTTCGCTAACGAATTTTTTGTTTAATTGGCAGATGCACGTTCTTAAAATCTATTCACTCATGTCAAGGGAAAGACCCCATGAACGGATAATTTGAAATTAAAAAGTTGCTTGCCAGTGTATAATGAGTGACTGCATTTTAATCTTTTTTGTTTTAGTCGTTGCGTTGCTACTCTTTCTTGTTATTCTAAAGTAGAGTATGCGTTTCTGAATACGGTTAATTGCATTTGTCATGAAAAAGATCTGATGAACGCTCAATTTAAATTTAAAAGTAAATTGCCAGTTTGTAATCAGTGACTAGGTTTTAATCGTTGTGATTTTAGTAACTGCATTGTTGCTGTTTCTGGCTATCCTAAAGTAAAGGAAGCGCATTTGAATCAAGGATAGGATCTGATGAACGCTTAATATAATATTTTAAAAGTTACTTGCCAGTGTGAAATTAGTGACCACACTTTAATCGTTGTTACCTTAGTCACTGCGTTGTTGCTTTTTCTGGCTACCCTAAAGCAGAGAGAGCGTATTTGAATCCAGTCAGTTACCTTTGTCAAGGAAAATATCTGATACACGTTCAAAATAAAATTTAAGAAGTTACTTGCCGGTGTGAAATCAGTGACTACCCTTTAATCCTTGCTATTATAATAGTCGCTGCGTTACCGCCCTTCTTGCGTATTCTAAAGTATGGAAAGCGCATTGGAATCCGATCAGTTACTTTTGCAAAAGAAAATATCTGATGTACGCTTAATATATAATATTAGAAGTTAGTTACCAGCGTAAAATCAGTGACGACGCTTTGCCAATTTGCCATTATAGAAGTCGCTGCGTTATTGCTTTTCTGATTACCTTAAGGTAGTGAATGTGCTTCTGAATCTGGTTAGTTTCTTTCGCAAACCACATAGTCGATGAAAGCTTAATATAAAATTAAGCGTTGTCATTTTAGTTACTGTGGTGTTGCTCTTTCTGGTTATTCAAAAGTTGTAAGTGGGCATTTAAATCTGGTTAGTTGCTATCGTCAAGCGAAAGATCTGGTGCACACTTAATACAAAATATAAAGTTAGCTGCCAGTGTGAAATCAGTAAGGACTCTTCAATCCATGCTCTGGCTATCTCTAATTAAGTGAATGCGTATTTGAATCTGGTTAGCTACTTTCGCCAAGCGAAGTACTTTACGAAAGCTTAATATAGAATCTAAAGTGTTTAATTAGTGACTACACTTTAATTTTATTTATTTTAGTCACTGATCTGTTACTCTTCTTTGTTATCCTAAAGTAATGATTGCACTTCTGAATCTGGTTAGTTACTTTCGCCAAGCGAAGTATTTCATGAAAGCTTAATATATAATCTAAAGTGTGTAATTAGTGACTACACTTTAATCTTATTTATTTTAGTCACTAACCCCTTACTCTTGTTTGCTGTCCTAAAATACTGAGTGCACTTCTGAATCTGGTTATAGGTACTTTCGCCAAGCGAAGTATTTTACGAAACCTTAATATAAAATCTAAAGTGTGTAATCAGTGACTACACTTTAATCTTATTTATTTTACTCAAAGACCTGTTACTCTTTTTTGCTATCCTAAAGTAGTGAATGCGCTTCTGAATTCGGTTAGTTAGTTTCGTCAAGCGAAAAATCTGATGAACGTTTAATATAAAATATAAAACGTTACTTGACATTGTGAAATCAGTGACGACGCTTTAATCCTGGTTGTTATAGTAGCCACTGGGTTGTTGCGCGTTCTGGATATCCTATAGCAATGAATTTGGGTCTGAATCGGGTTAGTTTCTTTTGTCAAGCGAACTATTTAATGAAAGCTTAATATAGAGTATAAAAAATTAATTGCCTGTGTAAAATCAGTGAATTCAATCTTACTTATTTTAGCCACTGCGTTGTTACTCTTCCTTTCTTTTCCAAAGTAGAAAATGTACATCTGAATCCGCATAGATACTTTTGTCACGTGAAATATTTGACGAAAGTTTAATATAAAATCTAATAGGTTAATTGCAAGTAGTTTGTAATCAGTGACTGCACTTTAATCTTTGTCGTTATAGTAGTCGCTGAATTATTGGTTTTTCCGGCTATCCTGAACTAGTGAATCTGGTTAATTATTTTCATCAAGCGAAAGATATCATGAAAGAATAATGTACAATTTAAAGATCACTAGCCAGTACCTATAAAACAATGAGGAAGCTTTAATATTTGTCGTTAATGTAGTGGCCGCGTTTTTGGCTTTTCCGGCTATCCTAAAGTGGAAAATGCGATCTGAATTCGCTTAGCTACTTTCATTAAGCAAAAATCTGATAAACGCTTAGTGTTTTAGTTGCCAGTGTGTAATCAGTGACTAGACTTCAATTTTAGTTGTTTTAGTCACTGCGTTGTTGCTCTTCTTTGCTATTTTAAAGTTACTTTCGTCAAGCGAAATATTTGACGAAAGCTTAATGTAAAATGGAAAAAGTTAATTGCCAGTGTGTAATCACTAATCAGTGACTACGTTTTAATCTTTGTCGTTATAGTAGTCGCTGAGTTCTTGGTTTTTTCAATTATTCTAACGTAGTGATTGCATATGTGAATTTGGTTAGTTATTTTCACCAAGCGAAAGATTTCATCAAAGAATAATATACAATTTAAAGGTCACTAGCTAGTGTGACATCAATGACGAAGCTTATTGTAGTGGCTACTTTGTTGGTTTTTCTGGCTATCCTAAAATAGAGAATGCGTTTCTGAGCGCTTAGCTATTTTCATTCAGCGAAAAATCTGATGAACTCTTAATATAACACATTAAAATTTAGTTGCCAGTGTGTAATTAGTGACTAGACTTCAATATTAGTTGTTTTAGTCGCTGCTTTGTTGCTCTTCTTTGTTATTTTACAGCAAAGAATGCGTACCTTCATCTGCTTAGATACTATCGTAAAGTGTAAAATCTGATGAACATTTTATTTAACACAATTTGTTAAAAACCCCTAATCACACAAATATTTAACAAAAGCTAAATACATATTTCGACAGCTAAGCTGTCATCTTCAGTGACCCTAAAAAGAGAGACTAACCCGACAAACTCTCTTCAGGGTTACCGAAGATGACAGCTTAGCTGTTGAAATACATATTTAGGGTTTGTTAAATATTTGTGTGCAGTGTAGCAGTGCTTTAACTTTATATAAAATTTAAAAAGTTACTTCGCAGTGTGAAATCCGTGACGACGCTGTAATCCTTGTTGCTATAATAGTTGCTATGTTGCTGTGATTTTAGGCTATCCTAAAATAGTTGATGCGCATCTGAATCTGGTTAGTTACTTTCGTCTAGCGAAATCTTCGACGAAAGCTTATTATAAAATCTGAAAGGTGAATTGCTAGTGTGCAATCAATGACTACACTTCCATCTAAGTTATTTTAGTTATTGTGTCGTTATTCCTGTTTAATATTCTAAAGTAAAGAATACACATCTGAATCCACTTAGGCAATCGCTAAATCTGATGAACATTTAATATAAAAATTTACTTGCCAATGTGTAATCAGTGACATCGGTTTACTCCTTGTCGTTATAGTAGTCCCAGCGTTTTGAATTCCATTAACAAAATTCTGCACGAAACGCTTTTCGGGTTTTTTTTTTGTTAAAATGTGCCATGCTTTTGTCAAAATTATAAACATGAAACCAGGTGCTCCCAATTTTTTTTTTATTATACTAGGTGTGTAGGTAATTCAGTGAAACGAAGAGCTGGTGGTTATTTCCAATAGTTTCTTTGATTTACTTTTTTCCTGAAAAAAAAAATCTTTAAATTTGAATACACCGATTGAGGTTTTAATAAACAAAATAAGTTGGTAGCAAGTTTTGCAAACAAACGGCGCATTTGAAAAAAAACCGAAGCGACATTTTTTGTAGAGTTTTAACCAAGGAATTGAAAAAAACTTATCGAAACTGACTAAATCAGTGGAATCCAGGTGATGTCTTATTGTTATTATCAAATGGTGCAAAATGGGATCATACGAACTTCACTGGCGAATTGATAAATGGTTTACCAGCCCAAAAAAATCCTTCGAGCCGCAAGTATACACACTGAATTTGTGATTAATATTCCAGCGTATTTTCAAAGATTAAGAAAGTTACGATTTTTATTTCTCAAATTCAACACGCTGAATTTTGGAAACGACGAAAATGCGAACCCATTTTGATAGGAACTTCTTGTCTAGGAATAAGCCAAGGATGCCAGTCGATTTTCTACACGTACTTAGGAAACACCCTGTATACTAACGAGCCATCTACCAAGGCATTTAAGAACTACATTGTAAAATGTCTGGTAAACAACTTTAGATATCGTTTAAACTACTTTTCATATGTTTTTAATAACTTTCAGTGAATACAAAAAAATTTTTATTTCGTTATAGCTATGCTAATATCGTACAACTGCATTTAATCTCAAGACGACTAATTTCATTTAAACGACTCTTACGTGATTAAGACCTTCAATCTCAGGAGAATGGCTTTAATGACGTGTAAATGACCTTAAAGTTTATTTAAAACTGCTGTAAAGTTGGCTGAAACGACTGTTATATCGGTTATATTTTTGATGTATCGTTTATTTCACTAGGATGATATTAAAAATCGTTAAAACGACTGCAGCTTCTGTCCAAATGGCATAAATTTTGTTGAAACTTGAAATTGCATTTGATTACCTATACATCTTTCATATACAACTCTAAATCTGATTAAACGACTTTAACAATGCCCAGAAGAGTAATGATTTTTTTAAACTAGCTTCTATATTTATATTTATACTGTTTCTATTTTGTTAAGCTAAAATTTCGTTTAAACGACTTTTATATCCTTAAATCTGGTTTAAATGATTTAAAGTATCGGTTAAAATAATCTAAACTTCGTTTAATTTTTTTATATTACTACGAATTAAAATCTCGCTAAACCGACTTTAAATCTCGCTTGTATGACTAAGGGCCGATTTCATAATCAATTTTAAAGCTTCATTTAACTAAAGTGACATTAGAATGTGCACAGTAACATGTGCTACATATGGCATCATGCATATTCTAATGTCACTTTAGTTAAATAAAGCTTTAAAATTGATTATGAAATCGGCCCTAAATCTCGTTTAAAAAATTTATATTTTGTTACAAGCTCAAATATTGCTGCATGCATTTTATCTCATCAGATTGACTATAAATTTTAAAGTACTTTAAATGTCGTTAATCGCCTCTAACTTTTATTCTGTAAGAACTAAAAGCTTGTTTAAATTACCTTTATCTCATTATGTTAGCTTTAAGTCACATGTAAACTATCAGCCCTCGCTAATCGATTTTAAATTTTGTTTAAATTTCTTTAAATCTGTAATTGTATATTGTAATATTCATTTTATTATTTATATTTTTTGACATGTGTACAACGTATTACGTTACAAACACAAATATATAGGGTGTTTCTAAAATGCATGGACATAGCTTAACCATGGGTTTCTGGGGCGAAATTACGACGATTAAACTCTACTTACCTATATCCAAATCTCGTTCCTTGTGCCAATACTCTGCTTCAAAGTTCTTAAAAAAATTTACTTATAAAACCAGAACGCTTGAATATATTGGCTGATATTCACTTTTGTGGGTGCAATGATATTGGAGATTATGATTATTATCGGCCCATCACTAATGAATGAAACAAAAGCGTTACGACACATATCATAGAGTAATTTTTCAATGGCTAGGCCAACAACCTTTGAATTTTTTTCCGAAAAGATAAATTTATTCGTACATTTTTCGTGTCTTTGTATTTTTTTACATTTGTTACGATTTAGCCACAAAAACCTAGTAATGGCACCCACTCTTTTTTAACAAGCACGTTAATGTAGTTGTTACTGTATTCTAAAAAACAAATGACGAAAAAACAATTTGCTAATAAATTAATTTATTGGCGAAGCGCAGGAGCCTTCACAGATTTACAGAAGATGCTCGATGTGCTCGCCCTGTGTCAGGATGCATGGATTAATCCTATGCAAGGAGTTGAAGTGTGTTCTTTGTAACATTTCTTCACTGTTTTCCGTTGACCATGATGCTTGTTGTATTCCGGTCCGAAGTTTATTCTGTGTGTTTATAGGATTCGAGCAGCTCCTTCCCTACTTGTTAGGAAACTGTGTGTTTTTTGTATGATTAACTTGAAAAGAGGGTTCCACGAATGGGGCCCCCAGTTAATCCGCTGCGAATTCCGGTTCAATGGGATTGCCGGGAACTGCCAATTGACCCTTGACTTGGGTTCAGTTATTTGTTGGAGTGAAACAAGACTTAACAAACACGAGTATATTGAGTAACAACGATTACAAACGTCACTGATGGACCGATGGTTTTTTACATTAGCTTCAACTGTTGTGACACGCTTGGATTGGCCACGCGAAAATAGCGAATTACGCGTAACCGTCACACAAAACAACCTGGAAACGTCTTTACCAGGGAGCTAGACCGACCGCAAACCAGCACAAAGCATAGCTGAACTTGCTTACTCGAAATTCTGAATCTAACTGAAGCTGAATTGACAATGAGCTGAACTCGCAAATTCAACAAGGAGGGGAATGCTCAAACACTATTGGCTGAGGCGATCCTGCGTAGCCAATCGGAGCGTCGCACGTTCTTTAGGAATAAATGCTTATTTTAAGAAATCTTAATGCTAAGCTCTCTCAATGAGGCATTGTATTGAACGAAATCCATAAACACATGAGTCCCAAATACGCTAAGTCGGCTTAAGTCTTATTAGAAAGTGTATCCATCCGCTTAAAAGCCATTAAGGGAAGCTTACAAATTCCTTTCCAATATTAACAGAGGCAAACAAATACGGCAAGATGCAAATTTGACTTTACCACGACCTTTGAATGAGATAGAACAGTTATGACTTGAATTACATGAATAATTATAAGCAAAAAGGTTTTGATGCACGCATCTGTGCGAATCAAACACTGTGCACGAAGACGATTACAAACGTTTCATGTAAAATGAAGAGGCGCACCATCAGGTAAAGACCACATATGTGTATTTAAGTAATTCTATCCATTTAGGCGATTTGATAAAATGACGGGGGCTGTGAGAAAACTGCCGATTATTCCTGTGAAAACGTGTATTTTAAACTCGTACGGAAAGTCACGTTGTTTGATAACTTGTAAATTTTCGTTGACATACACGTGTTCATTGTGTAAATTTGTTACGCCTCTCTTTGTAAAGCATGTTTCTCCAGTAAACAAAATTTTAGTATGAAAATTAATGTCTTTGTTTTTTTTTCTTTTGACTAAACTAGAAAAAACGCAAGACGAGCTTCAGGATAAGCTGGAAAAGGCTCTTGCACGGTTTGAATATGGTATGGATGATAATTGCTCTTTAAGACATCTGTGTGCAACATCCTTCAAAACTCCTACTTCAAGTGCCGAGCATTGAGTACTTATTTCAGGATTTCTTTCCACTGTTTCCAAAATTTCTTCTTTTACATGCGGGATACGAATTACATGAGGACGTCCACGATCAGCAGTAAGTGGGGCAAAATTTCCTGTTTAGAAGGCGTCTTTCAATATTGCAAAAGTTCTATTCATTTAATTTGCACTCAGCCAACAGCCGTTAGGCCAATTACAGGCGTCGCTGTGCAGTTATGAGGACTTCCAACCCCACTAACGACTGTCATGATGTTGTATGTCCGCCGGGACCAACTTTTTTCCGTGATAGCCGTGGAACTCCCATCCAAGTTCTGACCAGAGAGAGCGTTGCTTAACTCTGCTGATCGAACGTGGACGCTTGTTCAAGCTACACCACTCGGGACCCCCTATGATCCAAAATGCGATGATTCGAACATCTTTCTCTGTACAGTATCACGCCCACAATTTCTTTCACAATATCTCAAAACCGCCAACATGTTAAATGTTGATAATTACTGAACAACTCTCTTACAGATATCTGAGAAGTGTGGCCACCGAAAAACAACTGCTGCTAAGTTTAAAAATTAGCAGCACATTGCATCTGTTTTGCGACATGCAAGGTGCAGATATTGAAATGTGTTTTATTTGTGACTAAACCATAACAAATATCATAAATCATAAAGAAGCAGAAAATTTTGCTAATAAATCTATTTTTCCGAGAAAAACATTTGAACATTATCAGCTTAACGCTTTAAAAGTCACCCTGTGAAATGTGTCGGTCTGTCTGTTGGAGGTATAGCTCAAAAACTATTTATTGGAAGAAGGCGATATTCTGTATGCGAATATACAGAATATACTGTTTCTAAAATATAATAATATAAAGTGAGCATCTTAAAAACAAAATTATGTTTATTTTTGCTTTAACTCAAGAACTATTACTTAAATAAAAGTAATATTTGACACATAGGCTTTTATCATTGATACAAATAGGCATGTTCTAACCCCCTTTTGGCGCCTCTGCGCCCTTTATAATCCAGTAGTAAGCGAATATAATACGTGCATTCTTATGGGTGAGAAGTTAAAGCGTATGGCTAGCAATCGCATTCTGGTAGTTCAGATTCCACCAGCTGCAGAGCTTTCTATTTGCAATTTTATGTAGTGTGCATGACTAAATGTTTTCTTTTATGGTTTCAGTATTATTAGCAGCATTAAGGTATATCTACCTATTTTGTGACCGCGAGGAAAGTTTCGTGTAAACCCCTTTACATATTGTTTTTGGGGTTGTTATGTGTCACATCAGTTCAACTTATCGTATCTTTGCTGGTTGATCTCCTGACAAAGTAATAGACCCCGTATAAAATGCAATGATTCTACGACAATTTTCTTGTATTTCGTTACTATATAAACAATAATCGCCTATTTTATTTAGGTAAACATGTTAGCATCAAATCGATTCGACGGTTAATACTCTAAAAACAAAACAAACTTTATGACTACTTGACTATTTGCCGGTTGGCCAGTACAGGAAGACAGCGTTTCGCTCTTTAAGTACCCACAAATGATTAAAAGCCAAAAGAGCGCCAATGAATCTTTATTAATTAACGACAAGTGTATCCAGGCATTCAAATGAGAATTCGTAACCTCAAGCAGCACATAATTTCCTGAAAGAAGAGTTCAAATCACGCACAGGTAGCAGTAACAAATAATAACACCAAAATGCTAATATCACAGTATAATTGTTCTTAATTTGGTAGAATTCCATGCAAATATCACATAATTAAGAGTACAAATTGCAAGTACTTCTTAGTACAAAGTTTATATGATTATTGGCCAATTTAAGCTGCACCTCAGTAACATTCGGCTTACACAAAAGTCGTAACAAAGGTACACACATGATCCACAACAATTAGAAACTAAATGCGGCCGCAATTAACCTAGACGCCGTGGCTGGGAAAACAATTATTCAGGTACGCCGTTCGTGAAGCAAACTGTACAATAGCAGCCAACGTTCAAATTGGTAGCAATCTTGTGAGCCTCTAACATTGGTTCACTGACCGCATCTTGTATAATTTTACTAAAAGGAAGGAAGACAAAACCTGATCCTAGCTTCCTTTGAGCCCCATCTGCACGCTATGTGATGATCCAGATATCGGAGGTCCACACCTCCGAAAGGTGGATTGCAGGTGATAACAGCTCAAACCAAGCAAATGGCGACGGTTCGGTGGCGGGGATGGCGTTTCGCGGTTAATGCTAAACCTATAAGTTTCGGGAGCCCCAGACTGGTTGTTGAAGAAAAAAGAGAACCCAAAATAGACTCATGGACGATTTTGATAAGAATCGGTGCAAACACTTTCGAAAGGGCTTGCTCCAGATGAATTTGGGCCACGTGCCACAGAACTGTCCGGGCTGCAACAGTCCGCAACTTCTGTGGGGGGCAACGAATCATAACAACCATATTCAGTAGGCCCCTAAAGCGGCAGGGCAATTTCAAACACGTTATAACCAAGTAATTAACACGGCATTCCAGGAAAAATAAACGAGTTCAAACAAAAGCCAACATTTGAGTCGCTTGGCCGCGCAGATAAGGGCCAAGGAAGGCTGTGAGTGAGCGAAAATACGAAAACCCGCACCACAGACATTTAAAATATAGACGGCGCACATACCGAACTGTGAAAATATTAGAAGAGCCATATAAACGTAACAAACAATATTAAATAGCTTCATACAAACTGATTTTTGTAGGTAAAGTTGATAGCACAAAAAATGTTATGCGCGATCGTTAAGTGTTTTATTGGAGTATATTGGAATAGGCCTCAAAATATAGAAAAACTCTCCCCTTTGGGCTTTCTATTTCGAACTCTTCTCGGCCGATCCTAAAGCACGGATTTTGTAACGTAATATGCTATACACGAAGTTCGTTGGTTTGTTACTACCGTTTTGAAAAAGTAGGCACAGTTATTGTAGAGTAGGTAGCAGTTATATTTTATCTCTACAGACTGTAATATATCACTCTCTTACGGTGTTATTACATTTAATGTCAAATTAAATATCCCTTTTTCTAACTATTAAAAAGAAGCACTATCAGGTACAGCTCACTTATGTACTTACCTTACTTCTTAATACAATAAATACGATTTGACGTATCTCATAAATCAATTTGACATTTAGAATTATGTCATGCGATTATAGTTTTTTAAAATCTCGGCTAGTCAGTTTTACAAGCATGGGATTCCTGACTACCAGCTGAATGGGTAAATTTTCAACTAACAACTTTCTCTTGTAGTTAGACTAAATTACTTTTAAAATATTATAATTATTTGACTTTGTGAATCAAATACATGTTTCAGGTACTTCACAAAGTTAAATTCATACTTTCATTTTGATCTGACCTTACAAAAATAAATAGATGTTGTCAAAAATACTTTAATCAAATGTTAAATATCCAAACTTGATTTAAATGAAGATTCTAACAGAGGATTATGCTGCTGCCTTTCCACAAATTCCAATTGCACATGTACAAGAATACGACTGGCAACCGGTAGAGTACAAAAAACGGTCCAGGAAGGATAGTCCAGAAGGTTCCATGCGAAGCACAAAACAGCCAACCCTAAAAGACTACTGGCTAAATCAGCCCCCAAAAACCTCAAATAGATACAAAAAATTAGAAGACGAAGATCCATAAAAAAAAACAGGAAACTACAGCTAAAGTTATCAAACCACCACCTCTCTTTGTAGTAAGAGTGGGATTTATACAGCCATTGGTGGATTTGTTGGAAAAAGTTTCTCCAAAACTGTAGACCACAAAATGGCTAAATAATGACGAAGTAAAAATACAAGCAAATACAAAAAGAGTTTATCAAGCCATCACAAAGGCCCTCATTTAGAAAGAAACACAATTCCACACCTACCAACTGAAGGAACATGCAACCAACCACTGACATAGAACAATTGAAAACTGAAATAAATGCTCTTGGGCATGAGATTAAAAATGTATCTAACATCCGTCAACGAGGAACAAAAAAAGCTTTGCCGCTTTTTCATGTGGAACTTAAAGCAAAGTCCAATAACAAAGAAATATATAACGTCAATTCTCTTTTAAACTCTATCATTAAGTTCGAACCACCCTACCCAAAACGTGAGATGTCTCAATGCATGAATTTCCAGCGTTATGGTCATACCAAGAAGTTTTGCTTCAGAAACTCACGCTGTGTTAAATGCACCGGAAATCATGCAACATCTATGTGCTCTAAAAAAACACGCACCAACGAAGTAAAATGCACCAACTTCGGGGAAAACCACCCCGCAAACTATAAAGGTTGTAGGGTATATAAGGAACTACAAAAAATCAAATTTCCTGTCCTAAGAGAGAAGAAAATAACCGCGCCGCCGCAATCCTGTTACGCTTCGGC
>OW679194.1:227198039-227368827 GCA_940337035.1 Agriotes lineatus | reverse complement strand
CAAATGAGCATATATCCGCTCAAATAACATTTACGTTAAAACGCACAAGTTGGGTATGCAGTTAGACTCTAAGCAAATTTGGAAAAATCACATCAAGAAAAAGCATAAAGAAATGGATTTGAATATCAATATATGCAATGGCTTATAGAGAGAACATCGCCATTGTCCGTAGAGAACAATGTTCAAGGGTAATACCACAAGCAGTGGATATATTTTTGACAAATATTTTGTCGTTTCCATGTAAATTATTGCGTTTAAATTTCACGATACAAAATCACATCAAAAATGCCACGAGCCGAAGGCGAGTGACATTTAAATGTGATTTTGTTCAGTGAAATTTGCAATAATTTCTATGGAAATGGCAAAATATTTAAAAAAATATATCCACTTCGAGTGGTATTTGGGACGACTCTTTAACAATATTAATACATAACGATTAACTTTACTAAAAAATAATTCAACAATTAATATAATTAGTCATTCTCAATTAAATTCAGCGGAATACTTCCAAAACACAGCAGTAGAATAGGGCTAGCCATCCCCTCCACTTTTTATTTGATTCGCGGATTCGCGGTTTAATTCGCGGATTTCGCGGTTTTATTCGCGGATTGACCTAATTAATTTCGCGGATTGACCTAATTAATTTCGCGGTTTGATCTAATTAATTTCGCGGTTTGATCTAATTAATTTACATATGTGCTACTGATTAAATTACGCATTAGATTTTTTAATTTGCTTCTGGAATTACGCGTCGGACTTCGGCGGCCATCTTGGATTTCTGGCGGGAATATTTGAAATTTGAATTTTTTCCGATTTTTTCTAAGTTTAATTTGTTGGATTTAAATCTCCCGGGGCGTCGGCCATCTTGGTGCGCGCGCACTTCTCACGGCGGTTGTTTTTAATTTTCGCGGAAATATTCGAAGCTGCTGTCTCTCTCTTGCATTCACTCGTTGAAATATTAAAAAATTTAAAAAAAGCTATTTGCGTCGGACCCGAGTGGGAATCGAACCCTACTTTTCTTGGCAGCAGCCTTAGCACCTTACCGCTGCGCTATCGAGGTCTGTTGAACATATAGGAATTGAACAAGACGTCATTTCGCAGCTGTGCCGTCACACCGTTCGAGTTGAAACAAACTGTTTTTCAAAAATTTAGATTATAAGAATAGGGGATGTGTAGCTTATTGTGTTTAAAGGTTGATACATTTTTTAAAAAATAGATTTGTAACAGCTTATTAATTATTTTATAATTTGTGCCTGCTATATGGCTGGATTAACGAGATCCTCATTCTCCCTACTTACTATAGGAAGTTTCCGTCTAAGTTCCCTATTTAAAACAGGCCGGTTCCTGTGTATTGTTTGGTTTTAAAGGTTTGAACATTGTACCACTTAGCTGTTCTGACATTATACTTCCATATACATATTATAAATAAATTTTAAATGTTATTTTCGACTGAGTTTTAGCTTCTTATAAATTACAACAGTGCCCTCGCCCATATAAAATAGGACATACGCATTAAATAAATGTTTTTATTGTATAAGAATGGTTGTCCCCCATAAATTTGAATAAAAACAGACAATTTCGTTGAAAAAAAATAGCTTTTCAATATCGTTTGCAAATAAGACAAGGGATACTTGTAAAAATATAAGTCAAACCATTTTTTCTTGTAAAATATTTACGAAAAGACGTAAGTGTTGGCGACAAATGAAAATAAATTTGAATAAAAACACGCAAAAATTACGAAAAGACTTGGTTTTAAAGGTTTGAACGTTGTACCACTTAGCTGTTCTGACATTATACTTCCATATACATATTATAAATAAATTTTAAATGTTATTTTCGACTGAGTTTTAGCTTCTTATAAATTACAACAGTGCCCTCGCCCATATAAAATAAGACATACGCATTAAATAAATGTTTTTATTGTATAAGAATGGTTGTCCCCCATAAATTTGAATAAAAACAGCCAATTTCGTTGAAAAAAAAATAGCTTTTCAATATCGTTTGCAAATAAGACAAGGGATACTTGTAAAAATATAAGTCAAACCATTTTTTCTTGTAAAAAATTTACGAAAAGACGTAAGTGTTGGCGACAAATGAAAATAATTTTGAATAAAAACACGCAAAAATTACGAAAAGACGTATGTGTTGGCGACAAATTAAAATAAATTTGAATAAAAACGCACAATTTCGTTGAAAATCTTTACAAAGCGACTTTATAGCACCGAAAAAATGATGTAAAAAAGTTTTAAGAGTTATTTCTAAGCATAATTTTGCAAACGTTTAACAAATAAACCGTAATTTTTTAAATTATGAAATCGTAGTTCAATTTATATGAATTTTCGATACTTTGTATGTGAAAAAATAGCTTCAATTACTAATATTTGAATAAAAACATGCGATTTCCAAAGCATTTCGTTTAAAATTTTAGAAAATCGATAGCATCTCCCATGAAAATTTATAAAAATCGGCATCTTGTCATATTAAATTCTGTAAAAACGACAAAAACAATATTTTTTTCACAACTTTCATTGAAAAATAGTAAAATTTTACGAAAATACGTCTGTGCTGACGACAAATGAAAATAAATTTGAATAGAAACACGCAAAAATTACGAAAAGACGTATGTGTTGACCCCCAAAGTAACAAAAATTTGAATAAAATCACACAATCATACAGCATCTCACATAAATTTTCGCAAATATCGACATCATGTCACATAAATTATACAAAAACTGTCATCACGTCACTTGAAATTATACAAAAAACGATATTTTATTTAACACACGATGAAAATTGAACAAAAATCACGCAATTACAAGCCATCTCACATAAATTTTCACAAAAATCGACATCATGTTACATAAACTATGCATAATTTTGCAAATGTTTTACACTTTTTATAAAATGCATCGCTCAAAATTAAAAGAAATAGCAATTTCGTTGAAAAAATCTACTACCACAATCATTTCGATAAACAAAATTCAAAAAATCTTATACTTTTGACGGAAATATATGTATGTTGACCACAAATTAACATAATTTTTAAATAAAAACGCGCAATTCGTTGAAAAAAATATTCTGACACCACCAAAACACTCAATTTCATGGAAAAATATATATATGTTGTCCACAAATTAACATAAATTTGAATAAAAACACGTAATTTTGTTGAAAAAATGTTCTGGCCCCTTCATTTCACTTAAAATTTTACAAAACTGCCATCATAACACTTGAAATTATACAAAATATATGTATGTTGATCACAAATTAACATAAACCTGAATAAAACACACAATTTCGTTGAAAAATTTGCAAATGTTTTACACTTTTTTATAAAATGTATCGCACAAAATTAAAAGAAATCACAATTTTCTAAATTATATCACGCTATTATGAAATCGTAGATTGATTTTTTGAAATTTTACACTTTGTAACTGTAAAATAACTACAAATACTAATATTTTAGCTTTAGACTTTGTAATTATTGCAGATTCGAGAAAAAAAACAAAGCAGAGTAGAAATAAAAAACACAAACACTTTGTAATAAACAAATATATTGTTCTTATTTCGTATAATACTTAATAATATAAATATAAATGTACAGCAGAATGTCTTATTTCTAAAAATTCGCTAGCAATTTACAAAACTGTAGTTTGAGGTGCACGACATTTCAAATTAAAAAGACTGCAAGTAATAAAATCAGAAATTCATTGTGTAATTTTAAAGTTTAAGATGCACCCAATCTAGAATTCCCTTCGTTTTTGGTGTTGATGACATCTGCCTTAGAGGCGTTTTTCTAACGGCCCTTTTTTGGAGGCGTTTCCTTATCGGCGTTCTTCTGACTGAACCTTTTTGATGTGGACTTGGATGAGTAGCTGGTGTTTTTAATTTATATTCTAAATCGGACTCGCAGTTATCAGTTTCCATTTCGGTTTTTTCTGTAGTATCAGTCGGGGTTGGCTTCTTTTGCTGTTTAGGTTTAGCTAGCAGCACATTAGCAACGTTAAGGTCTTTGATGTACTCAGCAAACTGTAGGCGTCCGGGTGGATTAATACTTTTTCGAGGCCGCAGAGTGTCATGAATTAAATCGACTATGTTAGACGCCGGTAAAATTTCACCCTTTATAGTAACGGTGCCCTTGTGATCCCAGCTCACATCGCTTGAGGTACTCAAAATGCGTAGGAAAACTTCAGCTTTTTTCTTAAAAGTTTTGGGAAGTGTAGATAAAATAACGGCATTTGATAGGCTGTCACTGGTTGTTTCAATAGGTATTTTGATTGGCTGCCGCGCCTGGTTTGTGAAATGAAGGAATCGTTGTAAAACCTGATTGTACTGGATCCATTTATCGTGATCAGTTAATTTGGACTTTAAAACTTTTTGCATTTCGTCATCAAGCTGTGATAATATATTTTTCTCCGCATCATCGCCAGACTTAAGACGTTGGACAAATTCCGGCGATACAATCAACATCTTCCGCTCTTTGTCCATTTTAGTCGAAAAGGAGCTCAGTCGTTTGTTCTAGTAGAGCCGTCGTGAATAAACTAGCTTAAAATCAAGACTTTCATAATAAATATATAAAAAAAATATGACAGGTACGGGAATCGAACCCGTATTCTCTCTCGAGATCAGAACTTGAATCTGACGCCTTAACCATTCGGCCAACCTGCCTCCCTATATAAACGAGCACTCTCTGCATAATTAAGAAAACATATAGTTTAAAAAGCCTTCTGCATGCAATTTCAAACAATATTTCATATAAATTAAGCCATGTACAAATTTCTTAATTAGGTTTTGATATATATTTTATCGAAAGACTTGACCCTCAGCTGCCGTTTTATTATTTGTCGAGATGCGTCATCGTTGAATTTACAAGAGCCAGCCTGTCTGCGATGTGACGTAGGTAATGTATCCACCCCTTTTTATTTTAAAATTCTATAAAATCAGAGGCCCGACTGATGCCGCACTAACACGTTTTAAACCATTGTACTCTGTTACCTGTTTTTATTTAAAAATTATGTTAATTTGTGGTCAACATACATATATTTCCGTCAAAAGTATAAGATTTTTTGAATTTTGTTTATCGAAATGATTGTGGTAGTAGATTTTTTCAACGAAATTGCTATTTCTTTTAATTTTGAGCGATGCATTTTATAAAAAGTGTAAAACATTTGCAAAATTATGCATAGTTTATGTAACATGATGTCGATTTTTGTGAAAATTTATGTGAGATGGCTTGTAATTGCGTGATTTTTGTTCAATTTTCATCGTGTGTTAAATAAAATATCGTTTTTTGTATAATTTCAAGTGACGTGATGACAGTTTTTGTATAATTTATGTGACATGATGTCGATATTTGCGAAAATTTATGTGAGATGCTGTACGATTGTGTGATTTTATTCAAATTTTTGTTACTTTGGGGGTCAACACATACGTCTTTTCGTAATTTTTGCGTGTTTCTATTCAAATTTATTTTCATTTGTCGTCAGCACAGACGTATTTTCGTAAAATTTTACTATTTTTCAATGAAAGTTGTGAAAAAAATATTGTTTTTGTCGTTTTTACAGAATTTAATATGACAAGATGCCGATTTTTATAAATTTTCATGGGAGATGCTATCGATTTTCTAAAATTTTAAACGAAATGCTTTGGAAATCGCATGTTTTTATTCAAATATTAGTAATTGAAGCTATTTTTTCACATACAAAGTATCGAAAATTCATATAAATTGAACTACGATTTCATAATTTAAAAAATTACGGTTTATTTGTTAAACGTTTGCAAAATTATGCTTAGAAATAACTCTTAAAACTTTTTTACATCATTTTTTCGGTGCTATAAAGTCGCTTTGTAAAGATTTTCAACGAAATTGTGCGTTTTTATTCAAATTTATTTTAATTTGTCGCCAACACATACGTCTTTTCGTAATTTTTGCGTGTTTTTATTCAAAATTATTTCATTTGTCGCCAACACTTACGTCTTTTCGTAAATTTTTTACAAGAAAAAATGGTTTGACTTATATTTTTACAAGTATCCCTTGTCTTATTTGCAAACGATATTGAAAAGCTATTTTTTTCAACGAAATTGCCTGTTTTTATTCAAATTTATGGGGGACAACCATTCTTATACAATAAAAACATTTATTTAATGCGTATGTCTTATTTTATATGGGCGAGGGCACTGTTGTAATTTATAAGAAGCTAAAACTCAGTCGAAAATAACATTTAAAATTTATTTATAATATGTATATGGAAGTATAATGTCAGAACAGCTAAGTGGTACAATGTTCAAACCTTTAAAACCAAGTCTTTTCGTAATTTTTGCGTGTTTTTATTCAAATTTATTTTCATTTGTCGCCAACACTTACGTCTTTTCGTAAATTTTTTAAAAGAAAAAATGGTTTGACTTATATTTTTACAAGTATCCCTTGTCTTATTTGCAAACGATATTGAAAAGCTATTTTTTTTTCAACGAAATTGCCTGTTTTTATTCAAATTTATGGGGGACAACCATTCTTATACAATAAAAACATTTATTTAATGCGTATGTCTTATTTTATATGGGCGAGGGCACTGTTGTAATTTATAAGAAGCTAAAACTCAGTCGAAAATAACATTTAAAATTTATTTATAATATGTATATGGAAGTATAATGTCAGAACAGCTAAGTGGTACAATGTTCCAACCTTTAAAACCAAGTCTTTTCGTAATTTTTGCGTGTTTTTATTCAAATTTATTTTCATTTGTCGCCAACACTTACGTCTTTTCGTAAATTTTTTACAAGAAAAAATGGTTTGACTTATATTTTTACAAGTATCCCTTGTCTTATTTGCAAACGATATTGAAAAGCTATTTTTTTTCAACGAAATTGCCTGTTTTTATTCAAATTTATGGGGGACAACCATTCTTATACAATAAAAACATTTATTTAATGCGTATGTCTTATTTTATATGGGCGAGGGCACTGTTGTAATTTATAAGAAGCTAAAACTCAGTCGAAAATAACATTTAAAATTTATTTATAATATGTATATGGAAGTATAATGTCAGAACAGCTAAGTGGTACAACGTTCCAACCTTTAAAAACCAAGTCTTTTCGTAATTTTTGCGTGTTTTTATTCAAATTTATTTTCATTTGTCGCCAACACTTACGTCTTTTCGTAAATTTTTTACAAGACAAAATGGTTTGACTTATATTTTTACAAGTATCCCTTGTCTTATTTGCAAACGATATTGAAAAGCTATTTTTTTTTCAACGAAATTGTCTGTTTTTATTCAAATTTATGGGGGACAACCATTCTTATACAATAAAAACATTTATTTAATGCGTATGTCTTATTTTATATGGGCGAGGGCACTGTTGTAATTTATAAGAAGCTAAAACTCAGTCGAAAATAACATTTAAAATTTATTTATAATATGTATATGGAAGTATAATGTCAGAACAGCTAAGTGGTACAATGTTCAAACCTTTAAAACCAAGTCTTTTCGTAATTTTTGCGTGTTTTTATTCAAATTTATTTTCATTTGTCGCCAACACTTACGTCTTTTCGTAAATATTTTACAAGAAAAAATGGTTTGACTTATATTTTTACAAGTATCCCTTGTCTTATTTGCAAACGATATTGAAAAGCTATTTTTTTTTCAACGAAATTGTCTGTTTTTATTCAAATTTATGGGGGACAACCATTCTTATACAATAAAAACATTTATTTAATGCGTATGGCTTATTTTATATGGGCGAGGGCACTGTTGTAATTTATAAGAAGCTAAAACTCAGTCGAAAATAACATTTAAAATTTATTTATAATATGTATATGGAAGTATAATGTCAGAACAGCTAAGTGGTACAATGTTCAAACCTTTAAAACCAAACAATACACAGGAACCGGTCTGTTTTAAATAGGGAACTTAGACGGAAACTTCCTATAGTAAGTAGGGAGAATGAGGATCTCGTTAATCCAGCCATATAGCAGGCACAAATTATAAAATAATTAATAAGCTGTTACAAATCTATTTTTTAAAAAATGTATCAACCTTTAAACACAATAAGCTACACATCCCCTATTCTTATAATCTAAATTTTTGAAAAACAGTTTGTTTCAACTCGAACGGTGTGACGGCACAGCTGCGAAATGACGTCTTGTTCAATTCCTATATGTTCAACAGACCCTCGATAGCGCAGCGGTAAGGTGCTAAGGCTGCTGCCAAGAAAAGTAGGGTTCGATTCCCACTCGGGTCCGACGCAAATAGCTTTTTTTAAATTTAAATATTTCAGCGAGTGAATGCAAGAGAGAGACAGCAGCTTCGAAGAGCGATATAGATTTACCAGTTTGAATTTCAAATATTTTCCGCGAAAATTAAAAACAACCGCCGTGAGAAGTGCGCGCGCACCAAGATGGCCGACGCCCCGGGAGATTTAAATCCAACAAATTAAACTTAGAAAAAATCGGAAAAAATTCAAATTTCAAATATTCCCGCCAGAAATCCAAGATGGCCGCCGAAGTCCGACGCGTAATTCCAGAAGCAAATTAAAAAATCTAATGCGTAATTTAATCAGTAGCACATATGTAAATTAATTAGATCAAACCGCGAAATTAATTAGATCAAACCGCGAAATTAATTAGGTCAATCCGCGAAATTAATTAGGTCAATCCGCGAATAAAACCGCGAAATCCGCGAATTAAACCGCGAATCCGCGAATCAAATAAAAAGTGGAGGGGATGGCTAGCCCTATTCTACTCACAGCATTTTAAAATTTTTAAAAGAAGCCACACAGTTTGTTGGGGTTTAGTGTTACGTAACTAGCGATATCACTAAGGACAGAACATCGTTGCTAAGCGATACTTCGCAACAAGGCTATTTATTTTTTGAGTACGTACAATATTCAGTGATATACTGCTGTTATTGGTTGAAAAAAGCAAATGTCTGCAATGTGATTGGCTTATATATTATAGTGTTGAATAGTCTAATTTATATATGCCGTTCACGATCTTTTTGGATCAGGTGAGGCTATGACCATCTAGTAATTTTGTTAGCAGTACCTCTGTGGCAACTAAACTCCCTAATGGAAATTGACACTTTTTGTGTTAGGTTAGTATGTTTTCAGTTTAAGGTTATATTTTCTGAATAGGTACATTGTTGCCAGATGTCTGTTTAAATTAAGGATGAAAAATTTAAATGACTTGATAATTGACGAGAGAAACGAAAATGAGAAATAATGCATAAGAAAAAGCATTCGATATTAATGTTTATTGCAATTTGGATAAGAATTGTGTACATGATATGAATATGCCACTTTATTTAACATGCTTGCTGCATGCTTGCTCACTTGGTGGTATGAAATGATAAAGACATCACAAACTGATGCCAAATAAATTTAGTAGAGCAATTGAGCAATATTGGTCTTATAGAATTAACATGTGAAAAATTTAAATATCTTGTCAAATGGATGGCTGGCTGATTTTACTTCATGTTGATTTTCACATCTGCCACATTAACATTTCAACACTAAAATAGTAATAAGTCGGTAGGTAGTAGATTATTATACAGTATTACGCTGGATTATTGTTTTTCCTTTCCAAACTTTTATTATAGTTCGTTTCAATGATAATACACAGGTAGGTAGTACTGGTTCAGAAGATCAGAGATAATGTTACACTACCTCCACATGCAATGCAGGATATCTAGTTTTAAAGAGGTGGTGCATTTTTTCAATATTTAAGTTGCTACCCAGGTAATATACTTCATGACCAGAATGACTTTTTTAGGGAATGATTTGATATGTTCTCTCATACACAATATTGCTTCTTTGGGATATGCATTTCCGCTAACACTTTTTCTAGGAATATCACTCATTTTTAACTCAAGGTAGACACTGACACTATTACAATACCCTCGAAGATCCACAACAACTGCCACAAGCAATAATCACAGAATACAAACTAAACCTCATAATGACCGACGCACTCAGGGAAAACGAATTTCTTGCAAAAAGGTCATAAGTCGGCGACTAATGTCCATTCAGCGTAAAACGCATGTAATCGCAACTGAAAATACTAAAGAAGCAATAGATGAACTTAAAAAATGTTGTGGACACACTTCGAATATGGAATTGTTTCTGCTTCAGTGGCATTTTTGATTGGATATGTAGCACGAACAATTGAAGAAAGGCTTAACTGTAATATTTGCTTAGAATCTCGTTTAACCACTTTTTCCTCAAATCCATTGTTAGCTCTTATACGTTTGCAAGATTAGGGAGCGTTGAAATACCCTACTAGACGATTTACAGCTTTAATAAATCAATTACCTAGTTGATCTAATTTTAAATATACTTCAGTATTTATCTGGACAATGCAATGCATCTAAAATTATAACTACGCTACTTCTTGAACCACTTGCCTCATCGGAATTTTTCATTTGTATGGATCACAGAGATAAAACTTTTATAATAATCCCTGATAAGTTACTCAGACCAATTCTAGCAAAACATAGGAGCTACACGGACAGATTCAGTTACTACGAATTCTTGGAGTTTAAAACCTCTCTCAAGAAAGATATTAAAACTGTAAATCTCTGAAATGACAGAAGCCGGGTAGCGCAGTTGGGTAGCGCTAGGCTTGCTAGTAAGGAAGTCCTCGGTTCGAATCCCACGGGGGCTGGAATTTTTCCGCAGCCTTGAAGATTGGAATCGGGCTCGGTGAGACCATTCACAGTTGGGCACCAAATTAACTGTATTCTACTCAGATCCGCAGATCTAAGAGATAGAGTAACAAGGTCAACACATCAAAATGACACACACTTCACACCAGTGTCGGACTGGCCCACCGGGCAACCGGGCAAATGCCCGGTAGGCCAGTTTGGAGGCCAAAATGTCCACACAATATTTTTTCGAAAATACCTATAAACATAAAAATGCACAAATTTTTTTACAAAATTCAAAAAAATTTCAAACTTTGTGTCAAAGTATTGTCCCAGTTTTGTTTGTGCATGCATCATGCATCTATTATTTCTTAGTAGTCGTGGAATGAACATGATTGTATGTGTGGGGTTTCCGCAGCTGGTTTATCTATGCTGCCATCTAGACAAAGCTTGAATTTCGACGAAATCATTGACAAGTTCGCAAATAGATCAGTCTCTTTAAAATCAAAACTATTGATCTGATTCATACTCTGAAGTATAATTATTATAATGGAATAGAGTGTAAAAGTTATTATAAGGTCAAAGCTTGTAATCATAATTATCTATATTTTTTCATTATAATTGTTCCAAACTCAAAAGTTTATAAATCATCATAGATAAAGAATATTTTTTCGTTATTTGTATATTTTTTCACTACTAGGTAGCATTAAACGATATCATTATTTACTTTGTTTTCGAGCCAAGAAGATGAATTTCTTTCCTAGTGGTTAATAATATTTCATTATTATCCACTGGTTAATAATGAAAACACATTATTAACTACTGGTTAGTAATGATTTTATTTGTTATTAATGTAAAAGCAATTAATTATAAAAGGAATAAAACTGCTAGTAGTGGAAAAAATTATATACAGGTTGATTTTTAAGTTGATTCTTTCTGTTTACCAGGAAATAAAGGTAAAAAATAAGCATTTTTTCATTTACCACTTTTCTGAAATATTAAAACTAACGGAGGTACATGGTGTTAAAGTTTCAAATTAAAACTAAACTTTGGCGCAAAGGCTGCTGGACAATTTTATTATTGTTTATCTCTGTTGTCAAGCAATGATCTGCCAATTAGTTTTCCATTATAATTTTATTAATTTTATTACTACAATAATGGTTTGTCAAAATAATGAATTAGTAAATATGCTTATTATATACTGGGAGTGTCGTCAAAATACCGCTGCCGCATCGCTCTTATACACGGAACGTATGTGTAGAAGCGAATGGTGATCATTTTGAGCATATCGTTTAAGTTAGATGAAGTTTAGTTTAATTTTTGTTAAGTAATTTTTGTTCTTAATTTGAAACTTTAACAACCTGAATCTCCATTAGTTTTGATATTTCGCAAAAGTAATAAATGAAACAATTCTTATTTTTTTAGCTTTATGTTCTGGTAAACGGAAAGAATCAACTTAAAAATCTCCCTGTATAAACCACTGTAGAGAAGACTTATCAGCATCGCAACTTATTTCACTCGATGCTTCGCATCTCGGGAAATAATTCTGCTCGACTGAGAAAAATGTCTTCTCTACCTTGGTCTATAATATACTATGTATTTCCATTGCTCATCGTTTTCTTTATGGTAGTTATTGATTTTGTTGTACTTTCACCTGCCATTACTGTACTGTGGCATTACTGGTAAGAAGGGTGCGTTTTCGGTCTTCGAGATCCCTACAGCTCCCGGCAAGGCTTTGCCCCCCGGACACACCTTTAGCTGGGGCTGTGCCCCCCCCCTTTTTCTGTTATTTTTACATGTGGAGGCCACATGCATCCTTTGCCCGGTAGGCCAAATTTTGCCAGTCCGACGCTGCTTCACACAATGGTTGCTGTGCAAGCACAAAAGGCGTGCTCCAACTTTGTATCCCGAATGCGGGGCAAGTTGAGCATTGTACCACCAGATGCAAG
Organism: Agriotes lineatus; assembly: GCA_940337035.1. Taxonomy (NCBI): domain Eukaryota; kingdom Metazoa; phylum Arthropoda; class Insecta; order Coleoptera; family Elateridae; genus Agriotes; species Agriotes lineatus. The sequence goes on along the minus strand of OW679194.1, from coordinate 227,356,241 downwards.
CACATGAAGCACCAGCCCCTACACCGAAAGGTAAAACGAGGTTAATGATAATACATACATACATATATCTCTGAAATGTACGTACACGATACTATACCTAGATTATACGATTCACATTTATATTAAAGTCAAGACAATAGGTCCTTATTGTATTAATACTGCATGTTCAAAAATAATTGTTAAAAAACTGTTCTTGACACCAACTGTCATTTAAATGTCATCGTGGGTATGTGACGCCAAAACAGCCAAAATTAGCAATTTCTCAGAAGTGGAAACAAAAATGAATTTCTCAAAAAATGCCCAGGCCGTATAAAGTGACGTTTGTCACACAATTCAGCAGACCGTGATTGAAATAATAAATCTGGCAATACAGTAGCAAGAAAATGTCAAACAGACACTGACAGAAAAAATGTTGCATCTGCTACATCACCAAATCAGTTAGTCCAACATGAAAAGAAAAAATCATAGCCAACCCTGTCCCAAAAAGGTAGTGAATGGATTAAATCAATCATCAAGCCAATCTGGATTTATGCATAAAATAGAGGGGATGCCCATGCAAGTCGAATATTGACATTATTCAGAAGGTTCCAGTTCAAGGCACTCAGGTGCTTCTTGACATGTATCGAATTTAATTTTACACACTGATCGCAAAATTCCATTCGACAACGAAGTCATCACTGAAAGATCAGCAAAACATTAAGAAATAATAGCAGCCTGTCCAAATAGGTTTGCCATATGTAAAATTGAAAAGTCCTGACAAAAAACCTGATTGCTTCAGAAAAGTCCGGGCATTTTAATTGCAACCATAAGCAAGAATTTTCAAGAATATTGGTGTTGAAAGATTGCCGGAGTTATTGCGTATTTGCCAGTACAGATTTGAAGCCCAAAACGTAAATGTGGAAAAATACAGTTCTAAAACATACGTTTTTTGTTTCATCGTAAGGTACCTATATGACCTTTTTAGCTTTTCCAAGTTTATTCTACAATTGTTTGTCAGTACTTCACATCGAAGCTCAAATATGACTAAACATCGATAGAATGTTGTTATTGTCCATAAAATGATTATAAACTCATTGCACTCAACTTTGTTGTTAAGCTGAATAATAAAGAAGCGCAACATAACAGAGAAAATCAATTAATTAGTTTTAGTCCGCATACATATTTTTAACTTTTTAATTTGGTGTTAAGTTGAATAACAAAGAAATTAATCGGAGTTAAAGAAAATTTAGATATTTGCAAAAATTTCGAAGATCATAAACTTTTTTTATTTAACCTGTATTTCATAACTTCGAAATGACAAAAACTCACTAAGTTGCGGTCTTAGTACGCATAACAACTTTTCAGTTTACTGTTAGTCAAATAACAAAATAATTAAATAAAGTTAAAAAAAATGAAGTAATTTAATTATCTGCAAAAATATAGAGGCCATGGACTTTTGTTCTCATTTCACCTTGTCTCTATCTGCTCTAGTTTCTGAGATTCAGCTCATCTATGCATTATTTTTGATATGTTTATTTAAATTGCGTCGATGAATGTATTAATTTTTACAGTTTTAAAATTAGAGGTTAACAGAAATAGTCGGCAATTAAGAAGTAGTCTATTACAGATTAAATGGCACTTAATTAGCCAAAGTCTGCTTTCAGTTCTCAATCACTCCGTTAGACGCTTTCGGCAGCCAACGAGTCAAAATTGAATCGTGCTGTATTAAGGCTTCCATAATTATTATTATTTTCCTACCGCTTAACCTTTCTCGTTGAAGTGACCCCTCGCAGGCGAATTTAAGCTCAGCAATTAGTGCCTCCTAAATTAAATAGGTGTGGTGCGTTCGACTGCAGCCGCTAAACCTGTATTTTGTGTAGAGCGGCACCGGCTAACCTTGGTAAAGGGTCACTCATCACCAAACTTAATCTAGGCCACGGAGACCTCGCTGTGTGATTGTGGCGTGTGCTCATTTAATAATAATGCGAGCCGACACACGCACCACATTACAATGAGTACGGGTACCACTTTTTCCAAAAACGCAGTCTGCACTATCTCTTAATGAAGTCGGAATTGAGCTGTTTAATTGCACCAGCAAGAGGAAAAGTTGGCGCTTTATCTACTGATGGTGATTCACCCAGTAGCACCTGTTGATTTGTAGCCTTGAAGCTACTACGAAGATATTGGCAAGTCGTGCTTGTGGTTATGCCCGTATGGGTTCAAGAGACATATTAAACGGTGCTTTATATCGTAAAGAAGGTACCTAAATGTAATATATTGCAACTTACTGATGTACTCACCGATACAGGGTGCCATTAAATATTCTAAAAGTAGGTAGGACCTGGAATTTGAGTTTTTGTTTTTTCCTATGTTATTTTCATTTGGAAAAATTCTTAAATTCTGTTAAAACTTTCATCCTTAATTTTATGAGATATTAAAAATCATGTTCTGATCTTACGATTTGTCTGAAACCATGATCAAAGTCGTTTTTTCTTTTTGGTTCGTAATTTAAGATTATTCTGTTATCATAAGTAGACAAGTAGAACTGATATTTTATTGTATTCGAAAAATGAACTGACTCAAAAACTTAGTATGTCATATTATTAATTACAGCGGCGCAGAAACTACTGTAATTGTGGGGGGGGGGGGGGAAATTAACAGACAGTTTAATAGACAGTTAGTTTTGATATTGCACACTCGGAAACTACCAAACGTTTCAATAGTGTTAAGGACTTTATAAATTTTTGCCGCCTCTCTTGTATTCTGAATCAATACTGTGCGCAGTATAAGGTCGAGCGGGCTTTGCCTCGCCGTTCTCGGCACTTACGTTTCATCTGTCAACGTGGCAGCATGCAAACCGGTCCGCACTCCGAAAGCTAATTCTTTGTAAATGTTAAACTGTTCGTGTTAATTTATGGCAATAAATTACTACCTTCGCTTTTCAACGTGTGTATAATTCAGTGAAACCTACAATCATACAGTCCACAAATTCCAAGGCGAGCTGGCGATCAGCGGTTTTCCAGATAGCGAAAAACTGAGAAGGCTACAAACATTGTACCTTCGATCCTGATCAGTGCTCAAACATTGGTCCTACAGAACCGGATTAAACCACATTAGGTCATTGCGGGTCCTTCGATCCTGATTAGTGCTCAAACATTGGTCCTACAGAACCGGATTAAACCACATTAGGTCATTGCGGGTCCAAAACAGCGACAGCATTCGACAACATTGGTCATAGGCAAGTACAAAGCATATTCAGTTTGTATTGCATCGCATGCAATCGGCCGCAAGGAAGCAGCGTCCAAATTCGCAGCAACGCGTGGAACGAAGAGGGCGCATGCGGTGCCCGTAACGAGAGGAAGGAAGACAGCAGACGGTGTTATCAACGCCAAGATTCGTGCACGTGGGCATTGCAGCTGCTAGCCAGACGGTAGTAGGAACAGAAAACCGGCAAGGCGGCACACACCAATATCAAATGTAAGCCTGATTTTCCTATGCATAAATTTGGTTTATTTCGTCTGTGTTTGCATGTGTGCATAATTTCAGCTGCGTATTATTGCGTAAACAAATGGTTTATGAGTCATATAAACATTTTAATTGCGTGAAATGCCAAGCTATTACGTTTGTTAGCGATATACCCTGCATGTTTCATAAATAATCCCGCGTTGTACCAAGGCCGTTTTCTGCGTCGTAGCAACAAGCTTCCCGCGTTGTACCAGGGTCGTTTTCTGCGTCGTAGCAACAAGTTTCTCGCGTTGTTAGCAAGCGCTGTCTGCGGTATAAACAAATTCGCGCCAGAGGCGTGCGAAAGGGTTTTATCATTAAAGAATATTTCAGATTCTGCAAGTAGTAAGGCTACCGCGCGTAGCATCTTGCCTGAAATATCACGGATAGTTGACCCGTTGGGTCCGCGTACCAGAAGCGTACAAAATTCACGCCAGGGGCGTACGAAAAGTTAGTTCGATCTGTTAAATTGTTTTTAATCTCAACAATTATGGATTCGCTTGTAAGAGTACGAGGCTCTATCAAGGGCAAGCTTACGCGTTTCTCAAATTACGTGCAATCTTTGCAAAAAATTCATGATGAAGATCAATTCTTATCTAGCGCTCAGATTATTCAATTGCAAGAAAGATTGAATGATACAGCCACCTTGTTATCAGAATATTATGCGGTTCATGAGCAAATTTTAGAAACCAGTAAGGATACAGAATTTGAAATGCAACATCAAGTTGAATTTGAAGATTCTTATTATTTTGCAATCTCACAAGCTAAATATTTGATTAATGAATACAACAAGCAGTCTGATGTTGCACCAGATCGTTCTGGATCTCCTAATGGTAGCGTAAGATCAACGCATTCAAATTGCAGTTCACATTGCAATAATCAAGCTGTACGCCTTCCTGCCATTTCGATTCCCAAATATTCAGGGAACGTGTCAGAATGGTTAGAGTTTCGTGAGATTTTTATTAGTTTAATTCATGAGAATCAAGCGTTAACTAATATTCAAAAGCTGCATTACTTAAAGGCTAGTTTACAGGGTGATGCAAGCCAAATTATAAAAAGTTTAGAGTTTACTGCGGGTAATTATACTCTAGCTTGGGAGGCATTGTGCAATCGATACAATGATCCAAAAATTCTGGTTCATAACCACCTCAAGGCCATTTTCGAGCTTGAATCTTGCAGTAAGGAATCTGCAACTAAATTACGTACGATTAGCGATATGTTATTCAAACATTTTGCAGCAATCAAATCATTAGCTACCGAAAGCGAGCTTCTTGATTTTGTTATAATTTATGTAGTTTCTAAAAAACTGGACCCCACTACATTTCGTGAATGGGAGGTCCTTAGAAACCGGTCAAGTTCTGACCTGCCTAATCTTGATGAGTTCAAGGAATTTCTACAAAATACAGCAAATCTTCTAGAAACTCTGGAAGTAAAAAATGTTAAGCTTGTACCCGAAAAGTCTTCCAAGGTACATTCGAAATCATTTGTGTCGGGTACCCCCTCGTGTCCACTTTGTAAAGGATCTCATTCCTTGTACAAATGCGATAAGTTTGTCAAGCTGTCTGTTCTTGACAGAAAGTCAAAGGCAAAAGAGCTCCGCGTATGCTTTAATTGCCTAACTCAGGGTCACCTTGCGAGCCTTTGTAGCTCCAAATATACGTGTAGAAAGTGCAAATCAAGGCACAACACCCTTCTTCATGAGGATAAGCCTCAGAACGCTTCTTCTAGTCAACCAGGATCTGCGATGTCGGCAGAAACCCCTGTTGAACTAAACCAATCGATTTCGGCATTCTGTTCGAATGCTTTTCAGGTACTCTTACCTACGGCTACCGCTAAACTCATCGCTGATGATGGTACGCCTCATGTTGTGCGAATCCTGCTGGATTCCGGTTCCCAATCGAACTTCATACGTTCAGATCTGTGTAAAAGGTTGAAGCTTCCAACTCGCGAAGTCAACGTTACTGTTTCTGGCTTAAGTAAAGCCACTTCTCAAATCAAGGCTAGGTGTGATATCAAGCTGCAAGCCCCTCACACTTCATACGGCATTGGCCTATCCTGTCTTGTTCTCGATGAGATTACGGGTGTTACCCCAAGTTTTCGCGTCCAGCGAAACAGCTTCAAGGTTCCTGATAACATCAAGTTATCAGATCTGTCCTACGACCAACCGGGCACCATCGACATTCTGATTGGTTCGCCCATTTTCTGGCAGCTCCTTTGTATTGGACAAATTGGTCTAGGCCCAAATCTTCCCATCCTCCAAAAGACTCGCTTTGGTTGGATTGTTTCTGGCCCTACAGGCCCTCCTTCTGCGTACCCTGTACAGTGCAATCTTAGCACGATCGAGGATGCTTCTGACCCCATTGCTAGGTTTTGGCAACTCGAACATTACCCAGAGGAAAAGGTCCGCACAAATGAAGAGAACGCCTGTGAGGCACATTTCGTGCAAAATACTCAACGAGAAGCGAATGGTCGATTCGTTGTCTCTACCCCTTTCAAGAAGCCTGTAGAGGTACTGGGTGATTCATTGCAAATCGCTCAGAAAAGATTCTTATCAGTAGAGAATATTTCAGATTCTGCAAGTAGTAAGGCTACCACGCTTAGCATCTTGCCTGAAATATCCCAGATTTCAGATTCTACAAGTAGTAAGGCTACCAATCGTAGCAGCTTGCCTGAAATATCCCAGATTTCAGATTCTGCAAGTAGTAAGGCTACCAATCGTAGCATCTTGCCTGAAATATCCCAGATTTCAGATTCTACAAGTAGTAAGGCTACCAATCGTAGCAGCTTGTCTGAAATTTCCCAGATAGTTGACCCGCTGGGTCTGTCAAGCCTTTGGTGGCACGGTCCCACCTGGCTAAGCGAAGGTGAGGCATCTTGGCCTACTTCCATGTTCAATATTTCAGATTCTACAAGTGGTAAGGCTACCAATCGTAGCAGCTTGTCTGAAATATCCCATATTTCAAATTCTACAAGTAGTAAGGCTACCAATCGTAGCAGCTTGTCTGAAATTTCCCAGATAGTTGACCCGCTGGGTCTGTCAAGCCTTTGGTGGCACGGTCCCACCTGGCTAAGCGAAGGTGAGGCATCTTGGCCTGCTTCCAAACATGTTCGTGCTGAGCTTCCAGAATTCAAAAAAGAAGTTCAGAGTTTTTCTGTAACGTCTGTTGAACCATTTCCGTTCAATCAGTATTCAAGCTTCGCTCGCTTACAACGAGTTACAGCTTATTGTTTTGTCACAAAAGCAGTGCACCTTGAATTGGTCGCTGACCTTTCTACTGAAACCTTCTTAATGGCTTTTCGCCGGTTTGTAGCTCGTCGAGGCAAACCGCTCCATGTCTACTCAGACAACGGCACTAACTTTGTAGGCGCTAATTCCGAGTTAATCGAATTAGGCAATTTTCTCGCGGAACAAAACCCTTCTATTTCCGAATCAGTCGCGAACGACGGAGTAGCTTGGCATTTTATACCCGCGCACAGTCCCCACTTTGGCGGATTGTGGGAGGCCGGAATCAAGTCCTCCAAACATCACATACGTCGCGTTACAGGTAACGCTAGTCTAAATTATGATGAATTTAGCACTTTGTTAGCACAGGTGGAAGCGACCTTAAACTCCCGACCCCTGTCCCCTTTGTCCTCTGATCCAAACGACCTTCAGCCTTTGACTCCTGCTCATTTCCTGATTGGTCGTCCGTTGGTGTCACTGCCTGATCCCAACGTAACTGAAATAGCCGAGTCTCGGCTGTCTAAATACCAGAGAATACAACAACTACACCAGAATGTGTGGAAAAGATGGAGCAAGGAGTACATCTCTGAACTCCAACAGCGCACCAAATGGCGCACGCATCTTTCGGACCTCCAGCCTGGTTCCATGGTCCTCATCAAGGATGACAATCTACCCCCTCTGAAGTGGAGGTTAGGCCGGGTCACCGAGCTGCACCCTGGCCTTGACGGCGTTACGCGTGTGGCGTCAGTGAACACTGTGTCAGGGATCGTGAAGCGATCCTTCGCTAAATTGTGCCCGCTACCTAGTGTTGTGAACTAGTGCGTTAGCGTTCAGCGCAGTTTTCGTAAAGCCTTTTGGCTCCCCATTGTTCGGGTTTTCTTGTACTAGATTAAGATCCATGTACTATTAGGCTTTGTATATATGTGTGTTCATGTTACATGTTTTACTCTAGCTTTTACATGTCAACTCTGTACTGTTTTATTTGAAAGGTTACCCTTTCCAAGGCGGGCGGTATGTTAAGGACTTTATAAACTTTGCCGCTTCTCTTGCATGCTGAATTCGTACTGTGCGCAGTAGACTGCCTCGCCGGCATCCGATTCCAAAAACACTTACGTTTCATCTGTCAAAGTGGCAGCATGCAAACCGGTCCGCACTCCGAAAGCTAATTCTTTGTAAATGTTAAACTGTTCGTGTTAATTTATGGCAATAAATTACTACCTTCGCTTTTCAACGTGTGTATAATTCAGTGAAACCTACAATCATACAGTCCACAAATTCCAAGGCGAGCTGGCGATCAGCGGTTTTCCAGATAGCGAAAAACTGAGAAGGCTACAAACATTGTACCTTCGATCCTGATTAGTGCTCAAACAATTAAAGTTATAATAATTTTATAAGGTTCCCTTGTCCATTTTTACTAGAGCTACTACAAGTGTGCGTTAACAGATTATTATAATTAATTCGTACTATGTTAGGTTTGAAGTTCTTTCTTCCGTCGACATCTGGACACTTCAGTTAATTTTCAAATATTATATGATCCAACCCTCTTTGTTGACTGGGGTGGTAATCCTTTTTGTTCTATATGGGATGACTATTGTATTTGACTATTCTACAATTAGATATGTAATAACTATTTCTTGACTTTTATTCAAGGGGCTCGACCTTAGGGTAAGTTTTTAGTCTTAATGAGGTACTCTTACTATTAATCATAGCTCTTCTTTGTAGCTCTTGTTTTTCTGGTTTGATTACGAATGCTCCGTATATAGCGAAACATGTCGCAACCTTTAATTAATTGATTTAATAAATTTGTATGGGTGAGGAACTGTTTAGTTATGAGAGTGGAAGAAAGTTAATTTAAAAAAGAGATATGCACTGGACATCATAGCTGAAGGAAACCAAGAAAACTGACAAAAAGTGCAGGTATTAACTAAAATGGGAAACTTAGCGAATGATACATCAATAGATATACAAAGGTAAACATTTCGGCAGGACTGGATGAATTGGGGACACATTAGAATAGAAGATAAAAATTGCTATTTTACGTAGTAAGGTTTAGACAAAATAATATTTTAATTGCGTACTAGTTTAAACCTTTCTAGAATTTGAAAGAGGTAATTTTTGGAATAAATATGCTCTATTCTAGATAAAAAATTAATTGCTCGTAATTCCACAAGTATGAATACCCAATCCATGATTGATATCTGGGTTCTCCCAAAATAAGCGTCAACAGCCTGAACACTAATATTAAATCAGAGTGAGTTATGGCATTAGATAGCTCATTCCAGTAAGCAGCATTCAATTGCAATTTGTTTATTTTCCCTGTGTGGTTGTTCGCGTGATTACTGAAATTTACGACTTTATTTGACGGTGTCGACAAGATATTTAATTAGAGGATCGATGTAGGTGCGGGCACTGTGGTCGGGTGCGGCCGAAGTCAACACGCTGGTAATTAAGGCGACACGAGATGAGACATTCGGCCGCCAAACAAGCGTGTTTCCGTTCATCCCCGACCTTTGCAGTAATTTATAGCTGAGAAACAGTTCGCAATCAAATTGCCCACATAAATCTCGACCGCCACCTTATTGATACGATACCGCAATAGGGAGACCATCGACTTGTTCAGTCAATTTAATCCGTTTGTTGGCGCAACCGAACTAGCTATAAATTCTGAAGGCGGCATGATTCAATCAGCTTATAACTGTAAATCTATTTCATCACTTTTCTAGATCTTAGCGCGGACCCATCGGCTTTGATATGGGTTACTATAACTCCACTTTAGGAGTAGCAACTTAGAGAACTAATGTACTTCCCAAAAGATTCATAGTGAACTTGCTAAACTTCCGATATAAAGTAGTAGGTAATGTTAAGACCAGTATAACGTACTTAATTAAGTTTTTGTTAAGATGTGATCCTAATTTCTCATTCTACAAGAAAGGTAGAAGTAGAAATACATTTACCTAGATTTTTTTCTAATCTTTTGAAATGATAATAATTAACTGCTATAATATTCGGGTAAAACAATATAAATAAAACGCTGCAACATGATTCATATATCATCAGCAGTCTTCCTTGAATTTTCCCCACATGGTCTTTCCACCTGAGTTTTAATCTTTCCCTATTCCTTTCGCCGAGATATTCAGCATTTAGGACTCTTTATGGGGTTATTGTCATTGTTGATGTTTGTCAACATGGCCTGCCCACCGTAGTCTGACTATTTTAATGATGGTACTATGTCTACTACACAATCATTGAGGTCAACATGAGCATTCGGCTGGCCTGAGCTGCTTTTGGAAATTTGAGCAGGAAGGTGTTCCAAACTAAATACCTCCAATACCTCAAAACGAGAGTATACAATCGCTACGTGTTACCGATAATGATCTATGGTTCCGAGATATGGCCTCTTAAAGAAACGTTGATCCAAAAATTGAAGATTGCTCAACGAGGCATGGAATGCTCCATGTTGGGTATAAGATTGCGGGATAGGGTACGGAATGAAATAATAAGAAAACGTACCAAAGTTTGAAGTGGAGTTGGGCGGGGCACGTCATAAGACAAGACGACAATCGATGGTCTAAACTGAGGATCGAGTGGAGACCGAGGGCTAGATGGCGAGACGACGTGGACAAGATCGTAGGGATACAGTGGATGAGTACAATATCGGATAGAATGGAGTGGAGGCGCCCAGGGGAGGCATATATCCAACACTGGAGTAATTAAATGCTGATAGATGTTGAGCTTAAAATTGCACCTTTGTAGTACCTTTGTGGTACCCTCAAAGTTGTAGCTATCCACAATAAAATGTTGACCTTTATCTGTAGCTCTTGTTAGTTGAAGATGTAGCTGCGACTGTAGCATTGATGAATTCGGTGAACGTATCGTTTGATTTTCGGACCGGACTGGCGGATATATCTGTATCGTTATTTATAAAAGATAGGGCATCTAGTTTCTAGACTAGCATCTGGTACAACCTTTTCCATAGCCACGTTGAATAGGTAAGAGACAGGTGCATTTCCTAGTTCAAGGGCTTCTTTATTTTCAAATGTTCTGGAATTTCTTCTTTATGCTATTACTAAGCAGAATACTTTTGTCATTGTCATCTTAATGCGTTATCAAATTTTCTAGAATATCAACGAATAAGTGGAAAGTATAGAATATTGAACTCATTTTGTCTTTTCCAGAATCTGACGGAGTGCAAATAACTGGCCCAGTTCTAAATCCACATTGGTATTCTCCAACTTTAATTTCTACATATGCACAACGTCGTTCCAATAAATTAAGTAATAGTACTTCGTAGGCTGTATTCAGAAACGTTTACATCTCAGTAGTCCTCGCACTCGAGCTGGTAATCGTTCGTATATACAGAGAAGAATGGATCAATGCTCCAATCATGTGTCTAGGTTATTCATTCCAAACTCTTGAAATTATGTTATACAGTGTTGTAAGTTCTATCTGCCTGATTTAAGTACTTAGCTCTGCAGGGACTCCATAATTTTTTTGGTGCTTGCTATTTGTAAGCTTTATTACAGCATTTATTATGTCATATCACGTTGCCTGTTCTATTGGGTTCATTCGCATTTCATATTGCTCTTGATTATTGTCTTCACATGTGTCGCCAATCACGTGCTCTGCAAAGCGTATATCTTCTATTAAGGATATTACCAGCATCGTGGAGTGTTATTAGGAGCAAAAGTTACACATAAAGATGCTTTTGCTCCGAATAACATATAGTATTTTTTCTTCAAACGTTTATAACAAATGATTTACAACTTTATGAGCAAAATAAAAAAACGATCATTTATCTCGTCAGCCGAGATAATAACTATTATTTACTAGCAACATTATATGGTTCATTTTCGTCATAGATACGAGTACAAAATATGAAAAGCTACTCAAAACTCCCAAGGGATTTTTCAAATTATTTCTCCATCATTCTCGTGGTAACCATGAAAATACAAGCGACCTTTTAGCAACCATACATTGAGGCAATCCTTGATGATATTTACATTTTTTTTAATTTTAAATGTACTTATGTCACTTTGAAATGTCATACTGTTCTTACTAATATGCTAGTATATAAAATATTGTATGCACCACGGGAGATATTCATGTTCTTCACCATGTCAACCTCAGGGAAAAAACCTATTCATATCTTCCTTAATGCATAAATATCTATGTGTTTATATGACGTGGAAATGAAGTGACAGTTTAGCATCATCAGTCAAGCAATATAAATAATGTTACATTTTACTGACGTTTGAAGAAAAAATATTTTCCTGTAGGCATAAGTTTTAAACACTCTACAGGAGCGACTATTACTAGTAATAACATTTTAGGCAAAGTCATCAATTAACAGCGAACCCTTATTACCTTTTATGTAGACGAAATTAAAATTTTTCTACTAATTTAAGCCAAATCTCTACTATACACATAGATAGAACCTACATTTAAGACTTTACTTCAAATTGAAGTGCTACGATATTATATTCTCTAAATCATTTTAATGAAATTCTATAGGCTGCAATATATTTTTCGAAATTGTTGCTGATGTATGATATTGATATTCTTCAGCTTTTTTTAAAAAATATATTTCTGTGTGTAAGGCAACAAGTGATACTCAAAAACCAAATCATAAGTAAAAAAAGAGGTATGCTATTCACCCTGGAGATAAAAACAGTATTATAATATTACATATAAGTAGAACCCACAAGCAAGGCCAAAGTTGGGGAATTGTAATGTCGTCAGCAGTAGACTGAAGCTGTTGTTTGGGGATAAAACCCAAGTTTTCTAATTTAGAACTAAAGGCTTTATTATTTATCACCGCTCTACCAAATATGTGGTAAAGTAAACCAAATGAAGAAGTAAAAAGCAATAATTTAATTAGTCCTGGTAGATTAAAAACAAGTATGTACAGACCAAATAATCGAGAAAGACTATTAATATTTATTTGCACTCAAGAATTGGCTTAAAATTGGCAATGTATCGGTTAATTTAAAACCAATTTGGCAGCTTTATAACCGAGTACTAAATGTAATAATACTAAAATGTTTAAGAAAACAAAATATATAGACCAAAATTAAAGTGCTTTCATAAAAAAGAAACCAGAAAAATGCTTGAAATTGGTTTAAATATAAATAGTAGTAATACGAGTAGTAACAATAGTATTAACAATCTATTTTGTTATTATTTAGGACAAGTATTGGTTCCTGTACTCGTTTACATACATATCCAGATAACGTGATGTACTGGATTCTAGATTCTGGAAGTTGTAAGTGAAGGGTGAACCCAATTTATATGCACTTAGGCCCGAAGTTGGACTCGTGGGCTACCCCCGAATTACATTTTGAATATATACTTGTGCGTCGTCTTGTTACTATATCTCATAGGCAAGTCTTCAGAGGAGAGCGACATTGTGCCCCAACGTCGAACCGAAACATAATATATTATTTTACTCTTCAGTTGAATGCTAGCACTGCAAATGCTGCAAAGGGACAGAAGGTAAAAAGAAAACAAGCAAATATACAACTATAACACAGTGCTTAGTGGTAAACATAAGCGGTTACTATTTCCAAGTTTTGTACTTTGCATGTACTTTTAGGTGAAAATGTCAATTCAGCTATGACAATTTCGCACTATTAAGTAATGAACTCTTGTTGCTCTATTTTCAAACTTGGAACACTAATATACAAATGTAATATACATATCTCCATCAGAGTGCGGCAAATTTAAACTATTTTGATGCCATTAAAGCACGCCTATTAAAACGCAATTTGGGACAATCTAGGAGCAGATCAAAATGACCTACCTTAAGATCTATTTGGTGTTTTGTCTATAACACAGCATTTTAAAGAGATTAAGACAGTTAACATTCTCCGCCCTGTTTGAATATTTAGTAGATCGTACTGTTTCACCGCTGGCCTATTGACTACAGCAAAACACGTTGTGAAGTCGGTTTAATTGATTGAAACTTCGTGGATATGTGGCTAATGAAGCCCGAGTCTGGTATTTCTCCTGATTTATAGTTACATACCGGTGGTCTGTCCATGGCCACTCTCTTAATGAAGATGACCATGCAGCCGCACCCAATGATTAGAGGTGCCCCATCAGGATAAAAGACAGCAGCGTCTTTAAAGCACCGTGTGTTTCCAGTGAATTTTACACGATGATTTTAAATCCTAATGGTCAACGTCGGACCGGCAGTAATATGGCTCACTAGGCAAAAAAATTATTTAGCTCTCTCACAAGAAACAAAACAGTAATTAGAAATTTATAATAGTGGATATGTATTTCTGATATTCTAATATTACGAATTAAGTGCTTTACGTTACTTTTAGTATACAACAAGAGTCAGATATCTATAGAGTTCAATTAAAATACTTGTTCAAAAGCATTACAATCATAAGAAATTTTTCTTTGTTATGTAGATCGAAGCGATTTAAAAGAAATGTAATTACTTTAAGAATATAAACACATATTCGTCCCTAACAGAATTAATTATCCAAATTAATATTAGGTTCCTGGAGAAGTATACATATTTACATCCAATTTAACTGTGTAAAATGATTTTGTTCTGTTTAAACGAAATTTACATTTGTGATGATGGTTTGTAAATAGGTTAGAAAACATGACAAGATATCTTCACTGCAAAGTTGCAATATTTAAGCAGTACAGAAACTAGAACTTTAGTAATTTATGTCGTGTTTAAAAAAAAATGGTGGGCTTGGAAAGAAAGATAGAAAATCTAGTCATGTCGTAACTTAAGTCTGTAGGTGAATGTCAGATTGCATTTTGTTTATGAAAACATCTGGCACTCTGACAGGCAAAAGTTTACACCGCATTAAGTGTAATTGTATCAAGCAAAAAGGAAAGTAAGATGGCATGTACACAACAACGAGTGTAATAATCATAACGGTGGATACAAATTGTTTTTGTTAAGTGTTTTGTATATTTTTAGGAAAATAGTTCATGGTCAAGATGTAATTTAGTTCTCTCTGACTTGGTAGTTCATTTGCATCAATGGGTATATCTCAAGTTACGGCAAACTGCAATTTGATCATAGCATGCTGCGAATGAGTTTTTTTTTGGAACACACGATATGTATGTATCCAGTTTCAGTAATTGTGTAATTGAAGATATTTTTTGTTAAGGACATAGATCTTTAAAAAAATTATATTTTAAATATTTCTCCACATGTACTATCAAAATAAGTAGTTCATCTGGCAATACTATTCGATCAAATTACAGTCAATTTCTGGAAGGCTATGCAGTCCTTGGGACTCGTGTGATTGCCTAAAACAATATATTGTAATGGTTTTTAGTGTATGGGTTTGATATAAGATTAAAAAGGTTAAAAAAATACAGTATTAAATTACAAAGACGGATTTAAATATTAGAAGGATATCAAAATGATTAATATGTATTTGGTAAGGAAATGATATAGAATTAAAATTCAAGTGAGTGGTGCTATAATAAGAAACAAAAATTTAATTAATATCTGAAATAAAGTGAAGTCTTTATATCAAATATCTATTCGAGAAATATCATTCAAAGTAGTGGGTGTTAAATAAATATGATGCAGATTATATAGAGTGTTGGACATTAAAAAATATGCAAGACAATATCACTAAGGAGATATTAATAATTAAGAGCATGTAAAATAATTTTGGACTAAAAAAATTTAATACTTTTGTAAGCTGCAAAATTTTCTAAAATAAACTTTTTATAAAAAGATTTTAATTTATTTGAAATGTGAAGGGTTGTGCTTTAAAATAAAATTTGCGAGAAGAGCTAAAAAATAAAATTTTAAAAGATTTGAAGATGTGGTGATGGTAAAGAGAAGTTTGGATGTGGTGAGAGTGCCATATGTAATACAGTTTTACTCTACAAAAGCAATTTCTGGACTTGGATGTAGAACTAAGTTTATTGTCAATCAATTACATCATATGAATTGTATAGCAGGGAATGGTTTCACTGGAAGTGGTGTACATCGAGTTTGTTAGCAGAGTGAGCGTCTTGTGGTGTGGATAGAAGGTTTTTCATCTGCTGGAGTTGTACTTCACCAAGCTTTTTATTTAAGTGACATTATGTAACTTGCATCTAGTCGAGGTTAGTGATACTAGGTTGTCGGTGGCTTGTAAATTTTCGAAGGAAAAGGTCGAAGGCGTTTGCTTCTGATCAGTTTTTGGCAGTTCTGTTGGAGAAAAGTGGTGCGTGCCTTGTCGTGTTTGGCTGGTAAGTCTTTGCGGTTCATGGTGGTTGGTAGCTTTTGTGCTGGGATTTCTCTGGACGTTGGGAGATATCCGTGAGATTATCGGATGCATTTGGCTTGGTAAAGGAACATATCCAGGTAAACAGGTGACAGGCTACAGATATTTATGTAGTAAACTGAAAGAAAAATATAGAAAGAGTGAAGTGAGGTAATTCTAAAAGGGTGTACTTACCATTTAATATTTGTTGAAAGGCAAGTAATGTAACAAAGAGATATTTGTAATTGATTTTGCACTTGCATAATTTGAAGTGACATTAACAGACGTACAATTTGTCACGGAATTAAAAAACAAATTTTCAGGAATAAAAAAAGTCTTGATTATGTGTGAATTCGACCTGTGTTTTTTTAAGAGTAAATGTGTTCTACCGGAGCTAGAGATATTTAATAATATTGATAATTCATAATTTTTAAAAGGGTAAATAAGTTACTTAAATTCATTTTAAAAGAGAATTGATTGAAAATAAACTAAAGTAGGTACGGTATCCGCCAAAATAAACAGTACCGAAATCTAGAACGCTGAGGAATTGCTCATGCAAATTGCATTTGTCATATTTGGCTTACTTGTCATTAGTTGTCACCTTGACATTACGTTACAGTAAAAATTTCGCTATCATGGTTCTTTCAACTAAAGAAAAAAATTTTTAGTAGAGCATTATTTCCGGTCATACGGAGTTGGAAGGAATGACGGCCCAAGTTTAAAACAGGTCTCAGAAAAATATCAGCAACAGTTTAACAAAGCAGCCCCCAGTAAAGCTGTAATGCTAGCGGTTGTTGAGAAATTTCGTCACACTGGTAGTATGTTATGCCAACGTAAAGGCTCTTCGGGTCGTCGAAGGACAGTTTGTTCCAACGATAATGAAGGATGTGTGATTGACCAGGTCGTGCACTCTCCGCAAAGAAGCTTTGTACGAACTGCACATAAACTGAATAACAGTGAGATATCTACACGTCGTATGGTTCAAATCGATTGGCGGTTATCCTTAATAGCTAATAAATAAGCAAATATAGTTTTTTTATTTTCGGTACTGTTTTTTTTTGGCGAATACTGTATAATAAAAGTCAGACGTAATAGCTAAAGCATAATAAATATTGTTATAACATAAAACCAGTTACATACATAAAGACCATTATAATATAGCCAATTATAACAATATAGAGTGGTAACAGAAATCAAGAAGACACGAGTTGCATTCGGCCTATTTATAACACGAGTCAATATACAACGTTCGAACAGTTTATTTATAAATATCAAAAGCACAGTTAGTGTGGTGCTATGACGATTGTACTTTCAGCAGATATCGCGATGTTTCTGAAGTTATTTGACTATCAGTTATTAGTCAACAAGCTATATGATTATTACCGTTGTACATTATCAAAAGTTACTACATGTGTAACTATGCATTTTTACCATTTTTCATTGGTTGGTGTTATAGGGAGTGGTATAATCAGTATAGTATTGACGTAATTTGTGTGTTAAAATAATGCTAATATAATAGAAAAAGCAAGTAGCGCGGTGACAACCGGTACGCTAAGACGTTTGCTTTTTGACACCGATAGTTTGTTAAAATTGTAAATTTGTTTATAAATTTTAATAATTGCTGTAAATATGGAATGTATTAGAAATAGCACAAATTGTCAAATAGATTTACAATGGGCATAGCCAGACGAATCGACGAGCTGGTAGGCAGGGTACAATATAGCTTAAATAAGAATATATTATAAAACTGAGTTAAAGATATGCACATATAAAGATAACCAGGTAACGAGCTATGAACTTACTACCTATCACTACTAAAATAATAATTCCTTATCTTTTGTCCTTTTTTTGTATCAAACTACACTGATTTGTTTTCTCAAGTGAGGAACGGTTTTTCGCCCAAGTTTCAGTGTTGCCCGAGCCCTATGCGATATCTTTAGAACTTCTTTAACAGCTGAACTCACAGACTCCTTCGTTGATTATATTAAGGATGTGTGTTATATTCTGACAACACAAATATCGAACAGCACCATCCAACTAGCCCTTACAGTTATTGGTTCAGTCCAACAGCAAACAATCCAATAGTCAATATACGTACATCGTTTATGTCAACGATATACTGCTGTTCACGTAAAACCTATTATCGTAGTTTGTTTTCAAACTTCAGAAACTTAAACTTCTAGACCATTTCCACAGCTTTAGAAGGTCATCTACATCTTTCTTACCTTACGCTGGAGCTGATATTTAAATTATAAACTCAACGATAGCTAAAAGATACATGAATAATTCTCTCCCAACTAATGTGAAAATCGTACTAAAATAATTTCTGGAAATTCAGAACACGGAAGAATGAATTAAAGTTAATTTCAGTATTACTGTAAATTCTAAAAATGACTGCTTTGTAACACACATGTTGGTATCGATTATCACATCAGTTGTATTGTCGATGTAAGAATGTGCATAATATACATTTCAAGCTGTTGGTACATGAAAATTATTTTCAAATTAAAATAAAGTTATTTATGCAGGAATTCTATTGAATTTCCACATTGGCGTAACTAGCGGGGGGGGCCAGGGGGGCCAGGCCCTCCCCAGAGTGCCGTCTGGCCCACCCCAGAAAAATAGAAGTTAAATAAATTTAAAAATCTGCTTTTTTTTTATTAAGCTATTTACACTAAGGGGTTGGTTATCGACCCTCACACATTCTTACATTTTCTGGTTTTATTACCTTTTTTGGCTTAAAAACACTGTAGTGTAAATATCATATGTTGGACGGATGACTCTAATTAATAATAATATACTAGAGAAAACGTTATTAGTTAGCTTATAATTACTTTGAAAACCCTGCTTTCGTCGGAATATTTTTTTTAGTTAAATTTACACCATTTTTGTTAGTTTCTCTCAAGTTTTCTACAAATAAAGGATGAATTTATGTGCACAGAAAAATACAATTGCAATTATTTCATATGCGGGTAAGTAAATGAGTTGAAAACTTCAGTGCATCGGTGACTACTCCCTGGGCACATACAGCTGCTGCTTATTATAGGCTCGTCCAGTTCAGACTGAAGGTGACTTGCTATTTAGATGTTTGCCTTGCCTAAAGAGTTGAGTTTATAGCTTTAAAGAGTACGATCCAGAATTTTATGTTTAATAGTGTTTTATGTACCGCAAAGAACATTTTGTGGTGTTTGAATTTCCAGAGTTGCTAGTCCAAGATAGAATAAAAACATATCACAATAACAGTTAAGAGGATATTGATGATTTCAAGAAAGTATTTGCTTCGATGATACGGAGAATAAAATAAAAATTGTGGCTCAAAAACGTGCAAATGGAAACCAAGTGATGTTTCTCCTGGAATAATATTTTTACCGTCAACCTCATTGAGTTGCAAGAGGTAATCTATAAATTTGTATGTTGTTTATGAACCGAGAAATAATTTATTGATATGCTCCTTAGACATGTAGTATTACGAAAGTAGATAGCACCCATTTCTGCAAATCAATAGATCAAGTGCACTATGGAAATGTAACAGTTCAAATTTAGTTACTATACAGTTAGTTTTGAAATAAGTGTTGTGCATCAAAAATTAACATAACGGGAGAAAATTTTAGAGCCATGATTTACTATGACTTTAAAAGTTCCCTATCTCTGAAAGAAAGATGACTTCGTGCTGCTTTTGGTGGCCTAGCGCATATTTCTGGTTTAATGAATTTAAATTTGAACAAGTTTCAGTCAGCGACGATTTTTGCGAAGGACAAATTTCAGCAGTTACTGATACGAACGTAGCCGCTGTGCGAAGAATCCTTCAGTATGACAATCGAGTCACTTATAGACTTATTAAAATCATCTTGGACATTGGCATGACTGCAATACACACGATTTTACATACTCTTTGGGTGTAAGAAAAGTCTGTCTTGGGTAGATACCACACAGTTTAATAGACACACAGAAACACAAGAACAGCATGTGGAACAGTATAAGAAATATGATGAAGGTAGATCTAAAGCAGTTTACTGTGACGAAAGCTGGATATATGCATTTGAACTGGAATCTAAGCGGCAGTCAGCACAATGGATGTTTCCAACAAATCCTAATCCAGTTAAAGTGAAGCGATCTTGAAGAGTTGGTAAGAAAATAATTACTTGTTTCTTTTCAAAATCAGGACCTATCACAACTGTCGTGCTTACAAATAAACGTAGGGTTACTGCAGAATAGTACACAACTATATGCCTGCCAGACGTTATTCAAAAAGCTCGGCTTATGGCGCCCAAGGGGTGAGATCGTTCTGCACCATGACAATGCTTCTAGTCATACCGCACATCAAATAAAATAATTTTTAGAGACTTTCGAGTTAAAATTGCTAAGTTATCACCCATTCAGTTCCGACCTAGCACCTTCCGCTTACTTTCTAGTTCCTCCATTAAACGATAAAATGCGTGGTGTGCGATTTGGAACTCCCGAAGATGCCGTGGAAACCTTCAAAAACCTTGTTTCTCAAGTGACTCAAAAAGTGTGGAATTTATGTTTTGAAAATTGGTTTTACCGAATGCGTAAATGTTGAGTTTTAGGCGGAATATTTTGAGAAAATAATAAAAAAAATGGTGTTTACTAAACTTTTGTTATATTAGACTGCAGAAATTTACGGGATTGCCCTCGTATAATGGCATCAAAGAACAAGCAAATAAATTTATGCGAAAAAGTTATGTATGTACGTAAATTCATGTCTTTATAGGTATACATAGGTATTGACGATGGTTGGCTGGGGGGCCTGGCCCTCCCCAGCCAAAAATCCTAGTTACGCCAATGAATTTCCAACTATTTTCCATTACTGATATGGCGTCGGTTAAGTTGCCACTCTTTTGTTGTGTGTTTGGGTGCCTAACCCACTTATCCATTTGTGTGTGCATTCTGAAAATAGGGTGATTTTAGAGAGTTTTGCAAATATTGCCTCTGTAAAGACAACAATTTCCGGTCGACATCTTGGGCAGATTGAGTGTTAGATTGCTTCTAGTAATTTGTGGTGGACGTTTCGGAGATGTTCTTTCTGTGAATTTTGAAAATTGTCCGGTATTTTGGAATTTTTCGATTATCAGGGATGTGCAGTAAATGCAGACGTGGAAGTTCCTTTGCAAATTCAAATAGCGTATAATCATTTTCAAGTAAAGAACACATTTAAATTAAGAGTAAACATATTCAAATTCAATATAATCATAAAACACTGCTGGAGCCTGTGGTTTGAATCTGACAGAATTCCTTAAAAACCCTAAACCATACAAATATTTAACAACCATCGTCATTTTCCTTTACCAAATCACCAGTGAAAGTCAGCACTCTCGCACATCCTAACGCTATTTATACTGTCTGACCCGGGGGACATGTTCTAAGCCACCAATCAGGTGTCAACTTCAGTAGAGCGTAGAGATCAGATTGGGGGATGGGTCCTCCATTTCTGTTCAAAAGCGTATTACATTGATTCTTAAAAATAGTCAAACTTTCAACAAATTAAGCTGCTTTGTTGAAGTTAATGTCTTTACAATTTTGTAGGACTAGTTTTCGTAATACTGTGACCCGTTTCATAAATATGTTGGGAAATACTAGATTTGTTGAATCTGTATAATTTAAAATGAGCTATATGCTCTTTAAACCTAGTACCAAAATTACGCCGTGTTTGCCCAATATATTTAGAGTCACAACGGGAACATTTATTTTCGTAAATTCCAGATTTCTCTAAAGTCTTAAGCGTATTATTGACACATGTGAGCAGGTGAGAAATAACCCTGAGGTTCTACGTGCAGCCACTCAGTCCATTTTATATCGCACGGTACTGTGTATTAATGTTGTACGTAAGTTTGAATAGTTTATGTGATTTTTTGCTGTTTTGTTAATATTTCTTTTATACGTTCTGTTTTCATTTATTTCTGTCTATAAATAATTCTAAAACTCCTGAAATTACTTCTAAACTTTAAACGGCTATAGCTGGGTAATCGTTGCGAATTGGAAGTATGTTTATAGGACATTTTCTACTTACAATGCTTTCCGGACCATGCTCCTTGAGTGTGTACGATACGTCATGCAACATCCTGTATAAAAGAAAAGGAAGAAGGCAACATCAAAATGCAATTTTATGCCGTCTTCAATAATCATGGAAATTGGAGAACACTGGACCACTTGGCATAAAAAAGCAACAGCTTATCAATGGGCGCAGAATCACGTCGAAATACAAAAACGATGTGGTGAAAAGAGAAGGACCAAAATGATAGAAGAACATCGTGGTTTTCATGGTTCAGTACATAAATGGAAATCCAAGACTTGCATTTAAAGAAGTTAAACGCAGATTTGAAGATGGATAGGAAGTTGTTGATTCTACTGACTGTTTGCGGAAACATTTGGACGGCTGAAATTACGCACTAAAGGGTATTCATAGAAAAACCTGTGGCTTCTCCATGCTCTCCAGGCATCGCCAGGTGTATTCTTTGTGATTCAAACTCGTGTCGAGCAATTTCTAACAGGCAGAGACACAGAACCAGAAAAGTATCTCTAGTGCATATGCCGAATCTTTATCGTAGTGTCTTAGTTACAGTTTGGAGTACGATTTTAAGCAGTTCATGAACGAATAAATTGGTTGGAGTTGTGCTTGTTGTATTGTCTTGTGTCTAGCGAATTAGTACTTTTTATTATTTTTGCAGTGGCTGTTAGGTTAGGTGTTAGTCGCATTTAGCTACTTAACGTGTGACACGTTCAACAACTGGATCATCTACTATAGGTTTTACGAATTCAAGAACATATTAACTCCATCCTGCTTTATGTAGGTCAGAAGGGAACCTGTGTTCTTCCTTTATGTTTTTACCAGGAGATATGATAAGTGCTGTAACATATGTAAACATCTCAGAACTCATACAGGTCATAATAGTGACGAGATTTTGTGTTTCGGCAGATATAAGAAATTCCAGTTGTTTACTTGCCTCACCAGTTGTAGCGCAGTTGAAGATTAGGTTGGCTGGATAATTTTGGTCTATATCCTCGGCTTCCAAAATACTAATGAGGCTGGTCATGTCTTTGCTCTACAAGTGATGTACCATTGTATGCAATAGTATTTGGTACAAGTATGTATTATGGCTGATTTTCGGAATTTGTAAGCTGTATGAAACTGGCTTATACAAAATTTAGAATGCGAATCTCAACTGATTGGTACTGACAATATTGACAGTGAGTTCTGTGTTTACTTTCAACATTTTCGCAAAAGTACCTCTTGGACGTTTCCTGAGCTTTAAAAAAAATACGTTTTCGCCAGTGACAAAGACTTGCAAAGCAAATTTTAAATTGTCCTTAAATGAAGTGCACCTTTTCTAAGTGGGCGGTGTCATTTTGATCTGAAACACGAGATCCGAACATAACATATCTAATCAGAAATTTGTTGGACCTATTTTGAAATAGTCCGTAAAAATCAGGTGGCGTTATTCAATAATAAGATCGTGACTTGAACAAAATAAGTTGAACTTTACGCAAACACTTACGTGTTTATACGTATTTATAGTAGTGGATATGGAAGTATGACAATTACTTATTAACTCCCGCAATTATTTTGAATACCTATCGTCTTATTTTTTACCGGTTTATCACTTGCAGAAAGATTCCACCAGAAAACTTCTTTTTACTAACTTGAATCACAACACTTATCTTGAAAACTTACCTTATTGTTCAGGTGATAGATTCCTTCACACGCATATTGGGAGAGTTGGTTGGCGTCATCTTCACCAGATGTTAATATAAGTGCCAAGAGTGCCATACTCGGTATCTTTACTCCACTATGCGTCTGACGCAAAAGTATTTGCTCACAGTAAATTGTTGGTTTTTAGTTTTTATGGTGTTATAATGGACGTATACAGGGTGTATCAAAAATGGCGAATAAGCTTTAGGTAGAGGAATTCTTTGAGTTATTCTGAGTCTATAAACTTAATAGTACAAAAATGTTGGATTAGTCGTCATGACCCATCACGAGCGGTAAAGGAATCTTTTTCTAGTAAAGTATCTTTTCTATTCCAAATAAGTCAAAATACAGCAAGGGAAAGTTATTCAAAATATAAAATAAGGGTCCCGTGCAAACTTACAGAAATATCAGCTTACTCCTATGTAGCCATCTTACCATAAAAGTACTTTGCCTAATGCACACGATTTCATATAACTAAACCGCTATATCTTATATTTTGCATGGGATCATAATTTTAGATTTTGAATAACTTTCCTTGGTGATATTTGGATGAATTTAGAACAGAAAAGGTAAAACAGACTCGTGAGACCAATTCAACATTTTAGTAGTAAGATTTTTTACCGAGAGGTAATCAAAGAAGCGCTCTACATGAAGCGTATGCCCCATGTTTTATACACCCTGTATATTCACAGATTGTTAACTTATTTCTGGAAACTCACGTGTTGCTGTTAAATCTGAATCTGGGAAAGGAAGAATTTTTATATAGAATATGAAAAGTGTAGTTTATACACTCATGCAATACTGAAACAATTAAAGTAATACCATTTACAGAATAAAACGATTACACAATATAAATATATACATAATATACCAAGCAGTGTAAATAAATGAAATAAGTTAATAATGTTTTCTACAATTACCAAAGATTATCTGAGTGTAACACATAGCCGTATTATAAAAACTAACTTGTTAGCGTCCCTTCTTGTTAATTATATATTCCTTAAATATTTTTAAATATTGCAACGCTACTAGAGTAAATTTAAGGGCCCGCCAGCTAGATATCACCAACTATAATTGGCGGCAACAAGTTTTGCAGTTACAACAAATATATCAGATAAGTCAAAAATGTCGAAACTTAGTTTGAATCTCATCAGCCTATAACACAATATCTGAAATATAGAAGGTAGCAGGAGTGAAATCATACCCAGAATAAAATAAACATGTGCATCGGATTTATTAAATATTAACCAGTACAGAAATATTATAATTTTTGATTAGGCGTTACTTATTCAATAGCTGAACTCTAAATTAACGCTGTCATAGCAGTGATTAACACGATACAAATACACAATCTAATACTTAACCAGTAAAATGTACAATTACATATTAATACAGCTACAGGTTCTTTTACCGTGTTTGTTGTACAAATATCATTAGTATCAATTATTAAGTTGCACTACTTATTTGCGAGCCTCACGCTACTGAAGGCGATGAAACAAATAGCCCCCTAATGGGTTCAAAGCTACTACCGCAGAACGTGGAACGAATAGCTTCCAAACGAGTTCAACGCTGCTTCTGCAGGAGGTCGACGCCAGCAAATACCATTAGAGAAATTCCCAAGTAAGTGGAATCGTTCATGCTTTGCAACCTGCAGGCTAAAAATACCGGACGAAAGTAAGCTCACTGCAATTACGTTACCACAATTGAAATTGGAGAAATTGCACTCACCCTGTAAATACAGGCGATTAGCCAAAAAGATGTCCTGTGGTAATAACCCGTCCCTAGACGCAATGTTCCATATGGTGTCCAAGGCCCAAAAACCGCATGCCAGCGAAGCTTCCACAAATAATATTCCAAAATACCTGAAGCTTAGAGCTAAAACTTGGAGCACAATCACGGAATTTTACCGAAAAGACGCTACTTTTTTTCTAGAGAAAAACAAACGACACCCAAGGAATTGTTTGAAGTAGCTGCTGACGGCTGCTGGTAAAACAGATACAACCCAATCGCTAAACCTGCGTTTACACAACGACTCTGCTCGAATAAAGGAGCTTTTACACGGCCATGAATTATACACAAAATAAAATCTCATGTTAATTACTCTTTCGAAACGTAGCAAACTATGTAATTCTTACGCACATGAAAAGACAGGAAACATAAATGTAATATTTTTATACGGATAGGATTTTATATACAAAATATACAAAAATTTAATTAAAAAGTATTGCATTAGATATCCGATAAAGAATATTTTAGTGCTAGCTTCATATATAACAAACAACCAGTCATAGAGCTCAATAATATTCAGGAGATCAGCTAAGAGAACAATAAAACTTTATTGCTAGTAAGGATGGTTTATGTCAAAGTAAAAATACCTAGTAGGCCAGCCTGACCATGTATGATAATGGTTTTCCTTATGTTGGGTTTATAGTATGAATTGTAATTTGTAACTTATACGAGTAATACCAGTTTTCGTAATAATAAATATTAAAGTAAAATTTATTTTAGTTTACCAAAACTAGTAACTCTCACTAATGTACCCTTCAATAAATAGTTGTGTATATTTGAACATAATAACGGCATTCCAATTAACACCCATGTGTAGGCCAGAAAATGTAAGTAAATTAAAATACTTACACCATTATTAAGTGATATATCTTTTACGAGAGGAGTGGTTCGCACATGTCCTTTCTTTGAAACAAATAATTTACAGGGCCTTAATTCGAAATTGTAATTAGTATTATCGCTTCAAGTTTCCGCAGCTATTTGGGCAGCCAGTGGAACCGCAAGCAGAATACAAAGCCCACTGAGTTTCGAAAGGAAATGAGATCATTACTGCGCGTATGACTAAAATACAGTGCAGTCCGGCACAAGTAAATAATGGCCAGCATTAATAATCAAAAGCCATTATGTTTAAATATTACTAGCACTTAATCACCCTTATAAATGATATGAAGCAGAATATTAATTAGTGGGTAGTAGTGGATAATTATTTCACGTCCACAAATCAAGTGACGCGGTCACGCACAACGTCAAAAGTGCCGACATCCGCTTCAATAGTCTCCATTAAGCTTACCATTAATATCTCATTACGTATTCAAAATTTAACAGTTTCTATCGGGAGACATTTTGCAATGATAAAAGCAAGCTACTTCTGTCTTGCTTTTACAGGAGTTATTTATATTGAAAGGGTTTTCTAGGCGCTCAAAGAGGTGGGCATTTCCTTGACATCTAACATTTTGGCTTGAAGTGGATTCTAATTTAATTAGTTTAGATTCACATTCGCCATTATAAAAATGACAGGAAAATTAATAGGTAAGAGTGGTATTAAGCCTAAAGAACTATAATTATCTGTTTTAAAACTACCTAGAAAAGAAAATGTTTTAATTATAAATTCACTCAACGTTCACTAATAGCATACTCAATTAATTTGTTGTACCTGACAACCCACATCCTGCTATATTGTTAACGGAATTGATTTATTTCACTAGAGGTAAATTTTTGTGCGAACCCATTGACAAATAACATTCTGCTATAAGACACTGTTGGTATATACATTTAAACTCAATATTATAATATATATCATATATGTATATGACAACTGATAGTTTCGCATTTAGGTGTGTGAAATTATAAATATTAATTCTAAATAATTTTAATTTTGCAATAAGACATTTCAATGTATAGGGAAATTTTTATTCATGAAACCACAAGCTACTATTCAAATTTATAGGTAAAGAATAAATACAGTTCTATATAACTAGGTTGGTTCTGTTGTATATAATCAAATAGATCGATACTAGAAAGGTGTAGTTAGAAACTTCAAATTTTTAAATATATTGTAATGACGGCCTAACTAATTAAAAGGGCACTAGTAAATAAAAATAATAATTAATCAGGGCAAATCACCACAATTTATAAATTAAATGGTTTTAATATTTGAATTTTATGTCAAACTCAGAGCCAATGAAAAGATGTAATAATTATTATTTCAATAAATGGTTTGCTGCTCTCTGGATTTTATTTATTTGCAATTAAATAGAGCTTAGCTCCGGCAAAGCATGAAATAATAAAAAAAATTAACTTTTCTCAGGGGAGTAAGATCATTAGCTTTGTATTATAATTGATTTGTTGTATGATAAATTAACCAGTATGGCAGATGCGTGACTTTGTATTTGACAGGTCTATAACCTCAAAATTTCGTGTACACAGTGATTTACTCGTCCTCGAAATTCAGCGTAAATTGAATTAAAAAAACACCGAAAAAGGCAAGACCACATCAGGTAAATGCTGCTAAATATGTGACGTGACTTCCGGTTAACCTGTTTTGTTTCAGATGTCGCAAACTGACGTGCGATCTTCAATTGTCCTATTTCCGGAAAAACTTACAACATCGGCTTCAAACCACAAATCTAAGGGATTATTCAATTCTGGACGGATCTGGGCCGCTGGGGGGAATCACGTTCAAACCCTCGGAAAATGTCGAAGCTTGAAGAACCCCAAATACTACGGGGCTGCTCCACCTGCTTCCTGTAAAATTTACCTTTTGAAGTGGTGCTCCGTTGCTGGCTCGCAGAATGAAGAGACGCCACCGCTATTACACACTTGGTGACGACTTCCTTCTCCAAAATTCTCCACCCAGGCACTCCAACTGTAGCACACAAGGTTCTGGCTGTTCGATGCCTCTGCTACTCGGAAAAGGGGCCCCAAAGTTGGTCGCACTTTGACGATTCTTGCAGCTGGCTATTTCTTTTAACTGGGCACTGTTATCACTGGAAATTTTAGCCACAACGATTCCTTACACACTGCTAACTATGATCAACACAATTTTGGTTCAACAAATAACTTTTTTTATTAATAATTGTGTAAAAACTGAGAGCTCAACTGGCCCACAGCCTAAATGTTACAAGCTTGTATTTGATCTCCTTTGTTAAACAATTGACATTCTCGCTTCCAAGCGATATCGATCTACATTTGTTTATAAGAAATATGGTTTGGTTTACTTGTTTACTTATGGACTATAGTTTTGAGGGAATGTTCTTGATAAAATGTCATTTTCTTTGAAATTGTTCACGTAGCACTTTTCTCTGCTTTTAATTCACTTGGTTTTAATTGAACTTATTCACATGAATTTATTTAGCACGGTATCAACTGTCTGTGTCTTTCGATAGGCTGATTGCTCCTTGCAATCTTTACTTCCTCGCACTGCTTTGCTTCAGCTTTCCGTTATCTTGCCGTTTGTAGCTTTTAATACCTACAACGCTCATACAATTTCTGTACTTTACAAAACATCTGGTATTATTTTAAAATTCATATCATCGTTTGACATTATTCAACTCAACCCTGTCAGCTACATAATTCAAGCTGCATTTGCCATTCCAAACATTAATTATGACTGAAACTGTGAACGTAACCTTTATGAATTGTAGCTTATCTATGCCAACCTATCTTACACAAATTATGATTGCTGCTGCTCATATCAAGTGCATTTATTAGTGTAAAATTACTGACTTTCTTGCAAGAAATAAAATATTCAATTCTCATTTTTGCTCGTTTTTGAACTTATTCATTCTAGTGTTAACTAGGCAATCAGAACCGCTGTGGGCAGTAAACCATTACAGTATTGATGCTTACAATGGAAAATCGAAAATTTATGTTTGTATTACATATGCGTATGGAATATGAAATACAAATTAGGAATAAAATGTAAATAATTGCATATCGGATTTCACTACGTGCATGAAAATATGTTTTTGCACTCATGATTTCAAAATTCATATTTCCCGGTCATTCCCGATGCGCCGAAAATGACTTTTCCCGCACCGAGGTGTTTTTTACTTTCCCACAAAAACTATGGCAATTGTGTGTTCCAAGGGCGCTGTAAACGTCAACAAAAGCTAACAGGTGCTAGGATACGTATAAAAATTTAGTAATTTGTGCTGCCAACTCAGTAAAGTTGTAAAACACTAAATAATATTTTTTTAACTTTTTAAATATTTTGAGTTATTCGTTACAAAAAACATTGTACCTACCTCTTTCGGGAAGAATTTTCCCGAATTCACACTACATGCAGCACTCCCTTCGGTCGTGCTGCAAACAAAGTGCTCATTCGGGAAAATTAACTTCCCGAACTTGTTAGGTAAATAACTATTTTCTGTGTTGGCACGTTTACTACCTCACGTGAAGTGTCCAGTCAGAGTAGTTTCTTGTAGTGTTATGAAACATATTCGTAATGTTTAATTACTTTGTTTTTATGAAAAGCTACTCTTGAATTAGCTTGCAATAGTATTTGCATCTAATTTATTTTATTCATTATAATGAAATATCATAATTTATTTATAAGAAGCCATTACTTGTTTATAAGAAGCCATTACTTGTGTAAGCTAAAGATCTCAATAGTTTTGCTTTTGTCTTTTTGACCTTGATAGTTTAAAAAATACCTAAAACTCAGAAGCCTAACAATTAAAAGATCACGATACTATCAAAGCTTTTATTATTAACCTTAACATGACTATTGCTTTGGGATATGGCAACATTGTGCTGGTGTGTATTTAATTTAAACAGAGTATAATTCATGATATTTAATCAGTAGATGCCATTTTCTTATTATTATTGTGCTTCTCCTAATAAAGGTTTGCAACTATCAAGGCTTTTAATTTAGACATTGTTGCCCTGAATATGGATTATGTGTTTTTTAAACCATACAAGTAATTTTTTAAGTCATAATATTCTTCTTCCGCTTCTCTCTTGCCCAGTATTGTACCATGGCTAATTAGTTGTAACAGTTTGATTACATTATTTTGCATCACATGTCTTACATATTCTATTTTTCTTTTCTTGATTTCTAATTCCTTGCTAATTTTCTGTAGGACTGTCTCATTTCTTTTCCCTGTACCCTAAGATATTCTAAGTATTGGTCTGTATATCTTCATTTTAAATGCTTCTATGTTTTTAC
The DNA here is from genome assembly GCA_940337035.1 of Agriotes lineatus. Taxonomy (NCBI): domain Eukaryota; kingdom Metazoa; phylum Arthropoda; class Insecta; order Coleoptera; family Elateridae; genus Agriotes; species Agriotes lineatus. Next base: position 227,325,633 of record OW679194.1, on the reverse strand, counting down.
CTTTACTTAGCCGAGTGTCAATGCTTCCTTGCGTACCGGAACAATTACCATATGGCACCGCATAGGCTATACGCATGCATAGTTGCAGGTTGTTGCTAACGATATTCGTGCTTGATCTATTCGGCTTTTAATTTCTAGGCTGTAGTTCTATTGTTAATTTAAATTACTCCCCAGTTAGTTGTATTTTGTAACTTGTTCTAAATGTTTTACATATTAGTTAGCACAATTTTCTGATACTTGTCTACGGAGTATGTTTGTATCTTCTCTGCTTGTATAATTTTTGTTTCTACGAATATCGATAATTTCCAAAATTTTCTTGATTATCCATTCTTTGTCTTCCTTCTCATCTCCTGATCTTATTTTTTCTGTGACTTCACCATTGCTTCTTTAATTGTCTTCCAAGCTTTTTTTGCGTCTGTATTATTTTTTTTTCTGTGGTTTATCTTTACTTATTACATATTATATGTATAGTAGGGAGGTTCCGAATATACAAAAATTCGTATTCGCGAATACGAATACCGAATACAAATACTCTTATGAATATTCGCGAATACGAATACGAATACGAATACATGACATTGAGTGAATAATATCAACATCAACATCGTTATTGTAGGCGCTGCAAATTTTAGAAATAGTATGGAAAATAGTTTTGTCTTTTATTTAATGTTATAGAATGGTTAATATTTAAAAAAAAAATGTTTTATTTAATGTATGAATACCTGTTTTATATTTTTATTAAAATTCTTATCTATATTTCTATAATTTTAATGTCAAATACTCGTATAATATTCGTGTTAATTTTGGCGAATACGATTACAAATACAAATATTGAAAATAAAGCGAATACTCGCGAATACGAATACGAATACGAGTATTCGGAACATCCCTAATGTATAGTGATACACTTTTTTTTACTTGCATGCGTAAGAATCTCCAACAATATCTAGTAGATAAAGTATAGTAATGAAATTATGTTCCTGATCAACTTAACTAGCAGAGATTTAAAAATGAAGACAATATTGGTGCATATAAATAATAGATAATAAGTTAAGGCTAAACATTCAACACCTTTCAAACATCATTCCAATCAAGAGCTTTAAAAGACCCATTCGGGACAAACCATCAAACGCTAAATGAAAATGGCGAAGACCCCGTTGAGCTCTGTACGTCAAACAAGCTCAGACTAAACATCTTTTTTCACTATCTACTATAACTTCAAACAACTTACGCAAACTCTATAGGGCAATATTAGATGGTAGACTTTTTTTTAGATATTATATACAGTAGTACATCCAAGCCAAGTTGCAAAGGTCCACACACTCTCGACGGAAAATGTAGGCACATGCCATGGACTTCTTCTTCTTCTTCTTCAGGTTCTTTCTCCTATCGTAGATTGGAAATCATGACTGCTATTCTTATTTATTGGTTGCTATTCGAATCAGTTCGCTGAAACTTAGACCAAACCATTCTCTTAAAATTCTAAGTCAAGATATCCTTCTTATTCCAACACTTTTTCTGGCCCTTATTTTACCCTCCATAATCAACCTCAAAATTTCATAACGGGCTCCTCTTATAACGTGGCTGAGATATTGTATTTACGTTTCTTGATGGTTCTCAGTACTCCTTTTTCTTTATCCATTCTCCGCAATACTTCCAGGTTGGTAACACGATCCATCCAAGATATTCTTAGCATCTTCGATAACACCAACGTTCAAATGCTTCTAGTTTTTTTTTTATTATTTCGGTGTATTTCAGTGTCCATCCTTCAGCTCCATATAACAATGTCGAGAACACATACACATTGCAGGATTAGTCCAGTCTGTAGGGACAAAAAAAGGCCTTTGCCTTACAAAAAATGGAGTATGAACGGTTTTTATATATGTTGTTCAGGTCGGGATCCTGATGAAAAATCCAAGTTTTCGACCTTGGAGGGGCGCCGCGCGAGCAGCCATCTTGGATTAAAGGTTCTAAAAACTGGTGTTATCCAAATAGCTCCGCAACGGTTGATCAAACGTCAAAAAAGTTCAATATAAAGTTAAAGGAGACAAGATTCTTGACATTTTTTGTATATTAATTTTTGTTGTAAGTGTAATATGTAACTAGTTACAGCAGCTGAAAGTTGAACATTTCAGCAAAATATCGTTAAACTTTATTTTTGTTGATACATTTTGTAAGAACAACTTACACTATATTGTTTGTAATATTTTTCTACATCAGAATAAAGTACAAAGTATGATCAAAAATTATTTTCATCTAGTATAGCTATGAAATAATTCTTAATATATAAACGCAACTATAATTAGTCACTTATATTCTCGCACATGCAGTCGTTGTTTTTGATGGATATCCGTTTGATGGCGACAAAAAAATGCCAAGACTGCAGAAAGGCTTCTCCGATCGAAAAAGCAGATATCTGCGGATATTATTTTGGATGAAACAACGCCGGTTCTAGTTTCCCAAGAACGATTTCTAGCAAACGAAAAGAATAAAGTTCGTCTGATTTCGATGCTGTAAAAACATACGAACATTACTGTATTACAGTTAAGCAGGCTGAAGAAGATGATGATGTGTTGATTGTCAACACGAAGATTTCTTTGTGCTCAAAATTTGATGCCGTTTTCGCCATTGGAGAAGACGTCGAACTTCTAGTTCTGCTGACGGTATTAGCAACATCTACCTTCGCAAACCTATGAGAGGCAAAATTGTCGAAAGAGTGTATGCTGCAAATAGTTTCAAATATGAAAAAGCAGCTGAGAACATTTTGTTTCTCCATGCGTTTAGTGGCTGCGACACAACGTCGTCCGTCTACAACCAAGGAAAAAGTTTGTTTTCGCTTGTCCAGAAAAGCACAAGACTCAATGACATTATAGGCATATTCAAACGTCACGATGCCAAACCAGATGATATCGCAGATGCTGAAGCACACTTTCTCGTTGCTTTGGTGGCTACATGGAAGAAAATACCTTGGAAGAAGTCCATTACCCACAAAATCAAGTGCAAGAAACACATTTAATTTTGCTTCTTTTCCACCAACGAAGGACGTGCACGGTATCACGCATTTAGGAGCAGGTCCAACAGTGGTATCGAATTGAAAAAAATGCACAAGACTGGAGCTGGAAAGTTGGCACGAATGGGCTCACTCCAGTAACAATGACAGAGAATCCATCACCCGAGACTTTATTCAAACTAATTCCATGCCATTGCAAAAAAAGGATGCGGCGAAGCATGTGGCTGCAAGAAAAGTGGGATGAAGTGCTCTATTCTGTGTAGATTCTGTAATGGCCAATCATGCGAAAATGCACCAGAAGTTCCCACCGAGAGTGGTGACGAAGATGAGGACATTTCATCAATGGAAGTCCCAAGTCTCAGGAGCAATGACTTCAAAGATAACCTTGAAAATAAAGAATCTTATGGAGACGTCAACATCTACCGACCGGGGCCTTCAAAAATAAAAAAAAACTAAATAATACAATCGCGAACATGAAACATCACTAAACTGGAGCATCTGTGGATTAGGCCTACTGGGGATACCACAATAAAAAAAAGCGTCATTAACTCTACCTCATGGTGGTGTAGAAATGAGTTTACTATACGTTTATCAAATTATTATAACTACATAACGAATAGCCAGAAATAATACAAGAGAAATTTTAAAAATGAGAAATTACAAATTACACTATTTTTTTTAGAGAAATGTTCATCTTTCCACCGCTGTAACTCCTTTCATATTAGACTTACAAAAAATAGTTATATACAGAAAATATCAAGAATCTTGTCTTCTTTAACTTTGAATTAGACTTTCTTGGCGTAGGATTAACCTTTGCGGAGTCATCTGGAAAAATCCAGTTTTTAGCACCTTTAATCCAAGATGGCTGCTCGCGCGGCGCCCCTCTAAGGTCGAAAACTTGGATTTTTCATCAGGATCCCGACCTGAACAACATATATAAAAACCGTCCATACTCCATTTTTTGTAAGGCAAAAACCCCTACTGACTGGACTAATACGAACTCGTATAGTTAATATGGGGTCACGACTACAGAGGAATTTTTTAACTTTGTAAACGCCGCTCGAGCTATTTTTATCCTTACTGTTATTTCTCTGTTTTGATCGGAGTTTTGAGTGATCCATGTGCCGAGATATTTATACTCTGTTACCTCTTCCATGCGTATATTAGAAATGAAAAGATGTTCATGGTGGTACCATAATATTTACATCTTTGGTTTAGACCTACTAACAAATCGTGTAGATCTTGTAAATTGTCCGCGAATATCACTGTATCGTCTGCCTATCTTATGTTATTGACGATCTCCCCGTTTATTGTAATACCCTCTGTGTTTTCTTCCAGTGTTTCTTGGAAGATTCCTTCACTATATATATTAAAGAGTAGTGGAGATAATATGCAGCCCTGTCGAACGCCTCGCTGGATATTGATTTCTTCAACTCTGACTTTAGCTTTCTGATTTCAGTAGAGATTTATTATAATTCTGATGTCGCGACTATTTATAATTTTTTATTCTAGAATTTTAACTAATTTATCATGTCTAACTTTATTGAATGCTTTCTCGAACTTGATAAAGCATGCGTACATATTTTGGTTCATGTCAAGACATCTTTGCATTAATACATTTATTCCGAATAGTGCTTCTCTAGTACCCATTCAATTTCTGAATCCCAACTGAGTGTCACTGATTTCTGAGTCTAACTTTCTAAATATTCGATTATGAATTACCTTAAAAATACTTTCAAGGTATGACTCATTAATGCTATCGTTCGATGTACTGAGCATTCTTTAGAATTGTTGTTTTTAGGTATGGGTATGAACGTGGAAAGTAACCACTGTTCTGGAAATATTCCTGTAACTTACATAATGTTAAATAATTTGCCTAAAATAGCTATAACTTCGTTGTCAATAAGTTTAGCAACTCTATTGGTATCTCGTCTGGGCCAGTCGGCTTACGATGTTTAGCTTGCTTCATGACATGTAATACTTCATCCTTCAGTATTACTGGTCCTGTTTCACTTGGATGATCTGTTTTTTCTTCTTCTCTAGTATCCTGAAATAGTTCTTCTATATATTCAGTCCATCTAATCACTTTGTCTTTTATATTCGTGATGATGTTACCATTAGTGTCTTACATTAGCTGTATGTTGTTTTCTCATTCCAGTAATTTCTTTGATTTTTCTGTGCATATTAAAACTATCATCTTTTTTCATAGTTTTATATTTCTTGGCACTGCCCCATTTTTCTTTTGCTATTCTTATTTCCATCCTAATACTTTTATTTAGTTCTCTATATTTAGTCTGGTCTTGATTCTTATAAGTTCTTCTCTCGTCCATAAGGCATAGAATCTCCTCCGTCATTCAGCTTTGTTTCGGTTTCCTTGTTCTTTTAAGATATTCTTTTCCAGTTAGTTAACAGAACTTCTTGAATACAATTCAATTTTTCATCTATATTGTGTGTGTCCATGTCGTTCATGTCCATTTTTTTTATATTCTGATTAACTTTTGTTTTTGCCAATTTATAAGCTATTAGATCTTTCAGTCTACTAACCTCCAACTTTTGTTTGTACTTCCTTTTTTGTAGTTGTTTGAGTGGTATTTTTATAGTAGCTACCACTGGATTGTGATCAGAAGGGATGTCAACACCCGGATAAGTTTTTCTTAGTTTTGACGGAGTTTTTAAATCTATTTCTAATCATTCACACCATCCATGGGAGATTTCCAAGTATATAGCCTACGTTTTGGTAGTTTAAAGAGAGTGTTTGTTATAACGAAATCTTAATTTTGAGAGAACTCAACTAATCTGTCACCTCCTTCATTTCGTTCTCCCAGTCTATGTTGTCCAACTCGACAGTCGAGTTTCGCCTCTGATGTGGTTCACACGCAGTGGCGTAACTTCAAATTTTGGGCCCGGGGGGCGTGATCTTCACCGGGCCCCTTAATTGCCAAGTGTAAGTCCTATTCTTGCCAAAGCAATTTTGGTTATCATTTTTCAATTATTTTTTTTTTAAATTCATAAACAGAAACATCAAAGCAAAATAATAATAATAATAAATACAAATCCTGTAAGCCTACGCACTAAAGGAACAAACAAAAACATAATTATTTCCGCAATTCGGCACTTCCGTACATTTCGAAGTACAATTCAAAGTATAACTTTGCTTTAACTGCTGATCTGCTAATCAAGAAGATATCTTCTAGACTTCTGATTAGCAAAAGATGTAATGATGTCTGATGTATGAACATTTCTCGCTCTCTGCATCTCAATAGAGATCAGTAATCTGAGGTGACTGCGAAGTACGTGCACGTGCAAGACGTGGTGCATCGGGTGTACAGAAATTATTTTATTTTAAATTTATACCAAACAGATAACTTTATGACATGTTTCAGATTTATCCGAGGGTTTCTTTTGTTTTTCCCGGACTCATTGAAACTTTATACGGAACCGAGTTTGGACCTGCCAGGATTTAAACTACAGGAGCCCCGTTGGGCCCCCTGAAGTTCAGGGCCCGGGGGCAGCTCCCCCTTTGCCCCCTCGGTAGTTACGCCACTGTTCACACGTTGAGTTCCCGTGCTCTTTTGCTTTTTCCTCCTGATGAAGCCCCTTACGAAAGTGGGAAAAACGTTGAGTTCTTCGATCTCAATCATGACACGGTCCAATCCCGGAAGTCGTTTGTTACTTAATGGCAATGGCCGTGTAAGCTTCAGAAATCAGCTTCTTTATAGTTTACCCGGCTTTGTTTTCATATTAACCAAAATCTTGCATGATAGTGTTAGTTCAGGTACAGAAGTTTCTGGTTGGAGCTTAAATATCTTTTCTTCACAAAAAGACTCAAACTGTCCAGGTATATAGCTTTTTATTTCCTGCAGTAAAATGATCTTCCCTAGGCGTTATCACTCATGCTTGCTTTCGCTCTCCCGGGAAATTTTCAACAACTTTTCGGCAATTTTACATGGTCATGGGATCTTACTACTGAAAACTGGCAGATATGGTCTATAGTATACACATTATCCTTTTGCTGCTACGGAATAATTCCCTCTCTTTATTTAACTCTAAGGAAGTGGACAAAACAAAAGATCTGCAATTTTTGGTCAGGTCAGCTTTATATATCCTCTATTTTATAATGCTGTCAATGAGAAATTTGTTCAAAATCTTTCTAAAAATACCGCGCTTTAGCGAGCATGCCAGCAAGCCTAAAATCTTATTTCAAACATCAGAGATTTCATGAAAGAGAACAATGTCGGATTGGCATAGGTCCAGGATGTCTTGGTATGACTAATGTGCTATGCATTAAAGATTAGGTTAGGTATAAATCAAATTCTGTCTGATTTCAAATTTCACTTTGATTGAACACATACGTTTTTATTTCTATGTTTTTCAATTTATAGAAAATGTTAATGTGTGGACTCTATTGTCAAACGCTTTTAATTTTTATATATGGCTAATGGATTACAATTAGTAAGCCTTATAAATGTTTTTATTACAACATTATAACAGACAAGAATTTTATTATAAAAAAATATGTATAAGTACTCCAATTTGGCAAACATACAAAAGTTGTTTTAGTTAATATAACAATTTTATATTAACACAATTGCAAAAGCTTAGTTTTAGATCTTGAAGCATTCCGTATTAAAACTGCTGAGACGGAATTCGACAACTAACGAAAGTTTATTTTTAGCTGGAAATAAACCATGTAATAACTTGCTATGTGTGGAAAGTAGAAGGAGCTTAAGTTGATGTATATTCAAGAGAGATGCATTATCTTTTGAAGAAATTATTTAAGAATGAAAATGAGACATGACGTGGAAACATTTTTAGGGGTTAGAGTAAGCAGTCAATGTCTGAATCATAAAATACGTTGTAATTTAATAATTTTATCGCGTATACTTCTTTGATCAGACGTTTTTAAAAGCCCAAGGCTGACTTTTGATACATTATTAGTAACGATCTAAGAACTATCATATACGTTTCTCCCTATTCAGTTTTTTGTCTGTAATCGATTCGCTTATGATGTTGTATCGTAGGAAATCTAAGTAGTAGCAGACGATTAAAATATAATTTATGTTTTCAAATTAGCAAGATTGGAAAAAGCTACGCTGACATTTACATCTATCGATTCGTGTTACCAGAAAAGGGCGAGAACACCATTGAAGTTTTACTAATTTTGGCAGTTAAAAATAAATATGTACTTTGCGGCTGAACAAGAATTCTTTAATAGCAATAGATTAACATAATGCATAAATCTTGTCATAAATTACAGAGATAAGAATGGCTCTAAATCATAACCATAACGGTTTTTTTTCTAAAACACGCAAATCATTATAATATCGAATTTGCATAATTATTCCCTTACGTTTTTTAATTAAGATAGCATATGCCTTATACGACTTTCACATGCGAGTGTCATTCTGTAATGAAGTTGTTAAACATTCCTATCAAGTAGTCCATGCCATTATGTCACGCAATACGAGTAATGTCAATTTATAAATGTTACCTATGATACATTATCCACTTTTAAATGTAAATTGCTTTTTCCGTTCTTCAAGACTACTATCTAAAAATGTTCATAAAGTTATCGTATTATATTTCATTTAGAACTTTATAAAGCGAATTGTGTTATTTAAGTGCACGCCACTGCATACCGCTATGAAACGGTAATATATGTGCTGATAAAGGTATTGTAGGTGTTTATGAAAAATGTTGATAATATGTGTAACTGTACCTGTATGTGTATATAGAGAGACGTATGAAGCCATTACAGGATTTATTCATGAGGTAGTGAAGCATTCGTCCTTATGCATTTTCTTGTAAAACCTAATTAAAAATGCAAAAATGAAGTGCTGGAAATTGTATTTCTGACATGGCATACTTTGTACTGCTTGAAGTATTACTTTTGCTTACTAGAGGTTGGAAGCAGTTTTATCGAAGCCTTGGCGATCTAGTGCAGTTCGTAATAGAAAATGGTCTCCATGTCAGTCCATCCACTATTTTTCAACCAAGAATGTTTCTTGCTGCCAATACAACCGATGATTTAAAGTTTTGCTTCCATTATCAACATGTCATCATTTCTGTCGTGCATTGTACGACCTAAGTGCGTAGTGTTCTTGTTGTGATAATTTTTTAGCAATTCTCTTTCACAATGTGCTTTTCTTAGTACTTCTTAGAAACATTGTGGAACCTGCAAAATATCCATATTCTTAGAAGTTCGTGTGTTCATCGAATTGATTCTCAATGCCTATGTTTCGTTACCATATAATAATTAAAAATATATCTAATATCTTATAATAGGCATTTGAGATTCAGACATATCATTAAATTGCAGATTCAGGATTCAAGTGGTGATATATTCCACCAATCCGATTCTTATTCCGTAGGCGTTTGTGTCCATTGTCAATTTTTGTATTGGGGATGTGTCCGCTATTTTAATTTTGGCAATATTGTTTCGACACAACCTGCCGCAGTATTGCCTTCGGACTCGCCAATTTTTACAAATTGATAGATTTTGTTGTAACCGCTCATGCATCGCAACCAGACCTATGAAAGGTAACATGAAACTACACAAATCTTGTGAAGACAATAACCACTCTGCAGTTAAGGAATGTCGGAAAATTATTAAAGGAGGAACATTTCATCTGAATGGCTGTAAACACAGTAACTCGAGAACGACGTTTATCCTATCAGAAATGTCTTTACTCAGTTTTGTAAGGAATAGTTATTGCAAAGAACTGAAAAATTCTTGGGCGAAATTGGTCGCTTCGTTCTTTGTATGTATTTGTCAAATTGTAATGGTGTTACCAATAATAGCTGTTAAGCGGTCACTTAGCTAGGCTATCAGATTTGTGTGATCATAACGCTCGGGGACTATGGAACCTGAGGTTGGGAGTTCAAATCTCCGGGAAAGATTTTTCTTTAAATTGGTAAGATGCGGATTCAAATAGATTTTAAACCGATTTTCTCCGTCTAGAATTTGCAATTATTAGTTCCGTCTCATTTGCAATTTGTTTTTAGTACATATGGCCCGCTATTGTATATAACATAATATGATAACGGATATACCACATAGAGACAGATTATGCGGGCGTCCTAGAGATCGCTGGCCAAAAAGCCGAGGGTGTGTCGAAGTATCGATAAAGAGCTTGCACCGTTCCAGTTTATTTATCTTGAGGTCGACATGTTTATGAACTCCAGTGAGCCTATTTAGCATTTCCGAAATGTCAACTGTTAATGATTTGGCAGTTAATTTTAGTGCTAACTTATTCGTTTTACAAAAAACTATGCGAAAATATATTCAAGGTACACTGCTCAAAAAAATTAAATTAGGACCTAGTAAAAGTCGACTTAAATTGTTACAGTTTCTATGACAATCAGTATTTGTTTGTTGTAGGTTGTTGTTTTCAGCGATTTCATAATGGAAACACTATCACTATACGAAAATTTATAAGCTGAGTATTGTTTAAAAATTTACATTTACCTTAATTTTGGAAGACTTTTAATAGGTGCTCCTTTGATTTTGTTGAGCTCTGTAGAAGGTAATAGCGAAAGTGACAATACACATCAATGCCGGACTTCACGTTGGCTAGTATTTGAGGCGAATATTGCATTGATTGGCTCATTATACAGCGATATCTTGGTACCAGTACCTATTTTTAGTTATTTGGATAATGTTCCCTTCAGCTTTAAATATTTTACAAATTGTTTTTATATCTGATATAATGCCAGTCCAGCATAAACTGATATTCACGGCAGAGTTCATTCATAAGTTTTTCAAACTAAGCGCACTACTCACTAAAGTCATTTGTTTGGTCACTTTTACAATGTACGGCAGTTCATCTCGTTATTGTTGATTAGCTTACATTGATTAATTATGGCTCTATTCATTGTCACTGCTTAGGAGGTCTATGGGTAGTTTTCTTTTAAGCCTAGTGTGCACTGATTTTTTACCTAACTTATAGAAGTTAGCACCATCGCACTGGTTGATGTTATTGTAGAATTTTCTTGAAATTATCCTGATGTGTTGTTCAATCGTTGGAATGTCGGTTTCCTTGTGCAACTGCGAGTTTCTGACGAACCATTCTGAGTTAGTTATCATTCTCAGGACTTTATTTTGTAAGACTTGAAGTTTTTTCAGATTGCTCTTAGTGTTGCGCTCCACGCGCTACAACCGTAGGTGAATATAGGTCTTATCAAAGACATGTAGATTAAAGTGCCGCACCTAATTTTGAGGGGTGACTTTTTATTGATTATTGGATAGAGCGAGCTCAGTCTTGCATATGACTCAGATAGTTTTTTGTTAATGTGTAAATTCCAATTTAGTTTCTTATCAAAATATAAACCAAGATATCGCACTGCACTGTCTACTGGATTCCATTGGATCGCAATATTGTTGATAAGTAAATTTGGGGGATCTGGGGACCGGCGGAGCGTAAAGATTTTTGCTTCACATTTGTTAGCGTTTACAGTGATCTTCCATTTGTTAAACCATAAATTAAGTCTGTTTAGGTCTTCTTGGAGATTGGAGGCTGCATTAGTAATATCATAATCTTGTCTGATGATCGCTGTGTCATCAGCGTACATAGCTAGGCTTGATCCAGATGGGGAGGGAATATCAGACATAAAAATATTAAACAGTGTGGGGCCCAATATCGATCCTTGTGGGACCCCCGAGTTAATTTGACGAATCGATGAGGTGAAGGAATTAACTCTTACTTGAAAGGTCCTAGCGGACAGGCATGAAGTTATTACCTTGAGTATGTATGCTAGAATATTCATCATTATCATTTTGTGGATGAGCCCGTCAGTCCATATCCGATCAAAGGCTTGTGCTACATCTACAAATGCGACGAGAGTGTGCATTTTGTTTTCAAAGCCTTCTTCTATTAACTCTATGAGTCTAAGAAGCTGCTGTGTTGTTGCATGAGAACTACGGAATCCAAACTGAAATTCTGGAATAAGGTTGTGTGTCTCCAAGTATATGCTTAAACGTGCGTGTATGGTTCGTTCCAAACGTTTTGAAAGTGTGGATAGCAAGCTAATTGGGCGATAGTTCGCAGGGTTGTAATGCTGTTTGCCAGGTTTTGGAATCATCAGAATTATTGCTCTTCTCCAAGCGATAGAGAAATATCCGCTTCTCAAGCATGCGTTGAATATCGCTATTAGATAACAAATGGATTTATCTGGTAGGTTTTTTAGTACTGCATTGGGTATAAGATCTATTCCAGGAGCTTTCTTGAATTTAACAGCCAGTCCTATAAAGGTCACTAATCAGACGTTAACTTTAATTCGTTGTTAAAATAAACAAAAGTGCATCAAAATTTGTTTACTAATGAATAAAAGGTCATAAGCACTAATGTTTTGATGCGCTTTTGTTTATTTTAACAGCGAATTAAAGTTAACGTCAGATTAGTGGTCTTTATAAGACCGGCCGTAAGTTTCTTAATATACATCTTTAATTCTGATGGCGATATTGAGTAAATTTTTGTTGTATCGGGAGGAACTTCGTTGTTTAATTCAGCTTGCTCAGGTGGGTTAGTATCATTTGGGTTAGAAGGAGTGGTGAACGTTTTTTCCAGCTGGTCTGCAAAAATCTCGCACTTATCAGAATCTTCTGAATACGTACAACCATCGTATCGGAGTTGTGGAATTAGGACTGGTTGTTTTAGAATCCTTTTGGTAGCCCTCCACATATTGGGGTCCCCAGGATTAAGGGATTCTATGTGGCGTTGACAAGAGGATATTCTGAATTGTTCTTGTTCAGTTTTAACTAGCCTAATAAGTCTGTTCAGTTGTGTTTTGATTGCTGGGTTACGGGTGCTTTGCCACAATCTGCGTGCTGCATGTTTATCATTTATTAATTGTTGTATGTATGTGGGCGGCGTTTGATCCCTGTGATGTCGATGTGTTCGAGTTATCTTGGTTGCTCGTTGTGTCGCTAGCGTTATTACATCTTTGAACTTCTCCACCGCTTTGTCAATATCCTCAAGAGATTCTATGTTGGAAGGGCAAGTTAGTAGATTATTCATAGTAGATCGGAACTTTTCCCAGTCAATGGGTCCGTTAACTAATCTTGGGAGATGCGGGTAGTTGTGTGGTGAACAATTGAGAGTGAATAACACTGGTAGGTGGTCAGAGTCGAGTTCCGTGAGAACTGTCTGAGTTATTGGTAGAGTTAGGTTTTTATGTAGAATGATGTCAAGGATATATGGTAGCTGATTGTGTCGATATGGAAAGTAAGTGTATTCGGAGGGTGCAGCCTCTTGTAGTGCCAGTTGGGAGGTAAGATTATTAAGCTTTATCCCGTTCGGGTTAGTTGCTCTGCATCCCCAGTTCGTATGCTTGCAGTTAAGGTCACCAGCAAGGAGTGTGGAATGTTGGCTTGCGAAAATTTTATTGAGTTCGTTTTGGCTGAGTTGAGTTGTGGGCGGTTTATAGGCTGATACGATCCGGAGTGTAGAGTTGTCATTTACTGTTATATTTATAGCGACGGCTTCTAAAAAGTGTATATCCTCTAATGCGACTGGAGCAACAGTTAAGTTCTTTTTTATTAATATTACGCTGCCTCCCCACCCGTCACCTGATGGTCGGTCTTTCCGGTAAATGTGGAATCCCGGTAATGTGAATCTTTCCTTTGGAATGAGGTGTGATTCTGTGATGCATGCGATATCAACTTTGTGCCTATATAAGAATGAGATGAGTATTGATCGTTGTTTCTTAATGCCATTGGCGTTCCAGTTTAGAAGGGTTAACTTATCAATAGGAATTCGATTATTTGCTGCCATTTTGGAATAGCATTGGTATTAACGATATAATAAAATTTTTAATTTGTTCGAGGTAGGGGGTAATTATTTCGATAATGGATTGTAGGAAGTTAGTCGCAGGAGAGTTTTGATTTGTTGAGTTTTGATTATTTTGGATCGGGGTATTTGGTTTAGGGGCATGGGGGTTATGGTTCAGTACTGAAGCATATGTTGCATTGGATGTGATTTTTCCTCTTATGATAACATTAGGGTTTGTAGGTCTGGCTACCGAGAATTTATTGAAGTAAGGGCAACCTCTGTAGTTGGCCGTAAGTTGGCCTCCGCAGTTTACACATTTGGGTGAGTCAGTGTCCTTGTTTTTTTTGCATTGCGAGTAGTGGTGATTCTCAGTACATTCCACGCAACGTGGGGGCAAGTGGCAATAATTTTTAGTGTGCCCCACCAGCTGGCAGTTGGTGCACTGAGGGATATCACTATTCTTACGTCGAGGTTCTACGGCTTCTGGTGAGGTTAGAGGTCGTTTGAGATTGGTTGTGTCTTTATCTAAAATATTTTCGTGTTCCATTTCAGTTGCATTGGAGGTTACCTTACTCCCTTTGAAGATTATGTTCGGGGGCCTTAGTAGCGATTTATTTGTATCACTCATATTTTAAATGTGCGCATTCGTAATTTTTGTTAGCGAAAGTTGTAGATTAACTGTCCTTGTGTAATTAAGCAGGCCGTGATTTGAATAACTTTGTGCCGTTACGATATGACTTGCTCGATATAATATCGTGCTAGTGTATGAAATTGTCAACTTTCTGTAGTAGGCTGCTGTCGCGATAATGTTACTTTCATATGTGGTCGTCTAAAAACAATATTTTCATAAGGAGCTATTCAGTTTTCTATGAAAACAAGTATGAATTAGAATTTTATTATATATTTTTTTCTTCTAAACTCTTGTTTATATGAAAAATACACATCCCAAAATTTACCTCTAGTTCCAGTCAATATAGGTTTATCGTGGTTCAGAGAATATATACTCGTATTTGGTAGGCAAAGTTGCGTAAAATATGTGAGAATAAAATAAGGTTTTTGATTACAGCTTCCAATTTGTACCACGTCGTGCAAGATCTGTACTTGATTTTTGTCCCATTTTCTTATATATTGTAATTCTGTGGCACAATTAATGTCTGAAGAGTTTGATGATTTACTGGATATCTACTATTCCTAGTGATGGAGAGTCGGAAATTGAAACCGAACATTATTTAGAAGCAATTGAAGATATGGACAACATGCTATTTTCGCATGACGACGCTGAATTTGACTATAATGATGTGTAAGTTATCTTTGATAGTGATTTTGAAATATCCCATTTATCAATGTTGTTAGTTAGCCAATAAGGGATATTCCACCAAATCTCAAACGATTTACCGAAGCCGTGATTCTGCGGACCCTGAACTTCAGGACACCCATTGAATTTTTGATCGTATGTTTCACATATTAATACCACCTGACATTGTCTTACAAACAAATCTGCATACAATGGCCGTTTCGACCTATCAATAGGGTAAAGTAAACATTTTTGTATCATTAATATACTTACGGGAACGATACATATACCAAGATACAGAGGCTACTAATCATTAAAAAGGAAATTAAGAGCTATATCTTGTTTCTTATGAGTATAAATCGCTTTGGATACCTTCTTTTGCATTTGCATTGAATGATAACATCCTTATATTAAACAGAACAACCTGAAACTTATATAGTTTAAGCCCTTTCATTGAAAACTTTAAGAAACACGTTCGATACCTTTATTATCCTACAAAGGATCAAACAGTGGACAAAAGTATGGTGAAGTATAAAGAAAGACTGGCCTTCAAGTAATACCAGCTTCTCAAATCAATCAACATCTATATTTCTCAGGTGAGCATGGATTAGAAGAAAGGGTGGTTCAGATATAGTTTTTGGTCTGGAAGACAAGAAATACCATGTCTGTTTTGAAATTAGTTACACCAAAATTAGTTTCTACTGATAAAAGCGTATACTATTGTGGCATTCTTCGTTCCAAAGAAAAAAATACCAATTTCTTGGTCCAAGAAAGATTTGAAGAGATAGTAGTTCACTTGCTCTCTTCATTACTTTCTCCAATAGAACATACCTCAGTACAAATTAAGGAGAAGGATGGCAGTATTGTAATTGAAGTCACCTTCTCAAAAGGCATACAAGATTATAGGCGATGTATTGGCTCTGTCGAGAAGGCTGATAATCTATAGATAGGACAAGTAAAAAGTGGTGGCATAGACTTTTATGGGTTTTTGAGACACAGCTCTTGTAAACTCGCCTATTTTTTACAGAAGAAGAACAAAAAATAAGACGTACAATTAAGTCCGATTTGATGTAGTGGTGGGTTTCGTGCATTAATTGTAACCTTACGCGTCATATAAATGTGCAAGGACTGCCTTTGGTAATTTAAAATACAGATGCTGTAACCTTTCCCGCACAGGGCTGTGATTTGAATGCTTATCGAGGTGGTAAATCCGCATGTTTGGATTGCATCGACTCTTGCTTCACTTCCGGATTCCAGAGATAAAGCCATGTTTCATCTCCAGTCACAAATTGCGCTATGAAGTCCTCTGGATTTGAATTAAAGAAGTCGATGAGCTCGCGTTATGGTTCCATCTTGTAGTGAGTATCGTCAACAGAAAGATTTCTGGGCCCTTACCTGGCGCACATTTTTAATATATGCCATGGGCGATGTTGTCACCATTTCCTTAGGAAACACCAATCGCTTGGACAATCTCTGATATTTTGATACACCTGTCTGTGAGTATCAATGATGCAACCAGAACCACATGTTTATCATCGGTTGCGGTTTTTGATCCTCCGCACTTTGCATCATCATCAATGCTCTGGCAACAAAACATGAATTCTTTAAATAGTTTAAACCACCATGGGCATGCGAAGGCGCATCCATTATATACACATTCGATGAGCCATAAAAAATCTCCTTTGAATTTACACATTCTTTACACAAAAACTTGATGTTGCTTCAATACTATAACTACTGAAAACTACACTCAAACATATCTCATAACTGGCAGAAGGCAGAAGCAACAACCCTGAGATAGGACAAGGAATTTTAAGGCAAATCTAACTTTACCTAATGTCTCAAACACGAGTTGCATGAAAATCTAAACTTTGTTGGATAGGTACCCGCGAATTGCAGGAGATCGTTTTCAATACGATTCATGAGGCTTAGGGTTCTAGTAAACGATACAATTATTTTATAATTTTGTATGGAGTAAGATCTAGGATAGGGTTGCATACTACTAAATAGTCATGGTCACGAAATGTTACGTATCACCAAGGTATTTTGTAAAACTGCACGTTTAGGTGTACAGAATATATTCCAGTTACAATTGTCATTAGAAGTAAATTGCAGGTTGACTCCTACAGAATTTAAATAAAACAGTCCAGCAACATAAAACTTTACTGTGCCAGATTTACATTCGTGGCAAGCATCACGTACCTGTCGAAGAGTGTTTTATGTAAAGTCAATACTTGGGGATGACATCACCACAACCCGTACGGTGAATTATTCAGATCGTTGCCGAATCGGATGTATCCGTGGTTCAACAGGGCAATGAGCGAAATGCAATTATTAGAGCTTAAAGGCGCAGTAATATATACCCGAACATAATATATATTATGACAGCTTCTTGGATTACAATATTAGTGACTACCTTGTATACGGGTGTCCCAAAACTTTCGTCATCGAGCAGGCATTGAAATTCAAAACGTGTTTTTAATTGCAATGCCTGCTGAATAACGAAAGTGTTGAGATACTCGCTCTACAGTGTGTTTGTTAAAATGTGTCTCAAAATTAGAGGAGCGATTTTACTCTCTAAAACACGTAAAAACCCTGAATACGCTATGTCCGCAACCAACACCCTCCGACATGGAGCTTTTATTTAAAGAAACCTTCAATTATTACAACTCAATTAAGTTTAGTATGTGCTTGTCTAATGTGTTACATTAAATTAAGCTTGTTCTTGTACAAGTGGCTTAAGATTCTATGTATGCGGAGATGGCCGACATGCGTTTGTGTTACGGTCGTTCCTATGGTATCTACTATGACACTTTTTGATTTGTTGAATAATGAATGCTTGCATAGCTTCTAATGAACAACATTTTGAACATCTTTTGTAAAGTGAATTGTACTCGTATTAATATTATAACTAGCCTACACCATTTAGACCGAATAAATTGTAATTTAACTATTTATTTTATTAAATAAAAGTGCTATATCTCGGAGGGTGTTGGTGTGCGAACATAGTGTTATTATCATATTTAGCTCGTTTTTGAGGATACAATCACTCCCCAAATTTTGAGAAACATTTCAGCAAATATCGTGTATAAATACTAAAATAGCTGCTTACGTATTATAGGCAAATGGCCTAATGAACTCAACAACTATTATATTCATATACCGGAAGTACATTTTGAACGTTGCCCTTTAAGGTTTTTTATTATAATGATGAAAAGATAATACCACTATCTAATGGTTTGTATAAATTATTTTGAGAGCATAAATTTTTATTAACCTGCTAAATAATAAATTGTGAATTATCCTAATGTGTACAATACAATTCGATTCAAAATACGATTAGCTATTTGAACATGAATTGCTCATAAGCCGGATAAAATTATATTTATAAAATTGTTCAATTGGATACGATGTAAGTGTAATCAACCGTATGAAATTTAGTTCTCTTAAAGATGCACATCTAACTCATTCAGAATATTTTCTAGTTAATTTCATTTAAAAAAATTTGTTTAGAAAGTGAAGGTAAAGCCCTTCGTAATTGTATGTGAAGGTGGTGACGTTGTTTATAAAGGGGCATTTAAAAAAAAACTATGTTAAAGATTATAGAGCATGATATGGCACAGTTTTTAACATGTTAAACAATATCCAAAAATCCACTTATAAAAACCTATAACACTTTGAAGTAAAAAGTAGAATTTCTTATTCTGACCATATATTTTTCAACAGATAATAATTAGTAAAAATGTATATAAATCATTTAGTTTACGAGGACATTTACCTAAAATCAGAATCTTCCTTTGAGGAACTAAGAGACAATAGAAATACGTCAGTTAAGCGATGTATTATTTTACTACTGAAATTTTAGGTCTATATTTAATCTTCCATTATTTGTTACGTAATGCTAAAGGCCCTAGAAATCTTTAAAAGTTGTTCAAATTCGAGGTTAACAGGTTAGGTTTGCGTCAGCCTTGACACAGAACGTGCAACGAGTTTAAGAACACGACGCGAAATGGAGTGCTTCTTAACGTTGCCAAAGCTTTAATAACATTTATACACATGTATCATACGCTTTTTTTCGGTCATAAGATGT
Source organism: Agriotes lineatus (assembly GCA_940337035.1). Classification (NCBI taxonomy): domain Eukaryota; kingdom Metazoa; phylum Arthropoda; class Insecta; order Coleoptera; family Elateridae; genus Agriotes; species Agriotes lineatus. The sequence continues at coordinate 227,306,470 of OW679194.1, read as the reverse complement.
TACCGTCAAAACCAGTATGAACGACACAAAACAAGCCCTCGAGTGGGCAAAACAAGGCCACACGATTGGGAGCCAAAATCGGTTACCCACAAAAACGACTTTAACGACACAATCGGGAACTTTAACCAGATACCCCGTTACGATGGACGGTAACAAAATATTGCTCCGAGTTGGGAACGCCCAGCGAAAGGGCAGGTTCTTTACGACCTTTGAATCAGGGCTACAATTCCATTAAGCGAGATAAAAAATGTTAAATATTAAAGCGCCACCACATTCAGGCTAAATCGGGAAAACAAAATCAACAACACAGGTAAACGCACTCTGAATGTGAAAATGAGTAATTCATCTTTCTACTTCTACCTTGGCACAGCTTGAGGTGGCGGCTGCAACAGCTGAATCGAACTTACCTTTAGCTGCACTTGCTTACATCATCTGGATTCCTGTACATCAAAACAAAACACAAAAAGGCATGCACACACCAATGAAAAACGTCGATAATTAACAAAAAACTCTATTAAAGTAATAATGTATGTGAATAACAATAAACATGGAAATTTTTACTGGTTATAGGTAAAAATACTAGGCAAAAGGGATTAGTTAGATTAAATGACGACATTTAAACTAAACACCGCGGTACAATTACTATCATGACATAGCTACATTTCAAACAGTAATGATTTTAAATTCCGCATAAAGGAACTACGTTACAAGACCAAAATTATCAACAATCAGTCAAATAGTGACACAACAACAATTTTTACCTAAACTTACAATTCAAAAATACATATAATCATTAAAATTGGAGGGTATTGTTCAACATCTCACAATTTAGATCAATACTGGCTTGGCGGCCAAGGCAACACTTTATTATAAATTTCTATGAGTTACAAACACTCTTAAATCGACAAATACCTTGATTTGATAAAATCCAGACGTTACGTATTGATGTCCACAGGGTGTTTTCGCAATGCGCAAGGCCTCGATAATTTTTACCACAGCCAGGGGTTGGCAGTACGATATCCCCAGAACGGGTGAAAAGACATACGAAATTTCCAATACAGAAACAACGGGACGAACCCTCAACGTGCAAGGACAACATGACGTCTTAGTTAAGCTAGAGCTCATACCCCCGACAGCTAGTATGCACAGGTCGACGAAACACCAAACAGTCTCATAGGCACAGAAGCCTACAAGAAGCACACAGTTATTTACAAAGAGAAACTTCACAACGCTCCCCCAACAGCGCTCGGGCTGCGGGGGAACGCAAATTCGAATAACTTTTTGACTACACCAGTTCGGGAGCGGAAGTGAATTGCTTAAGCTACGATCCTAAAATCAACTAAAACCTTGCAGACGTGACTTAGTTGCTTGCTCTCTTCCACTCATAGGCCGCGCAGAAAATTTCAGCATGAAGAAACATAATTTCGCTTACACAGGGGTAGCACATGTTAGTCATGCAGTCGCTTCACTGGAACCAGGTACTTATTAAAAACGCGATAAGAGCAGGATGGTGTCACCCAGAAAGCAGGGAGAACGAAGCCCCATCTAGAACAAGCGTATGGGGAATTGAATTGGAAGTCTTAAAATAAACCGAGGAGCGTTAGTGTTTCAGCGAGCAGAAGAAAGTATCGGGAAGAGTAAAGGTTTGAGGCATCAACACTAAACTATGAATTTAGGCTTGACTTATGCGGGAACGTACTGAGTTTCAAAGATTGTCCTTGCAAAGAGAATAGCTATTTATTAAAATAGTTAGAAAATGCATAATTTTGCGTAACGCGTCGGATCAGTGTTGAATCCAGGTGGCGTGACCGGAGGGAAATTCCCTCCCGGAAACATTACCACTCATGTTTATGGTGGATTGCGCCGGAATACGTAAAAACACCCTCCAGACGTTTGATCAATATTTTATCTTCATCAATAAATTCTGGTTCAAGGTATTTATTATATGAAAAGAGTGCAATGTATTTATTACCGCACTGAGTGCGGTAATGAAGCTCTTAAAGATACTAAAATTAACTTGGTATATAGTCTATGACAAAACCGATGAAGATAAAGAAATTTCAACTCAGTATCTAGTTGAGCAATTTTTCTTACTCAACTGTTGTAAATTTAAGAATGGAAAATCTTGCAAGCAAAAGGATTCTTCAAAATCAAACTCGACAAGTAATGTACATGGAGATCCAAAATAAACTTGATTGTGGAAGCCATTGAAAACAGTAAAACTTGCTTAACCTGTAGTAAACTTTCTGTTGATGTAGAACTGCAAAAAACTAAGTTTAAAATTCATGTTCAATATTTTGTGTACCTTATCTACATGTTATTTTAATGTTGATATATGGATTTGGTTTAAATTACATATCTTTGCAGCTTAGTAGACTGTTAGAACCAGAAGAACTAATAATACAGTTAATTGTAGTTCAAAGTAGTTTTATAAAGTACAGTGCAGATGGTCGACATACTGGTATATTTCGTGAGCTCCAGCGATCAATTTTATTTTTGATCACTCTTACAGTGTACAGCGTACCTGTACAAATTTTGATGATTTGAAAAGTAATTCTAAATATCATTACGTTCTTTTCGCACGTTGCCATTGGTGATGTGTTTTAATTGTACATTTTGGCACGAATGCCAACATAATCTTGAATATCTAATACAATACGAGCGTGTCACCGAACTAAATTTTTAATGCTTCAGTTATCTGCTATCCACGAGTATCGGTAATAATTAGCATTCTTAAAATTCAAATACCTTAAACACCTACCAACAAACACTGTTTATGCATTAGGTAAGTGATAACGCAGCACCCAAACAGTTCCCAAAGTCTAAGGTTAAGACACTTTGTATTGAGGATGGACAGACATATTTTAGAACACGTATTTGTTCCCAATGGCTTGCTAAAGATATCTAAACATTGTTTACATATAATTATAAACCATATAATTCAATGCCAGAATTGATAATACAAATATTGAAACACAACCGGAACGAATGTGAAAAGAATTGTCTATCAAAATGGAAACTTTACAGGAGCACTCCATAATAAAACTATATCAAGATCGAATAAAACAATACAACACCGAAATAAGAGACAAGCGAGACATAGAACTAAAATATACTGCTTAACAAATGAACTGGATCACCCACAAACATTGTATTTGTTACATTACGTCATAAAATATATAAATAAGTTTTAGTTTTATAGTATACTCATATTAAGCATATTTAATTGTACTGTCCTCAAATATCAACTGACGCATTAACAGCATCATATTAATAAAATAATAAAATTATAACAAAACTATAATTAACAAAAATAAGAGGAAAAACAAAAAAAGGAACTTAATAGTTCTTTGAGTCTTCTCGGAACGTTTAAAAATGTTTGGCAACGATTTGCAATACTTTGTGTGCAATGTGCTATCAACATTCAAAATTCTCAAATCATATTTTATTAATGGACTTAGTTTTATTTAAACCAAATTATGAAAAAAAATCCTGAAAAATTACCAAAACTTGTCCTTTTGGAAAAAAAAAGTTTTAATGCCACCAATATATGCAAATGGTCCAGTTCATTTATTGAGCAGTATAGAATAATATTTTAAGTGTAATCAAGAAAACAATTTCACAATTTAAGTGCTCGAGTGTCAGAAAAAAAGAAAGTCAAAAAAGAACATAGCATGGAGTGAAGAACTTAAGTAGGCACAATGAAGTTTAAAAAGATGTGTACAGGACATGGCCAGAAGATGTAATGGTAGAGTCGAGAGAAATATATAAAGATCTTGCTCATAGAGCAAAAGCTATATAATTCAAATCGGCAAGTAGAACACTGGGACACCTTTATATCTATAGAATCGAAAACGATGCAAACGGTTACCAAAATATGACTTTTAAAATAAGTAATGAGACATTTAAACAGCACTGAAAAAGACGTAATAACTATCTCAGTCTTCGAAAACCACAAATGGTTAGAATATTACAAGGACTTATGGTATAGTGACATAGATTTACTAGAAATTGAAGAACTAAACAAAGCTTTAAAGAGAACAAAAAATCTCAGAACAACAGATACTGAGCACTGAGAACAGTAAGCTCATAAAATACATACCCCATACAGCAGTAAACATAAGAATTTTTAATTTAATCAGAATGTGTTGGCAAGAAAAGAAAATTTCTGAAATCTGGTAAGCTGCTATGGTATTTCCCCATTAATTAAAAAGGCTGATCGTTCAGAGCTTAGTTTCCTAAATAAAGCATACATTTACACTAAAATATTAACAAATAGACCGAAAACAATTACAGAAAGCATAATACTAACGCAAGTATTTTCAAACTTTTTTTCTCATGATCCCCTTTTATTTACCCAAAGTATGAAATGAATGGCTCCAATGTTTGCAATTGATTCAATAAAATCAAAATTCCCAAAATATTTTGTAAATAGTTGAGGTGGAATAATTGCACAACATCTCAACTGCCAAGTAGACGATTATTTAAACTACTAAGTAACACCTTTCCTTCGCTTCTCGAAGATATTAGCTAAAATATCATTTTAAAACGTAACTAAGCTCCAGCAGATTATGTCCGTCAAGTAAAATATTTTCTGAATGAACATTACGATCATAGATGAATCGATCGTGGAAGGACAATTCCTTGGACAGCAAGATTTCCAGATTTAACGATTATGGATAAGTTTTTGTAGAATTCGATGAAACATGAGGTACTTGAAAGAAGCCATTATGTTGTAAATTCCATAGAATAAAATCTACACCTAATTGCAACACAAAATTCATTACTACATCGCGGCGAGTTATGTATAGTCGTTAATGGTAGCCGCTTTGAGCATCACTTATTACAAATCATGTACCTATTTACTTCAATGTGCTTGGAATATTTACTTAATTAGATACGTCTAAAACTTTAACAATGTCATTATTCTTCTCGAAAATGGAAACCGGTTCAGTAAAGCAATCGATTCAAAATCATCTTTTTTATAGCACTTCAAAATATTATACGCTAATTATCAATCACTGTGTATATGTAAATTCTGCATATTAGTCTACAGTTACCGGCAAAGACACCTTGCAGCATTTTAAAATTTGTTATCTGTGTGATGTATGTCTGATCGTACCACGCTTTGAGGAGCGCTTTAATAGAGGAACAAAGTGTATTTAGAACGGGAAGGTTTTCTGTAGAAAATATATTCATTATTAGACTAATTATGAAAAGATAGGGGCTTTAAGCGGGTAACATAATCTTTATTGATTATATTAAAGTTTTCGATAAAATAATACCAAGAAAATTATGGAAAATAATAACTAAAAAATTAATTCTACAATAATATCTGTATATCAGGATAATGACATATGTATATAAGAATGCGAGAGTCTACAAAACAAACATTTTTTCGATAGGGGTGAAGCTTTTATTTTATTTAACGGAGTTTATTTAATATCTATCTTTATAATATGTTATTTATTAGAACTTAGGACTATATGTAAATATATCATTAGTTTAAGAAGTTACTACGTTCAATGAAATAATTTCGTTTGCTTATACTGCGTTTGAGTTGATGCCAACTTTTCTGAAATTTTGTATTGTTTTAATTTTCCAGGAAGCAATAATATTTCCTAGGTTAGCTCCGGGTATTTGGAATTTTCTTTGTTATGTGTGTCGGCTAAACCTGGAAACCATTCATAAACAACACCACAGCAGAACATTTCTCTTTCTTCAAATTCTTGGGTTACGAGCTATCACTGCATGAGGAAACTGATATACAGCAGTAAACAGAAAAATGCAATTACTTTAATGCAACCATAAAACGAACATCAGAAGAAAAACTAAAACCTGAAACCATGATGGAATTCTACAAATTGGTGACAACCAATTAAACCGACAGATACCTTCAATCTCCGAAATGAGGTTTTTAAGATCAGTGGCTGGATATACCTGAAGCGGCAGAAAAAGAAATACGAATATCAGAGAAGAACAATATCTTTAACCTAAAGGACAAAATCGTACGTATAAAACGATATTAAAACGCAAACTTGAAAAATACTGTTCATTTATTTCGTCATTTTTCGAATAATAGCTGAGTTTTAAACATTACTTTAACTGTTTTCGTTTTTCTAAAGTGTGGCTATAGCAAACACATAAAGTTTTTTCATTGTTGTTAAATAATTTACTTGGAATTGGAATAAGAAATGTTATAGACTTTATTCCCTTTTGATCAAGTACCTTTGGTAGTCGGTTTTTAAGAAAACAAATGAGCATCGCAGTACCTTATGTGTCCTTGTGTCCTGGGTGGCACTAAGGGTATATACATTCCTTGCAAATTTGAACAAAATTGGTTGGGTACTTTCTGTGATACATGACCGTCCCCATGAAAAGTGAAACACACTATATATATACTATATATATAAGCAGTAGTATATTCGGTTTTGTGCCAGGTAGACATTATTGCGAGACGCCTAAAGTCGGGGTAACTGGCAATCCTTTTAGTTAAAACACACTCGGACACGAAGACCAAAGCTACTGTTGCGAGATTAATAAGAACACTATAAGTACAAATACTTGCATTTATTTTTCTGCCGTTTACAGAACACTTAAGTTTAATAGCGTTGTTTCTTAACTTTACGTATTTACATCTTCTTATTAACTAACTTAATTCTAAGTCCATTTTGACCAAGAAAGCTCGGTGGGCGTTTACAAAGTTCCCAATAACCTATAAGAGCTGGTCTAAATTTTGGACTTTTGGGACGTACATACGGACGTGATAGTTCATAATAGTTCTATGAATTTTATAAGTTTGAGGCTTTCCCACGGTGAAATGTGGCCTGCTCGAACCCTTCGTAAATTACCGCTATAAAGGATTACAATTCTACTAAAAGCATTTGGTCCCAGCTGCAAATAATTTTTATGATCGAGTTGCAACCGTTGCTTCTTCTAATCACGTACCGGTCATATACATCACTCAATATTTCGGTTTATGAAGTAAACCCTGCATAAACTTACTCTAATCTATTCGTGAGATTGGAATATCTCCAGCTTCCCAAACGAAATGCACGTTTCTAAACATCCGCTTGTTGTAATTTAAATATGACATTTTGCCTACGAATTCTACCGTAAAATATTTATTATACAGATGGCTTACAGCTAACTAAAGTACAGTATATTTCTACATAGTTCATTTAATTAAAGAACGCAAATAGTAACAACATATAATCCCCATGCAAAAAATCGTCTTCTTCCAACAAATACTTTTTGAGCTATACCGCCTAAAGATGGACAGACAGTCATACAGAATGGAAAAACCTGTTTTTCGTCATCTAGGGACCCTGAAACGTGAAGATCTGAAGAAATATCAGAAGGTGATTTTTTCGCGATTACAATACTTTCGTCTTTTATACGAGGAAAGTACAAAAGAAATCGAGTTACTATATTTCTGTTACTATAATAATCATGTTGATGATTTACAAATGACACAAATTATAGGCATCTATGTCCAAAACCAAAAATGTTTTCATTGAGTACGAAAATTTACCAAATATTTTCATGTGGTTGATGAAATTCCCGGGGCCGAATACGTCACCATATCCACCGGATGTTGAGCAGTGAACGAAAGTCTCATATGAAGTACACTGGACTATTAAATCCACTTGTGTAAGGCCGATGTTACAGTCTTTGCAGTACCAAGTACAGAAGTAGAAACAGCAGAACTCCGGAGACAATATAGAAGGACATAGCGCAAAACAAATTAAGGAGATGCGAGAGATTTAGTAAGTGTGAGAAAAAATCTCACAGCCAGTAACGCCGGCTTAACGGCGTTTCGGAATGTATACGATGTCTGAGCTTCCAACCCACATCGTGAACGTAAATGCTTATTATTTTCTAAAAGCGGGATGTTGAAGAAGTTCAATAAATCAGAACGTCGTAAAAGTAGATAAATGCACAATGGTCACATAAATTTAGTAACAGGAATCGAGTCTACGTATAAAAATCGCTTGGGAAATCATTATTAACGATGGCGTGCTGAGCAATTTATCACTCGTGCTTCGATGGCGCATGATAGATGTGAGGCAGCCATGCATGTGAGCCAAGGATCTAGCACAAGCCAAGGGTGGGCAGCCAGCACATGCAAACTTTTGATTTAAGCACAGGCGCGGGTTCCTAGGAATATAAATAATTGAGGAAAACATACAGCCGCTCCGAAACGCATTCCAATTTCGAGCAAATAAATGTGCGCATTGAAAGACGGCATTTGTCTTCATCGTGTAAATCAGTGCGAAAGGCAAACACAAACTTGAACGGTTCCCTAAAGCGGGTCGACAAGATAGAAAGATCGCCTGACAGCGCGCCAGAGTGATGAGGCCATACGTCTTGACGTCCCTCCCAACTCTTCCGCGGACGGAGAAAAATAACCCTCACGCTCGCAAGTCAAGAGAACCGAGGGATGTAAGCGAACGCCTAAAAGAAAACGTTCATCTTCCCTATTTATATCCGCCAAGATGACATGTATATGTATGGCTGCAGACACATCTCATTTACAGAGCGGCATAATTCTTTAACACTTTACGCGAGAGTGGCCGTAAATCTGAGTTTGCGCCGCGTTGTTTATTGCGAGCTGCCCGCACGGCTATATTTCCGGAGTTGATTTATCGGCGACGGTGCGAACCAGTTGAAGGATAAATGTAATGGATGAACCGCTAATATTTATCCACATGCAACCCCGGAGTGCTCGGTGTTCGCACAACGCGTGACGTAGCCGGTAGTGCGTCCACGCGGATTCCGATAGAAATAATAAGAACGACGCCGTGGAGCATCATCCCTCGAGAGGTGCGGACCATTGACAAATCACATCACGCGCACCCCGACGACAGTGATAAAGTGGGCGACAAGGCTCGACAAATGCGGGCAAAAATACAAGGACACGGCCCCTTCCTAATGACACCATTTATTTTCCTTTATGAGGCAAGCGACATCACAAAGGACCGACGACCACCAGCAATGCATTTTCCCAGCGTAGCGTCTGTTCACGCTCGGCACACTCGCAGTGTATATCACGGGGACGCAGCTCTATCAGTGTCACCGTAAACGAACAATAAGGCCATTACGACGCGCTAATGGAGCTGCGGAAAGCTGTTCTATTTTAATTTAAAGATCACCGCATTAACGCCTGACTATGTGGCCCGCAGCCCAGTAACATTTGCTGTGACGTGTCGCCTGCCTTGCATCGCTTGCAAAGTGCATTGCTCAGATTATAGCCTGGTTACGCCATTCGCGAATAAATCACCTAGATTTATGTTTCTGGTGGAAAGGCCGCGCCTGTGTACATACATTTCAGCCGTTCTAATGCAAATAATAATTTCATTATGCCGACATTAAAAGAGCAGCTGTGATAGATATAAACCATTCTGCTGACATTTTATTAATTCTAAAAATAATTTGTTTCCTAGTTGCAGAATTGGGAATGGGAAACATACTCACTCATACAAAGCATTACTGCTGCTAGTGGTGCTGCGCTCAACTACAGTGTGTTTGATAATTAATTGGATTTGTCTTCGGCTAAATAAATAAATTTATAATTATTTTTTGCTTCATAATTTCTAAGGCTTTTCGGTCGTTCCACTAGCCCTCTTTTAAACACTTAGCGTTCGATCCTTCTCGAACTCCGTCACCAGGAAAGGTGAAGTCGTCTGTGTTTTCTTTTTCTTTCGGGAATCCAGTTTCAAACCTTTTTGGGTAATCTTTATTCATCCATGGGCTATAAATGTCCATACCAGTAGAGGCGTAACTATTGGTGTATGATGTATGCAACGGTACTCGGCCGTAGTCTGCTTAGAGGCGACAAACAATTATATAGGATGTTAAAAAAGGGCGAGAACGGTAACAAAAAAACGAACTTTATTTAATTAATGTGATACAAATACAGCAATTGTGGTATAATTGGGCTTTTCTGCGCGATTTTATATGCTTAATTAGATGAGATTGAGAAAAGTTGGTATGTGTAGAGAATCTACTTAAAATATTCCAAGGAAAAACGATAAATCCAGAAAATACAATCCACGGAAAAAATCCAGCGTAAAAACCATTGATAGTATACATTTCAGCAGTTTAATGACAAACGCTGATTGCCAGCATAGATTAACCAAATAACTGTCTCAGCTTTTGCAAATATATATTAAGATTGAAAGATTATACGATGCGCTATACATGTGGTAGCAGCAGAAATCCTGGAAGTAAACACAAAACAATTTTAGGAAGAAATTCCTAAAGATGTGGAACGTATCAGTAGCATTTACGACAAAGGAAGAACAAAAGGCTTCTGCAACTTATATTAACCAACGCTAAATGCAAAAGTAAACTACAAAATAAATGTGCAAATTCAAAAAGGGAGGTTCGTAGACACGTAGAAAAACACGTAGTACACGGTAGAAAAGCAAGATCGTTTAAAGTAAGAAGGCAGTTTAGTAAAAATAAGAAAGATGCAGCAAGACTAAACGTCATCGACAGAGAGAAAGGGAAAGAACATTAGAAGAAGTTATTGTATCACCCAGCAATTAAAAATGCAAGTAACATCGAAGAAATAGACTATAATCCAAATGATGTTGATACAACCGCATGTCAGGCCATTTTCTATTTTTCCTTAATTCCGATAGCTACATAACCATTTAGAGCAGTTTTGATACAAAATTGGCGAGTCCGCCTGTATATCGGGCCCGTTTCGGCAGTAAATTATCTTTTAATAAGGGCAGCTTTCAACATCACACAAAAATCCTATCCCGCGCGTGGCTTTTGGTTTCATTTGTCAGCCTAGCGTTCGCGCGAACCTCTATGCAGTCGCATATAACAGCTGGTTGTCCCATCGCTGGTTACAGCGTTCATTTAAATATTTTCAATAAGCATTATCAATGGGAGCAAGAGAGAAAACATCAATCGGTTTCTTTCGCACCGAAACAGCCTCGGCGTCATGGTGCGAAGACCCTGGCTTCCTATTGGCCACACCGGCACACGCGAGACGGCAGCTGGGGTCATGATCGTGTTTTGGTTTTCTGCTGGTGGCAGACGGCGCTCGACGAGTGTTGAGAGTACTCGTGTTTTGTTGGTGATGTCTGCTCGCGGGTTTGTTTTGGCTACTCTTTAGTTATGGAAGCTCGTTAGGCCCATCTACTCCGTCATTTGTTAGGCGGGATTTATTGCTGAGTGGGCTAATCAACAACCAAACTGATTTCCGTGTTTGCCAAGGAGGCATCACATTCCACCCACACCTGAAACAGGGAAACTTTTTGGACGTCACTGCATTTCGCCCACGCCACGTTATCAAAAGTGTAGCGGGAAACGACGCCTGCACGGGAGCAATACGTCCGTCTCGAGGTCGATCTATCAACCAAGGTAACATTTGTGTTATAAACTGTTTCGCCAGCATATTCTTGTAATTAAACTCACATATCTGTGCCCGGCGCTCAATTAATGCCAGGTACACTCTTGTACACATCTAACGTTTGTGTTCTAAGCTGCTTTGCTGCAAGCCAGTCTATTCTTGTAATTAAACTCACATATCTGTGCCCGGCGCTCAATTAATGCCTGGTACACTCTTGTACAAATCTAACGTTTGTGTTCTAAACTGCTTTGCCGCAAGTCAGTATGTTTTTGTGATTTAAACTTAAATACAAATTTCACGCTTGTGTAATATACTTGTTTAGTCGTACGCCGACATTTAAATAGAACTGATTTTGACTTGTAGTTTGCCTTAGCTGTACGTTGTAGCTCCTAGGCAGGGCGTTTCCCAGCTGCGTTTATTAAGTATTTATTCCATTTACTATGCTAAATTGAACCCGACCTCGTCGGTACAACTGTAAGTTTTCGGTCATGTGAAGTGGTCCAATAGAGGTATTAACTGATTAACGACTTATAATTTTTTCTATGTCTTGTGCATGTTTGTTTACAGGGTGATTGAGTCACTGCGTTAAGATCGACGTAAGGTGAGGCCCGGACGTGGTGAGTGAGCGTTGTAGGTAGGTTGGCACTCTTGTCGCTGCTCTGCGGCTTCCAGAAGTAGTATTTGAGTATATTTTGCCCCGTTTGACCTTCAAGGTTTGGTCAAGCGTGGGTCTCCTTGAGTTGGACCTTGTGGCGCCCTTTTTATTTTGTAATACCCTATACATATCAACACGCTTGCCCTGTGGTGTCTCGTTTTAGGACCACGCCCTCTCCCTGAGCGTATTTGAGCAGCGGCCTTTAGCCTGTTTCTTACGATTTTGAGGCTAAGTGTGCACGTCTCCCGGACTTGTTTAGCATTCGGCATTCGCTTATCCGCGAGTGTCGTTAAATCAATGTGATATTGTAACACGCAATTCAAGACCTGGAGTAGCAACAAAAACGCATCAGAAACCGCTGAAATTAATATGGAACTGATACCTTATAGAGACCTAGTTAATACTCAAATTTAGATTTTTGTAGCTGTTAAATCTGTACTGGAAAATACTCCAAATACCTGGGGAGTAGTTCTAACTTATTTTTATTTTTTCTGCGCTACATTCTGCCATTATCTAATTATTTGGTCAGTAGTTGTAATATGTTAGTTCTGGTTAGATTTAGCATTAGTATAACCCTAAAATATGAAAACCAGGGTCCACAAGTCATGCCGTTTACGATTTCATACTCCTCAGTCAAACTGCATCAAATTGGGCTAAAGGTTTATTTACATGTAGTCTTTGGCTGTTAGTTGATATTCCATAGCTTAACTATGGGTTTGGATTTTCTATTATATTCCATATTAAACAGTAGTCTAGCAATCGATTCTAGTTCAGACAGTCTACCTTAATACCTCAATTTCAAGCATAGTTGGTTCGGTTGACCCTGAAAAATTGCCTTGGGCAACTTTTAAGTAAGTAAATATTAACAGTTGAAATACTGATCATTCTTTGTGGGACGGATTCAGGTTCTTACCTGGTTGTAAACAAAGGTTTTCCTACGTGTGAATAAGTCGTTGTAAAATGAGCTTAATCTTTTGTAAGGCCGTAATCACTTAGTTTGAATTTTACAAGATTGAACGAACCTACTATAAGAGGGCACATGCAAGTTGGTTTTTCGGTCTTTGTAGGCAGCGATCGGCAAAGTCTACCGTCGAATGAAGAGAGTGGATTCGTGTGATAACCTGCTAATAATCCTTTATCTAATAGACTTGTCTGTCCGTCCGTCCGGGACGCTATTTCAGCAGCCAAACCGTAATAGATAGAGAAAAAAGTTATGAAAGTTATATGTTTGGAATGGTCATGTCAGCTCAGGAACCGAATTTCAGCCACGTGACACTTCCGGTTTTCGAGAAATCACAAAAAGACCGTTTTTCAAATAGAACGCGTATTAAATAAAAACTAGCAGTCCAGTGAGACAAATGTCTCATTTAACGCGCCTTCAAACCTCGATCGGTTAGGCAACCACCCAGACCTGGAAGGTGTCAAAGTGGTTGCCTAACCGATCGAGGATTTAAGGCGCAGAGGGTCGCAGCTACGTTTGGCGGCCGAACCAGTTTTTATTTAATACGCGTTCTATTTGAAAAACGGTCTTTTTGTGATTTCTCGAAAACCGGAAGTGTCACGTGACTGAAATTTGGTTCCTGACCTGACATGACCATTCCAAACATATAACTTTCATAACTTTTTTCTCTATATCTTACGGTTTGGCTGCTGAAACAGCGTCCCGGACAAAACAGCGTCCCGGACAAAACAGCGTCCCAGACAGACACGTCTATTAGATAAAGGATGTTTCAGCAGCCAAACCGAGCTGCGACCCTCTGCGCCTTAAAACGTCGATCGGTTAGGCAACCACTTTGGCACCTTCCAGGTCTGGGTACAGTTTTTATTTAATACGCATTCTATTTGAAAAACGGTCTTTTTTGTTTTTTTAAATGAGACATTTGTCTCACTGGATTGCTTGTACAACAGTAATAAACAAATACCCGTAAGCTGCAATTTCAAGACAATGTATGTCCCATACGTTTTGGCTCAATTTTCAGCGCTTCGATATTAATCATAAATAAAAATTGACGTTCGAAATCAAATTATTTAGTGTCGTGCTTCTTTAATGGCAGTACAGTTTTAGAATGTATTTGTGTCATTTTGCCTTACAAACTGGAAATTCGCAAATGTATCTATCATCTAGTTGTGGGAATGTCCAAAATCCGAAATTGTAGGCACATTTCTAAACTAAAATTTTCACGGAGAATTTTTTTCCGGAAAATTGCAGAATATGAAGACGGTATTTCGTGTGTGAACCTACCAGCACTAGAACGACCGAAACTTTCGACTCAACCTGTGGTGAAAAGTGTCAAAAACAAGGTCGAAACTTCGATTCAAATGTTACTGCTTAAGTAAAGTAGTTTGGTGTTTCACAGTCAACAGACGTGGTTAAACATTTCTGGAAAGACGAAAATATCCGAACTACACACCGAACCAGTTGCAATGAATATCTGCATGTTGTCGTACTTCAGGCGAATTTATATCACCAACAACTAACTTATTATCATGGATAACGATCACCCTCCCAATCTACACCAGGCAAGCCCAATTGAAGATTTTTGGCAATTTTTACCAGGAAAGTTTATAATGGAAGATGGGAGGCTCAAAATTAGGATGCACTGAGACGCGGGATTTTTCAGAAGTTTCGAGAAATAAATATTCCCACCGTCCAAGGACTGATACAAGGTGTTACAGTTAATTTAAATTAATATCTCTGCAATGACTATGTTAACTAATATTTATAACAATGATTCAAGTTCGACTAATGCAGTATAACGCCCCTAGTCCACGGAAGGTCTTAAATGACCCAGGGGTACTACGATTCGCCATGAGCAAAATGAGATTAACAATACAGAACAAACTGTTGGTGTTTACGGGCAACATCATTACAATCAAGCAAGCGCAATTGATAAACAAATCATAGTTGTTTAGTAGGTATAAAATTAGTATTAAAATAAAATCTACAATAAATAATCCCCACAGCAAACGTGATGTGACAAGCTGTGCGGTTCCAGTTGTAGCGGAAAATGCAAGACTCGTGAATGTGCCTTTGAGTATTCAAAATATTGAATAAAAAAACCATGGCCTTCAATCGCCGACAATTTTCATCGAAAAATGGATCAGTGCTACCAAGCGGTGTAGTTTTTCCTAACACGAAACTTGTAGAACCAACAGATGGGACAAATGGCAACGGAGAGTTTCTTCACATTCGAAGATAATTTGAGGAATGTTGGGGGTTGCCAGGAGAAAGAAAGAAGGGGCGAAATACCTGCACATTAATTCAACTAAATGGCAGACCACATAAAGATAATATATACGAAGATATAGATATTTACTTCCAAATTTTAAATTTACGGGTGCAGTAAATCACTAAATAAAACCATATCTGCACCAGATTACGAAGCGTCACTAACAGGAGCCACAAGGAAAGCGCTTTGCAGCATTGGAAGTAAATTATATACGTTAAAACAAAGGAATGCTAATTGCAAATTAAAAAAATCCAAAAACTAGCTAGGCAATCCGATACACACAACGATGCTTAAAGTTGTCGCATTCACAACAATTGTGGGTGAGAAATAACATGTTTGGACCGTTACGTGTTGTAAGCTTTGTTCATTGTGTATTTGCTTGTCAATGAATCCGCTTCTTCTCTCATTAATATTATCTGCTTTGCACTTTTGTAGTTCCAAATTAATATGATCATCTACGCTGAATGTTTCTGTGATGTTTAGGAATTGCTTTAAGTGTTCGAGGAAAGTAGTTGCAAAATCCCCACTGTAGGAGTATCGGCCTCTTCTTTGAAAGGTGGTTTTAGGCTTTTAAATCTCCCGGTTACCAAAATCCAATTGGAGAATCGCAATGCATTTGGGGCAATATTTTTCTCTCCTTTGAAGTCTGTGGGACTGGAACCGACATTTTCTAGTCTATAACTAGAAGCTGCACCACTGAGCCACCTCAGCAGACATAAGCTACTGCATATCATAATATAATTCAGAGACATTGAAAGGGATATTTTCATCATTCAGCATGTTAGATCACGTGTTGCGCATTAAATAGAAAATTAGAGAACTTAATGTATTTCTCTGAAATACTCCTCACGTATGTATTTTATTATATATTTTTAGAAGTGTATAATATAACTGTAATTTCCTACTGTTTTAAAGTTCGTTGAGAAGAGTTTGTAATGAGAGAGAAAATTATAAGTTCTTCCTTATACAACGTTTTGGTAGAAAGCGTTTGTTAATACTTATACTATTTCTGGCAATGTAAGAAGATTCAGGGCTTTTCAATTCTTGGGACATCCCTTATATTATACATTATATTGAAATTCATTTCAGTTATAGGTTGTTTACGTATTTTCATAGAGAATTGGGGTAGTTACCTTTTTATTTGATATATTATTCGACCTTAAGTGTATGCCGCATGTTCGTGTACGCTGTGCCAAACTATACATTTATTGTGATTGGCTCGAAAAATATGAAGAAGAATGATTCTACATTAAAGCATGGGAATTTTAGTTTTGAAATTTCCAACTGTTTCATCAGTGGGGCAGTAGTTGATTAGTTCTTTACTTTAGGTTCTAACCTATTTTGCTAGTTTCACATTTCAGTAGCAGGCTACAGTCATGGTAATCTAAAAACTGTTCTTAGTTGGTGTTATTTTAGATGGAATAGACAGAAGCTGGTCTATTTATCACGTCTTCTAAATATTTCCTCTCAAGAAAGCGGTTTGTTGCCACACCTGTTCAGTTTATCATAAAGAGCTCAATTAAACGCAAACTATAAATTTTGACGAAATGACAGCTAGTTAGATAAGATGTTTCTCAAAAGAAGTAATAAAATACCTTAGTAAAAGTGCAGGTACCTACGTGTAAATAACAACATTTCAAATTAAAAAGTTATAGGTGATTAATGGGAGCCATATATTCGCGGTAATAGCAATGCGGCAGCGTTGGTTTACGAGTATGACGTAGGCGGTTGGAGAAAACCTCTCGCTGTAAACTTTAATGATTATCTGCTGGCCTCTGGCTGTGAGGTCACCGTTGGCAGCAACAAATTACATTATTATTCAGCAACACTCACACACGCTATTTTATTAAATATATAGTATGTATCCTGACACATTATGCATCACTGGCCATTTATCATTGCCGAACACGCCCGCCAAGTGGTAATACAGTGATGGAGTGTGTATAATTACCGGTTGAGAGCATCGGCGAAACAAGTAACGATTAATAGTTTTACACATGTTACCGTATTATCAATTTGATCACATAAAATACTGTATTTGTTCTGTGAACATGCTATGAAAGCCATCACCATTCAAAAACTGGCATTTGATTCAGATTTTTTATATATCTAACAATTAATTAAATGTCACGTTTGTTACTAATTTGACGAAACTAAACTTATCATTATGCATCATTAGTAGTATCTAAGAGTTGTTATTTATACACAACAGGCACAACAGTCCAAAACGTACCTTCCAAATGTGGATATGATAAAATAGCCAGATTAACATTTTAAACATCCATTGAAAACTGTATCATATGTAAAGCACATGTTAAATGTATATTACAGTTGTTAAATGTATGGAACATATTTAAATGTTAAGTGGGCTACTCTAACAAAACCTATTACCTCGTAGTCTTGGTTATTAATAGTTTTAATTTTTTTTTTTGTTTCTGCTACATACGTAAAAATGCTAAACTTGAATATTTTATTTAATCCGCTGGTGAAGTAAGACGATAAGTAACTAAATGTTTGAACCAAGAGCATTGCAGCTCATTGACATCGCAATCCTTCAAAGAATGTCGACGTTTATTTTGTTACATCTCATATGTTAGTTTAGCGTCTGACTTATAAGTTGTGAGTGAAAGATACTCGATTTTCATTTGTAGACATGCACAACCTACATTTCTTCAATACCGTCGAATAAATACAGTCCAATTAAAGAAATATATGCTGCTTACTTATTTTCAGTTTTCTTGAAATCTATTACTTTGATCTTTCCAAGTATATTCTACTATTTTAAAATACTGTTTCCCAAATTCACAGTATGTAAGGTTTCTTGAATGTTGTTATTTTTATCTTGTGTTAAAGTATGCATCGACCTCCATCTATTTACGGTTTTGGGTACCCTGATAAAATTAGTTGTAGCCTATATTACGTATCAAGCTTAGAAAAGTCATGTTTTGCTGAACAAACATCGCTGGTTTGAGTACGAGCGTTAGCGAGTACTTGAACAGCCATACGAATTCAGTAAAACCGCTTTTCGAACGTTTTCCATATACTATTTTATCGGAATTCATTAGAAATGTGAAATATAAAATTTTAATATAAAGTGGCACTAAATGTCAAAACATAACCAAGCTGAGTAGAACTCCTTTATATGTACTAGAGCACAATAAGCAGTCGCAGTTGATATTACCCGTTTGGCAGTACGGAAGTGTATTGTTGGTGGCACTATAAGTCTATGTCTAATTCGAGGTTAACAGGTTAGATTTTGCGACAGTCTGTGTCAAAACTGACGCAAACCCTAAGCTGCTAACTTCAAATATGACATAGATTTATAGTGCTACCAACAATACACTTGAGTATTGCCAAATGTAAAACGAATCGCTGTTGCTATGGCAGGGTTGATATAGTGCAAAATACCACTTTACTCACCGATTTAAATTTATCATACACCCCTACACTACACGGTATATCGAAATTAATTCAGGTCTGTAGGTATCTCTATGTCTTTTTGTTTTCTTAAGATTTCCCATGAGTTCAGGATAGTCATTACCTTTTAAAGACAAATTTATGCTTTTTTAAATTTTATTCGTGAAGGAATGAACTTTGGCGTTATGGTAAAGACTATTTGCGAGATTAATGTAGCTAATTATGTTGTACTGTTTCTAAAATAAATTTAGTAATTATTAAGAACTTGGTGTTTACTACTCGAAGTTGGTATGTTTAATGTAAATAAGCTTACACTCCTTACGAGCATTTGAAATAACTATTTAGCCAAGCCGTGAAATGCTGATTCTGTTAAATTAATAATTGCTTTAGTGGTATATTTGGATCGTAGTTTTCATCTAGCACCGCCATAAACGCAAATACCAGCCGTGTATCGTATATATTTTTTGTATACTGGACAAGAAGAAGAATAATTTATATCCGACATAATAATTTTCATTGCTTGCTTGCTTGACGCCACTTTGAGAGCGAATCCGTGAGCCGAATTGGCTGATTTTGGTGACAATCGACTCAGGGCGACGCAAGTAAGCCAGTAGTAGGGCTTTCAAATTTTTATGAGTGACTTTTTTTATGGGTATCTTTTTGTTCATAGCTTACCTCAAAATTAACTCGACACACAAAATGGATCACTCTTGTACAAATTGCATTAAATGAATTATTTCGGGCTCAATTTGGGTGCAGAACGCTAGTTATAAATAATAAATTATCCTAAATTATTTGCTTTCAAAATGCTGTCATTCGTGTTATATATTTTCCATTATTGAAGTGTATCGTTGGTGGCACTCTCAGTTTATGTCAAATTAAAGGTTAGGTTTTGCGTCAACCTCAGTCAAACAGGGGCAAAACCTAACCTGTTAACCTTGAATTTGACACAGACTGACGGTGCCACCACTTCAGTGTTGCCAAATGTGTAACACGGACCAGAAGCATTTGTTAGCGGTACCCGCACCTAATCGTAACCATAAAATCGAGTACACCTGAAAAGATCATAATGACAACATTTTTGCATTTTGGTATTGCTTAAAACGTTCCAATGCTCTTAAATTAGAGTTATCTGTAGTTTTCTTGCCATATTATGCAAATTACAAATCAAAAGCTGTATGGTTATAATATAAATAAGTAAAATATACGGTACCCCCACCCAAGAAAAGCGCCCTTCGGTGCTTTCCAAGAATACTTCGACACTCAGCATCACTCCGTTTCGATAGTACAATGAAATGTTATGAACCGCTTATTTATTTTAAAAAAACATTTTTTTTGTTTTCGACCATACCTCAAAAGCTGATGTTGCCTTCATTTTCGGAGGATCTATCGTATGAAAACGATCCAAAACTTCAGGAAGGTTTCTGGCGACCGGAATCGTGTACACATACTGACATACGTACACCTCACAGCACGTTTAGGCACCCCCCAATACGAGGGAGGGATCTAGTGGGCTGGATCTTCACCAAAAGATCCGCACAGCCGAGACGGAGATTTGGTATAGTGGGATCATTAGTTGACACGAATTTTAGAGATATTTGACTCAGAGTGGTTTTCGATATGAGGGAATTTCAATACTTCGTACACTTCGTGACGAAGTAGTTTACAAGTAGAGAATGTATAACAACAAAAATTTAATTTTAATATTGTAATGACCCGGGGTTCTCAATTACAACTTGCACTCTGTATGTCATGAAAACTAGTAAATTTCGGATATATTCAGGAGGCAAGTTGTATTTTTACTCATATTAAATCGAGTTGCAATATTTCACATTATCATTCTCTTGTTAGCTTATCGAAAAATCTTTTTATTTCTATATAATTCAAATGACGGGATATATTTTCAAATAGCTTATTTTTGACGTTCGATTACAGTAAAAAATGTGACAGTTAATATAAATGCACAGGTTACTAAGGTACTGTTGTAAAAGTTAAGTTTATATTGGGAAAAAATAGGTGTGCCCAATTTTTTTTTGGCGACAACCGTACCTACCAGACACATTGCTACGCTAGTAAACTAAACTACTACACCAGTATATGAAGTAATATATTATAGATTTGTGTCTCTCTTGTATGTGTTACATACAGAGTTGGGCAGTAATTAATTACCTTTATAATTTAATTACTAATTAAATTTCTCTTTCTTGATTTGCCTTGGAATTGAATTACTTTTTACAATACAATATCTGTAATTGGCCCTTGCCATTTTTGTTAAAAAGTACTTGACTTACCTCCTGGTAATTTAATTACTAAATTACTGGCCTCCATAGGGTATTAAATGTTCAGAATGCAAAAACTAAGATAAGGTCTTACTGCGTTTTATATTAAACAAATATCAAATTGCTTATTACTGGAGCAATATAAGTACAATTTACGATTTCCTATGGTTAGTCCGATAACAGCTAGTTTTGTGCACCAGCAAATATATATTTGGTGCAGGTAGATGATATGTGCATGCGTTGTGGCTTGTGTAGTCTAGGCTGTGCAGGATGTAGCATTGTAAGTTGCTAATAATTATTGTGTAAGAAGCGAAAATAGGTCTGCTGTAAGTGCAGAGTTAATGTTTTCCACAACCATTGACAAAAATAGCTACATTATAAATGTTGGTTTATAATAATTATTTTTAAGATTAGTTTACTTTGTTAAAACGATATACTAGCACATGGCTATTTAAATACTACTAAATACAAAGATACGACAACAATTTCTAGCGAAAGTAATTGGAAAAGTAATTTATGTCGTGCAATTACAATTACCAAGTAATTGATAATTGAATTAATATTTCATTTGAGTAATTGAAAATCTGGTAATTCAATTACTTGTAATTTATTACTTTTTTAAAGTAGTTTCCCCAGTTGTGGCTATATACTTCTCTAATTCTGTTTTTACTTGAATCTTTTACCTTTTATCACGTTTTTTGGAAGCTTGTAGCAATTCTTTCCTATTGCTCCAGTATTAGTTTGTTAGTTATATTTCGTTATTCGAGCTTTAGTGGACAGATATAATACCGTTTGTTTTAAAACGTGTTAATCCTTTTGTGCGTTTAATTTAACACTGTGTTCTTCTTGTGGGATATATTGTTGTATATTATTGTTTTGTGTGTGCTTCGGTCTGTAAATATTTATAGCTGCTTTTTCATAACCAAAGATGCAACTGCCACCGAGCTTGTAATAGCGTTATATATAGGTAACAATACTGCACATTCTTATATTTCCAATAGAATTTATGTTAAAGCAAACAAAAATATAACAGAAGAAAAACAAATTCAAGTTTTTTAGTCCTTAATATATATTGTTAAACATCATTGGGTTACGTACTAGTATTTTAGGCCTCTGATCTTACCGTGCTGGAATCTTCCTGAGGTCTAAGCTTTCACATAGCCAGATTACGTAATTCTCAGCTATATTGGCGTTTATACATTATCAAGTTAACAAACGGGTTTAATGAGCACATCCTCGAAGTGTCTTTGACGTATCGCATGTCATGAGGTAACTCCGTGAGATATTTTTTCTGTGACCGTCGTCAGATTTGTTTGGTTCTGCACGGCAGTTATCTTATTATTCCACTTTATTTTTCGCACAACAACCAGTTCCCCATCCTACTCGCTCAGGCCTTTGGTGAAACATTTTCTTTTACAGCCACGCAGGACAACTTTAGTCTAGCTGGAACTGTAGCTCCATGTCGGGTGCATAGAAAAATTAACGACTCCTCTACACATTGGAAGGGATATTTGAATGTTGTGATACTGATAAGCGTTTATGTAAGAACCAGTACGCGCCAAGAATGCTAGTAAATTAGATTGACAGAAACATTTTACATTATTTTGAAGTTGAAAAAAGATATACAAAATTGTTTTTTCAAAATTACTAACATTTGAGTATTGAGTGCGGAAATAAAGTGACGGATAAATTCATTAACTTCGTTGATATTAATTTTTATGAAAAAGTATCGAAGGGTTGTAGCGATTTTGACCATAGGGAATATTTTCAGCTGATTTTCAGTTTCTTATGTAATTTTTTTCATAATATGACGTCATCGACTTATTTTTAAAAACAACCTATATTTATAAAAAATCGAAAAAAATGGTCTTAAAATTTAAATATTAAAACCAATGAAATGAGCAAAATAAATGTAGTTACCTGTGGATAAAATTAAAAAAATAGTTACGTGTTAGAATTAAACAAATTTTAAATGTCCTAACAAAATCAGCGTCCTTTGCTTTTTTTAAATTGGAATTTACCTTTAGCAAACTATTTTATTGATAAAAATGGCACAATGAAGCGAGACACAGAGCACTGAATTTTTTATTGTTTATTATTGTATTTTTCAATTGTTTTTTTAATTTCTATAAAAACGAATGAGCCGTCAATGACTTTCCAACAAACGCAGGTAACTAGATGTATTTTGCGCATTTCATTGGTTTTTAATATTTAAACTTTAAGACTATTTTTTCGATTTTTTCAGATGTAAACTATTTGAAAATATTATATATAATTGAAAACAAAATAAAAAGTACTGCCAAAATCAATAATAAAAAATATAGGTTGTTATTAAAAAAAACTCGATGATGTCATATTATGAAAAACACATTACATAAGAAACTGAAAATCAGCTGAAGATATTTCCTATGGTCAAAATCGCTACACCCCTTCAAGTTTTTTTTCATAAAAATGAATATCAACGAAGTTAATGAATTTATCCGTTACTTTATTTCCACGCTGTATAACTCCTACATATCATATATAAACATATGTAAACCTAAAGTTTTGAACAAAAAAAATTTGAAAATATCAAAGAAAAAAGAATTTCTTTTTATGACTAAAATATGGAGAATTCGATTTTCCTTTAACAGTTGAATTTACTGAACCTCAGCGGAAAAGATTTTTCTGGTTTATAATTTTCCGTTTCCCACAATTTGAAATACTGGCTTCTGTTAGTAACTACAATTAGGTGGCGATTAGTGCGATTTAGAGTAATGCGATATTTCAGGTATAGTGGTTTTGGAACTAGGCGAGACACTCGATTTTAGAATATAAGATAATTTCTTGTGCTTGGGTTGGAATTACTGGAATCTAGGGATAAATTTAGTTCCACTTTAAAACGTCACACAGTAATCAAAGCATTATATACTTCTCGGTTATGTAGCAGATGTGTGAAAGTATCAACATTATTTTGTTGAAATTCCTGTCATATTATCTTTATAGTATTGTAATTACCACTACGTAAGTGTCAGTTACATATTTTATGTCAAACTAGTATTAACTATTTATATTTCAAGTGTGTGTGTGTAACCAAAACAGCTTTAAACAACGCGAAATATCTCAATTTACTCGGCCCTACGGGGCTGAGGGTAAAAACAATGGTAGACAATAATGCAAAACGCAAAATCGATCAGTTAACACCTCCTATAAACGAAGTGATCAAACGTTACACATGGAATTCCGATAACCCTATTCAAACAACCCATATTATCCGTTATCCACGCAGAGCAATGCAGACAACCAGGAAACATCTACTAGTCAAACAAGTACTAACGTAGTAAAAACAATCAAAGTGCCCCCAATATACATCCACAATGCCGACAACCACAAAGAAATAATAGCAGATATCAGAAAAATCACAGAAGACAGAATATTTACAACATCTTACAGTAGTAAGTATCTAAAAGTAAACCTAACCTCCCATGATGATTACCGCAAATTAACTAAATTTTACATGGATAATTCAATCCAATTCCACACGTTCCAAAACCCAAACGAAAAACCTTTATCAGTAGTTATCAAAAACGTGCCCATAGCTCTAACAGACGAAGAAGTTAAAAAAGAACTTTTAGATAGGAAATTACTTGTACAAAGCGTAACCCGTTTAATAAACAAAGAAAAACGCCCTTTACCTATTTGTGCAGTCATCCTAACATCGAATGAAACAGCTAAGGAAATTTTCGATGTTAAAACAACATTTCACTCGATCGTAATGGTCGAAGTAAGAAAAAAAACACCCAATATCCCTCAGTGCCACAAATGCCAGAGATTTGGGCACACTAAATACTATTGCGCAGCCAAGCCACGCTGCGTAAAGTGCAAAGAGGACCATCCACCTAAGCAGTGTAAAAAATACCCAGCGACCCCCTAGATGTGTAAACTGCGGGGGTGACCATCCAGCCAGCTACAGGGGATGCCCGCACCACTTAGAACTCCAACAACAACGAACAACTATATAAGAAACCCAAAAATTTTACCCAGACAATTCCTTTCATCCCGCGTTAATCCCACAACATCATATAGCCAAGCCGCACAACAAAACACCCAGGTAAAATATCAAAATGAAGATTCAACCATGCAATCCTTTCCTCTAAACATCGATAGTATCCTTCAATTCCTCAAAGAACTTATAACTCCCTACATACCACAAATCAAATCCTACATATTAACACATATTCTTCCTAACATCTTTAATGTCTAACTCAAGACAAAAAATCAAAAACATCACCATCCTCAATTGGAATGCAAATGGTATTAAGACACAGAGATCTACATTTATTTCCTTTTTGGCAAGATATAACGTCGATGTTGCGTGCATTACAGAAACGCACCTAGCAGAGAACGAAACATTTAAAGTAAAAGGATATCAAATCTACCGACAAGACAGATCATCCGTAACAGCACGGGGCGGGGTAGCAATACTCATAAAACAGAATATACAACACACTACGCCTATTGACATCAACATTAGAAATCTTGAAACAATATCAATCACCTTTAGCGTTACCAATCTAAATTCATTTAAAATAACCTCAGCCTACAAACAACCAAACAAGCGTTTAATCGAAAGCGACATACAAAACCTTTTTAATACGACGGCGCCAACACTAGTCATAGGGGACCTGAACAGCAAAAGTACCTTATGGGGATGTCGCACCAACAATCCAAACGGCAGCAAACTTAACGACCTAGCAGCAAAACATCAAATACAGATTAACGCCCCAAATGAATACACATATTACCCGCACAGAGATGACCATCAGCCCGATATATTGGACATTGTACTTGGAAAGAACTTCAATGCCCCTATACAACAGGCAGTGATACCAGAACTCGACTCTGACCATCTGCCAGTACTGATAACATTTAACTTGGAACCATTACTTAGACCATCTATTCCAAGAATGATAAAAGGACATATCAATTGGGAGCAATTCAAAGAAACATTAGACACACAACTGACCAACCCAGTTGAAATAACCAACGCACAAGAAATTGATACGCTTGTAGGAACACTTACTCAAACAATCGACGATTCCGTCCAAGCTGCAACTCATCAACATAATACCAGGAAAACAAATAATATAAACATTCCACCAACCTACATAATCAAGCTTATTAAGGAAAAAAGTAGAACAAGAAGGCAATGGCAGAGAAGCAGAGATCCGACGCTTAAAAATATACTAAACAATTTAACACATCAAATTAGACGTGAAATTGATAAGTATAGAATTTATATATACAGAAAAAACTTAGAAAATATCGAACCAAACAACTTAGACTTATGGAAAGCCACTAAGAATATTACTCGACAAACAGAAATTATACCAACCTTAATAACACCGAATAGCACGTGCAGCTCTGACGAAGACAAATGCAGCTTATTTGCAAACTATCTAGAAAATGTTTTTACCCCCATAATTACAGAAGAGAATAGACTACATACACAGCGAACAACCTCATACGTTGAAACACACCTACCCATAGCAACAGACTTTAATCAACCCACCACAACCCATGAACTTAAAGAATACATAAAATTAATGCCATTAAAGAAAGCACCTGGTCCGGACTTAATAACGAATATCATCCTTAAAAACCTAACCAAGAAGGCACTAGCATTCTTAGCCACGCTCTTCAATGCCTGTTTAAGGTTGAGCTATTTTCCTAACAGATGGAAATATGCGCACATTGTTATGTTCCACAAACCAGGAAAGAATAAGCAAACCTGTAGTTCCTATCGCCCCATCAGCCTGCTTCCAGTTTTGTCTAAGTTATTCGAAAGAGTTATTCTTAAACGTTTCAATTCTTCTCTGAACGAACACCACATAGTACCAGCAATTCAATTCGGATTTCGAGAAGGCCACTCCGCAGTACAACAGCTACAAAGGGTCGTAGAAACTATTGAGCACGGATATGAAAACAAACACTACACGGCAGCAGCTTTCTTAGATATCACACAAGCCTTCGATAAAGTCTGGCTACAAGGTTTACAGTACAAGCTTCTACACTTACCGATACCCCATTACCTAGTTGCTATAATTTTTTCGTTTATGGAAAACAGAACGAATGCAGTACGGATCAACAATACAGTCTCAGACACAAAATCCATTCGCGCAGGTGTACCCCAGGGCAGCGTACTCGGTCCAACGCTATTTAACATCTATATACACGACATGCCTAACTTAGAACTAAGTCAAATGGCTCTATTTGCCGATGATACTGCCATATTCACCCAAAACGAAGATCTTCTTACAGCCATCGATTGCCTACAAAAAGCCATCAACACACTGGAAAATTGGTTGGACAAATGGTGCATAACGCTAAATCCAGCTAAATGCATAACCAAGATTTTCACTCTGAAGCGAATCACAGACCACCCTGGTATTTGCATACATGATAAGAATATTTCGTGGAATCCAAAAAACGAAGCAGTTAAGTACCTTGGAGTGAATCTGGACACAAGATTAACATGGAGTCACCACATTAATAATAAACTTAATCAGGGTTACAACAGACTCAGACTACTCTACCCACTGATCAATCGAAATTCACCTTTGCGCAAAGAGTGCACAATTCTCCTTTATAAAACCCTACTTAGGCCAGTAGTAACCTACGCGTGTCCAGTATGGAGTGCTACATCGAAAACCAATTATAAGAAAATACAAACATTTCAAAATAAAATTCTAAGGATAGCAATTAATGCCCCGTGGTACGTGCGTAACAGTCAAATTCACAACGAACTGGGTATAAGCACCATCGACCAATTTATAAAAAAACTCACTAAAAATTTCATCGCAAACCTGAAGAACCACGATAACGAAATTTTAAGAGTACTCGGACAAAAGAATATACATCGACGCCTGAAAAGGAAGTTACCTCAGGACATTTCATCAAGCACAGACGACGGTGACAGTGTTAGTGAATGAGACCGTTCAGTGAAGCGTTAACAATGGTGACAAGTGCCAATAGTCATGGAAACATTTTAATTCAAAAACAGTCGAAGTCAAACATTTTCTTTTAACGAAACCATGAATAACACTGTAAAGTGTTGAACTGGTGGACTATTAATAAAAAAAAACTATTTATATTTGAGAATAACAAAAAAGCCTGTGCGGCAAGTTTTTAAAAAACATCAATATTATGCCAGAAAGAACTTTTTTTTACTCTTACCGACTACCGTTGCCCCCCGGAACCGCTCGCGCATTACTTCAGGGGGCGCGGGAGTCACTTAAATCTAAGCCTTAATTAAGTGAAAATTTAAACCGCGTGTGCCGGGAGTTGAACTCTCAACCGCTCCGGCCCGAACGATCACGATTTTCACTGTGACCTCGGCTGCAACGGCAATCGCCGCTCGCCTACCGAGTTCCCTACGAAGAACTTAATAATTGAATGCAAAACCATCGACAAACTACGAGTTCGCACATTTTTTAACATTGTGTTGTGCTTCTACCGTCAGATCTTTTGTTAGTTCTGCTTTTTTAAAGCTGAAGGGGACAATTTGATAATTCGAGATCCGAATATTCATCAGAATCGGACGACTCAATATTATCCCATATTTTTCATCTGATCACTCCTGATACGAGATTTACAGTGCTTAGAAACTCGAAATTATTTAAGTTGGTCTTCATCAACATTAATTATGTTTTATAAGCCAGGGCTGGAGAGTTTTTTTTTTAAATTGTAGTTACTAGTCGGTTCCTTCTCTAACAACACTGGCTGATCAGGTGCATTATCCATGACGATAACACATTTACCCACAATGCTAGTTAGAGCAGGCACTAACTGCTCTTCTATCCACCTTTGAAAATTGTAACTGTTCATATTTTTGTGATAATCTCGATGTTAAATTTTTGAGTCGAAAGAAAGTCCACCCCGGAAGGAAACCACCACAATAGCCTGCATAGGGTACTGTGAATTGTTTACCGTCTGGTTTTGAACTCATATTATTAGTACACCTTTCATCGTTCAACCACATTCGTACCATGCTTCCGTTTTGGTATATTCAGGTTTCATCTAGGTAACTGAAAGATGGATCTTCCTGCCCTCAGCGTATTACAAATATTTTAAAAAGAATTTTAGTTTGCCTGCTAACAGACATTTTGTTAATATTTACTTGTATCCCATTGATTTCAATCGTTTGGAAAGCTTTGTGTAGCCCCCCCCCCACCCCCATCGATCGTGGTCTAATAAATGCTCGTTTTTGTGGTATTCGCAAATTTTTCGGCTCAGTCGGACTTTCAAAAATGTATTATTCAGATAGTTATCTCTTTGCTCTGTTGAACGTTTTTCTACAGTCTGAACAACAGCTTTTAAATATTTATAAACAATACTGATCGCAATCCGTAAACGATTAGAACATAGTTAAATGAAAGCAAGGTTGTACGCTCTACTGTTCACAAATTAATTGAACCCAGTCATCTTCATTTTCTTGTTATTCTGAAAGGCAGGCAGTTATATTGTATTTTTCTTTGATTTTTAGTTAAAGTATAACTATTTAGACATTAATAGAACACGCTTTAAAAATTAACTGAAATCTGGTTTTAGATTTCTATTGTTTTTTTATAATTTTTGAGATTTTTTTACAGCGGAATTTCCGTTTGCGACATTCAAAAAGCTCCATTGGGGTCCACTAGCTCAGCATGAGTGAGTCTTAGACTGAAACAAGTGGGTTACTCCAAAATCTCCATCGGCTTCTGGAGGTTTGCGGTTCAACGCGCATATTCAACTCACATTGCTTTGAATTACCCTTAATTAGAAGCCTATCTCACTCCCATCAAAACGTATACTACATTTTGCTTTACAAGAAATTAACGACTGTAAATTTCACTACAGCTATATTAAACCACAAACCAACATTTTTCACCAAGACCCACCATAGCTTAACCTCAATCTATTTATATACGTGACCACAGCGGTAGTACACAGACTGGTAAAGTCAAATTTGAAGTCCTAATGACAAGTCGGCCACTGATGGTAAATAGAAATTTACCACTTCAATGGGGATGCGCTCAAACTTTAGACCTATTAAGCGGTCAATTATTAAAATATTATATTACAATTCTCTGTAATTCACAACATACATAAGTTAAACAACGGAAGTATATTTAATTAACTCAATGTATTCATTCAACAACAGAGGGTAGGTGCAGGATTGACTGAATTCTCGGCAGAAATGGCTTGTCGTAAACAGAGCCAGCGTTGTCGACCAAGAGGCGGTCGACTTCAGGCTCAAGGATTTTCAAACTGGACACGTTCGAAAGTGCAAAGCAATTCTCCTTCCATCGGCATAAAGCGAGTGGCGGCGTAAGTCTTTCAAACCGACCTGTCAGATTGGTATTAACTAATATTCTTATTTCAAGTAGGTACACATTAAAGATGGCCATAATACCGTTAAAAGAAATGTATTTATATATATTTTTACCGATACGAGGTTTGCTACACATATTTTCGGAAACTACTTAGGTTCACACAAAGAATTTTTTTAATACTAATTAATTGGAATTAGGAAACAAGCGAAAGCTTTGATTTATGTTTTATTTTACTTACTTACCGATCCGCATCCCCCTTCTACCTTCCAGTGTCGAGGGTTGGAGTATCACTCCAAACAAATTTTTGCCAAGCTTTTCTGTCCTTGGCGCACTTCTTCGCTTCTGCCCAGCAGCTGCCTCTCTTCTTCAGTACTACAGCTATGGTTTTATGGAAGGGTGTCGTAGGCCTAGCCTTTCTTTTCTTTTCTGTTTTACTCATCTCCTAAGCCACTTTCAACAATCAGTTTTCTTCCATCCTTAACAGGTGTCTTAGCCAGCTCAGCTGTTTGCGTTCTATCACTAATTCCAGCTTTTCCACTTTGAGGTTTTCTAGTATCACATCATTTCTTACTTTATCCTTTCTTTTGATGCCCATCATTCTTCTTAGAAACTCAATTTCATCGGCTAGTACTTTACGTTTTAGCTTCTCGTTTAGTATACACGATTGGCAACCATAAATTAACGTAGGTATGTATACAGTACGGTAGATTTAAATTTTTGTTATTCTGGATATTTCTTTTTTGCCGATAAAGATATTATTTAGTGCATTACATAATTGGGTTGTCGCCGCCATCTGGTTGTTAATTTCATTTTCTAGTCCCCCTCTTTCATCAAGTATAGCCCCTAGATATTTAAAATTTCTTGTTTGCTTTATTTTTTGCGACTCCAACAATACGTTTAGTTCCTCTTCTTGTTATTTTTTAAATAAAAGGCATATTTTTAATTAGAGTAAAAGTTCTATTGTATCTGCAGTAATGTGTGCGAAAATATGATTACATTAAAAAAATCTTGTAGTGAAAACCAGTGAACTAGTCTAAGGCACCAATTTTGTTTTTGCTTAATCGCTCTTGTTCAGTACATTTTATGATCACACTGTATTAAAAGGACAAATATTTGTATACTATACGTCTAATATGTATAGCATTGTAATATAATTTAAGCGGTAAAGAACTATTCTAATACTTATAATAAAGGTGTCGTGCCTGCTTGCTTGTATCGCGTCTTCATCGTCATCAATAGTGCGCACAACGTCCTCGATCGGTCTTGTCGTCACCATGCCGTTCTAATTCAATGATAAGCACGTACGTCGGATAGCGTCCTTAGACAAGCGGGTAAGGTATTTGCCAATACCGGCTGAAAAACCAAGCTTCAGTTCTCCGGATTGACGTCAGCACAAGATGGCGTAATTGGCCAATGATTGAATTTATTCCGCTTTTACTACGACTGAAGTCTCGAGATAAGGGGTTCCCATTGGCTAATTCTGCTTTTTTGCTGTCAGGCCGGAGAGCTGTACTGACTGTGACGTATTTTTTGCAAACTGATGTAATTGATATTATCTAAGCGTTTCCCTTTAATGTGTTAGTACTATTAGAATTTTTACCTATTTTGTAATTTGTCACACATTACTCTAATGCATCTGGCTTGTATCCGAATTTTGAATTATAATTTTAATTGCTTATTTTAGATTTGACCAAAATTCACTGTAATTCATTTTAAACTAGTTGCCTCTGGTAGAGCTCAAATGCCCATGTGTTCGTTGTACTCAAATGTATAAAATACATGAATAACACAGTGTTGTAATAAACTGTATAATGTGTTTAGATATATACAAAATAATTTGTAATTTAATAACATGTTATGTACATAAATATAATAAAATAACTTTCGTTCGGCATTTCGTTACTTTAGGGATGCATAAAGCGTGGCTGGACGTAGTACGTCCTTTGTGAATAAGTTTGCACCACTCGGAATAATATAAACTGGATTTTTCGCCTTTTACAGAACCTGCGGCGAAGGTTTTCGGTCGATCCGAACTGACGGTAGGAGGACAAATTTGCCTACGTCTGGGCACCTGAATTAGGCTGACCTGGAGATATCTCCCAGTATGTTAGTAAGTCGGGTTTAAAGTTACATTTATGCAAAGATTGTTATAATAATGACCTGGGAAATCGGCTGGTGCTGGAATTTAAACAGAGTTTCTAGTAAGATCAGAAGCCGACCGGCACCAGAGGAGAATATTAGGAGGAATCAGAAAAGCGGGAGCCAGGTGCCGGCGGAAAGCTGGTGGTCAGGAAGGGGTTCATGTCTCAAGACTCAAGCGATCTGAAATGATTGCAGAGTCTCCTTTTATCCCACGTCGAGCACCTCGTTAGCGGATTATTTTAGAGGAGTTGGGGACGGAACTGCGTCGTGTACCGGTTTACATTACGGCCGTGCATAGCGGCTCAGATTGTCTTATCGGAAATCCGAACGCTATGGTGATGTGAGCATATATTTTAAGAGGAATTAGCGCCATTCAGATTTCTAGCACACTATTTGTGCCTTAGGTAAATTAGATGCGGGGGCTACGGTTACACTACAATTACATATTATTTGACCTAGCGGTTGACTTTCTTTATTAAACATGTTAAAACGATATCTATAGCTTCTTTATTTACCATTGCATTTAAGAAATGCAATCGTAATTTGAATAGAATAAATCCACATATGTGCAAGCCAAAAAGCTAGTAAATACTAAAAAACAATAATATATTTTTTATAAATTACGGCCTACCGTGCCAAGGTTTCTATTAATGAAATAATCTATTCATTTCCCATTTATAAATATTTAAGCATTTACTATAGGTACGTTGCACGCCAATTACCTCGAAATAAATAATAAAAAGTAGTTATCTGCCAAGTATAATTAAGTAATACTTAGTAGTAAAGTCGTAAATATGGTGTATCAAGAGTAAAGAACCTTTGCTGTTTACATTACCCGTAACTGTGACACATAATGATAGCACACATTATCATATGTGTACCTCAAGCTCAACACTTATAATGGTAATCTATGATTAATTCATTGCAAAAATAAATATTACAATTTACAGTTACCGGTTGTATAAACTCAGGCAATTTAAAAAGTATTTTCGCTAAGCTAGGCATGCATGAGACCCAGGCGATTTACTAAAAGTGGCGGTTTTTTAAATCAGAAGAAATGTTTGTTATATCTGTTTATCATAATATATCAAAACAATTTATTTATCATGGTTATGTTACAAACTAGTGTCAAATATAAAAAATAGCTTAATGTGTTTTATAATAGATAGTATTCCCAATTCTGTTTTTAGTAAAATATTCTATTTATGTATTTAAAAACCATATGAAAATAGATGTAGTTAACAAAATTTATGCATGCGGATATTTTGTTGTTTATGAAATTATTTAAAGAAAATACTCTAAGCAAACTGTATGAATCTATTGTGACCAAACCGTAATTCATTTTAATTTCTAAAATATTTATACTGATATCTTTAAACTAATTTATTAGTTTGATGGGGTTCGATTCTAAATACTAGGATATATACGTCATACTTTCATTTTTGTTACAATGCGCAATACACTTTAAATATGTAAAAAGGCAATTATCTGCTCTGAGTGGTTTAGGCTGTTATTAGATTAGCGTACAATTCTGAATTTATTTGATAGGTTTATATATCCTGCAGACACCATTACGTGAATAATGAACGTCTTCGTCTTAGACATTGATCAGTATGCTGATAGCTTGCGATTTGCACGTAAATACAATAAATCTGTTTTATGATCGAACCCAATTACACGATGACAGACTAATGTATCGATGTTGGCAAGAGGAATCCGTCATGCGCGTTTTAATTGTTCGTACCTTCAACCTACAGCCAGTGCGTGTGTTGCGCGAGTTAATTACTGGCATTTGGTGTGTTTGAACTTTGTTTTATGAGAAATTTCCATAATGAAATGATATATAAAATAATATCCTATAATACTGGCTTTAAACTCGTTGACTGTAATTTGCATAAGCGGCAGCGGCTGTCAGTCACACTATTCAAATGATCTTAATTAGTCGTACGGAATCCGTCGGCAGTTATTATACTGACAACGTATTATCAGACAGATATTAAAGTGAGCGCGACACCGGGTAATTTCATAGGATTGCGCATTCCATTACGTATGCAAATCAGAAAGTTGATAAAATGCAGATCCAATTTTTACTGGCTATCAACCGTAATCAGGATGGCGAGCTCTCACCCGACAGACATGTAAACTAGACAGCTAACTGACAGCCCGACTGCGCGCCTGAGACAGCTGACAGTAACAACTTGCTGTTCCGCCACATTGAATATTAGCCCGTGTTGATCACATCATAAAACACGGGGATGTTCCTGTAATCTTTGTTGCGTATGCTTACACGTAGGCATGCAGAATTGCAGACGGTTTCTCGAACAAACCGCAAGCTCCAAAGCATTAAGGGAATGTTACACTTAATTGGTTAATTATAAGTTATTGATTTGAACTATATCCATGACCATCGATAGAGATAAACAACTTTATGTAATGTAATATGTTTTAAACAGAAAATAGCGAATGTGTTAGAAAATATCTAGCATACCTTCGCCTCGTTGATTAACTTGTAGCTTGTCACTGTTAATTTTTGTAAAGAAGAATGTTACCGATCCATACGTCATGTTTTCAGTTGTAATATAACAAGTGGAATGATTATTATCGATGATTTTTGCCGAGTTAAAACCGGAACCTAAATTTAACGAGTGCGTAGCACTAGTTAAATTTGTTGTTTCGGCTTTTAACGAGTAAAAAATCATCGATCATTAATCATTACACGAATTATATTTGGAAAGAGAATATATTGAATGAAATGCAAAATATCAAATATTTACTTTTTGTTCTTAGGTTGGCACAGTTAATGTTGGTTACCCTGCTGTCAAATTCGAGGTTAGCAGGTTAGATTTTCCGTCAGTTTTGACACAAACTGACACAAAACCTAACCTGCTAACGTCGAATTTGACACGGACTTAAAATTGACAGCAGGGTAACCAACACTAACAGTGCCAATCTAAGAAAAAAATCACAACCATTTATGATCACCCCTAAAAACAATTACGAAAATAAATTACTACCGCTGTGATAATGTGTAACTAGGCATTTGCATGCACCTCATTGGATGAAATAGCGTCACGTGATACATGAATTATATTCTCAGTAATAATAGGACTCTAGGTCAAAATATTGCCGACAATAATTTTTGCGATTCAGATACGAGTTTCTGCGGCGACGAAAATAACGAGTGCTTGCACGAGTCGTTATTTTCTAAAGCAACAGATACGAGACAATCTGAAGAGCAAAAATTGTCTGCAATATTTCGACCTAGAGTCCTATTCGTCTTGACAATTTAACTTTTCATTAAAAAATAGTTACAGAAAAAATTGTCGCTGAAATAAAGCTCCTCGAATTATTGTCCCCGAAATAAAGCTCCTCGGATTATTGTCACTAAAATAATCGTTCGATTGGTAGTTTATTTTTAAATTGAAGAATGCCATTGGTTGACAATGACATCAGTTAAATTGTCAAGGATACATCTTATTTTCGTATATTGTGGAATAACGGGTTGAGATGCCGTTTCTTCGAGTAATAAGCGCAATCTTTCTCACCCCTTGTAATTTAGTTTTCTCGGCTGCCTTTACCAAATGCAATTTTGTATCTAAGATATGTATACAGTGTGTCCCAAACTGCTGGAAAAACTAGATTATGTCTTTACTACTAAAGATGTAAAAAGAATACGATTTCTTAGTTTAATAATAAATGTAGCTACGGTTTTCTCAAATTTAGTTTTTCATGGCTCCCTAAAGATTTATGTTTGCGAAAATAAAGACAATTTTGGGAAACTCGCAAATTTTATTTAAAACGACTCAGTATAGATATAGAAGTTGTTTAATAATAATTAAAGAGTATTAAAAAACAGTCGAACCATATAAAACAC
The DNA here is from genome assembly GCA_940337035.1 of Agriotes lineatus. Taxonomy (NCBI): domain Eukaryota; kingdom Metazoa; phylum Arthropoda; class Insecta; order Coleoptera; family Elateridae; genus Agriotes; species Agriotes lineatus. Next base: position 227,270,149 of record OW679194.1, on the reverse strand, counting down.
AAGCATTACACCACAATTCCCAAAAATGCTCGTGTTAGCGCAAATTAGAGCCGTTGGCTTTATTTTTTAGGAATTCTCAGAACTGAAGGTGCTATGAATTTAAAAATAAACCTGTAAGTGCCGTTTTTCGAAAAAAATAACTTCCAAAATATAGGCCAGAATTCAAACAGTATGTGTAGGGAAGATAATTGATAATTATATCATCAAAAAACACAAGGTTTTACCTTAAAAAATAATAAATAATGTGATGCTGGATCGCCCCTCTTACACAAGGTGTGCACCTTTAGTAGCAAAAGCATAATATAGCTTTTCGACAAAGTTGAAACACGGCCCAAGCGAAGTGGGTCTAATGCAAACTGAATACGTGTTTGTCTACGAAATACTTAGTTGTTACAACTATTAAAGTACAACTTTTCTTTTACAAACTCTTAAGTTAACACAACTTCTAAATGCAACGCGCCTAAAGAGCGTGATTTTTCACTACTAACATTGTGACTTAATAAGACCCAAAATATTAAAAATGGGAAATTGTTTTGAAAATTAGCGTACAATGATGGAAGACATATATAATTTGAAAAATGTAAATAGGGAACATGTAGCTAAACAAGAAGGTATTACTCCGGGAACATGGAGACAATCCTCATAAAAATGACGGAAAAGTTAAACAAACAATTTGCAATATAACTAGAGCTATACAATAAATGAAACAAGTTAGAGACAAAATTTAAATACAAGCAAACAATTCTGTAAACTAACGCATAGCAAATAGTAATGAGGGATCCCTTTAAACAACGAGAAGACAACTCGGAAATAGCAATCTTCGAATGCACAACTCAAAACATGCAACCTGGAGTTTGCTACCTCAAACCGCCTTACACGTAATAAAACATAACATCGGTAAACGTCGAAAAAAGTATAACACATACATCCTATATCCTTTACAAAATCACGTTGAACTCAGAAAGAAAACAACATTCAATGATGTTAAGCGAAAGTTCGTTGTCAATCAAATCAACATTTCTTACTTAAAAGACACTCCGATATTGCTACACTTTGATAAACACCTTACTTACTCAATTACAATTGAATACATTGTGCTCAAACGAAGTTGCCTTTAACAGAGATTATTCTACGGTGGGCGGGGGGGGGGGGGGGGTTGATGAAGTCATTCCAGATTTGCCAGTTATATAGATACGTTGCAAATTCCACGTTGGGTAAACAAACGCTCCGGATAAGCTGCTAGATTTCTGTTATATCCACATACATCGACACAAAAAAAAACTGTGCTTCTTTTCATAAATGGAATTGCTTGCTGAAGTTTCAACAGATCCAAAAATGCCCGAAAGTAATTGGTTAGCTGGCTCGTAAAGAACATGTTGAGGCCCCGAGAATCGCCGCCAGTGGAATCGATATAACAAGCATCTTTCCACAAAATAGCTTTTCCCACACACTGAAGTGTTTATTTCCCAAAAGGGAGCAATGCAGCTGACACAAACCGGCAAACGAAAGGTTTAATGCACTCAAACAATTCTTTGCACAACGAAAAACCGAAACCGTAAAACACTGCTTCAACTCACGATAGGTACAGCGAAAAGATTTAATCTTACTGTTTGCGATGCTCCTTCAATTTATGCAAGCCTTCGATTTGTTTAGTTCCGGGAACTACTTCTTGTTCAGAACGCACTTCGGAACATAAATTGTATAATGTTAGGTAACCAGGTTGTTTACCGAAAGGGGTTTACCCTATTTATGGAAGGAGAGGAAGGTTTTTGATAAAATGTGACTGGAGTAGCCAGGCGTAACCACCCCTTAGACATTCTTAAAGTACGTCGGTCAGAAGTGAATACATCTCAGAGTTTAGAAGTATATTTAAAATTATTAAACAAATACAGTCTTTATATACAATTGCATGTGTGCCATGTTGCTGCTTTTTGTACTCAAAACCTAGTATTGGTATAGGAACACAAACATGACGTTCGCATAATAATACTTCGCCGATCAACAATGTGTGTAAATCTGACCTAGTGGTAGTATTAAATATGCGGTAGTCGGCATAAAACTTCCTTATCGTAACGTAACTCGACCCAGTAAGCCAATGCTAGTTGATTCGTATATACCGGGTGTCCATTCTCAAAGTCGAACATGGACAATTAACATTAGTGTAATCATCGTTCTTCATTGAAATTATTCATTTTTTGTAGATAATTTTGACAGACATTGACAGAAAATACTTGTTTTACGCCAACTAAATACCAATTTTTTTGACAAATGCTATCGAACTTTGCATATTTAAAAATTCCCAAGTTTTAAATTTTAAAATAAAAATTGCATCATGAAAATTATTATTGGTATCAGTTGATGCGTAATAATTTTATCTTTCCAATGATACCATTACCTTCCCTGTAAGTTGAATTGGCGAGCAGGAATCGGCAAAAACGTTCAATGCAATGTTAATTACCTACGTTCGACTTTGAGAACGGACACCCGGTATAAATATTGTAATTGGCACATTCCGTTATATATTTTTGACAGTCTATTTCCGCGTCCGCACTATTTCACTTAATTCCACTAAATTGTCTTGTCCCATAATCAAACATTAGTTTGAACACTTACTATGACGAATGATCCAGGCATAATTGAAAACCGCCGAGGGCCACAATACAGCAACAAGTTTGGACTCTTCAAGTGCTCGCACACAAACCAAATACGTGGTAAATGAGAGACAGTGGCGTCTCTAGCCGTTTTACTTCAGCGATAATCTCTGATTTGTTCCTCGCACAGACAACTGAAAGTTTTTCAGAGCAACTGCTAACAACAACTGTTACAAAATATTGCACAATGATTCGTAGCAAAACAAACGCTCAATCAACCGTGAAAATTTCACAGGTTAAAACCTATTTCTAAAGCGCGACACAACAACGCCAGGGACCCCGTTACTTTAACGTAATTACGTAAAATGATAAGAGCAGCATTCTAAAATAGTACTTCAGACGGCCTCTGTGTAATGATGGAGCTACGTCTCATCTGTGTTTGGTTACAGATTCTAAAAATGCATCTCTTTCCCGTTCGTATCTTTGAAAATTTGCGTAGCCACCAACAAACGGGCTTTCTTTTGCTCTGGAGTTTTGTGAAAAATTGCCTCAACACTACCCACACTTACCTATGCCAACTTCTTCTGACCATTTTCTCACAGTTATCCGACGATCAGTCCAAATAAACTGATCAATCGACCCAACCTTGTCAGGAGTCACGGATGTTTTCGGTCGTTTCAAATGGGGTATGTTTTCTACGCGATCACGACCATCTCGAAACTTTTTCGCCCAACCAAACACTCTTGCCTTGGACATACATTTACCCTCAAACTGTGCTTGAAGTCTTGTAAAAATTTCAGACGGTAAAACATTTTCTTTCTCCAGTAATTTAAGAATTTGATTGTTACTAATCGCAAGTCGACATATGTTAGAACTAGGTTCTCACTCATATTTGAACGCTCCCCGTAGAAATGTGGTGTTACAGAAGGGCGCTCCGCATGCACTGGACAGCACTTCGGACCAACAAGTCTACCCTGAAACAGCTTGACGTCAAGACGATGCTGTCGACTTTCGTAATCCCTGCAATACCTCGAGTACTTTGGACAAGTAGTAAGGCAACCGGAGACCATGGAGACTCTTTGTCGAGGAGAAAGTCGATGGTCAGAGACCGAGAGGACCCTCGCCGACGCGTTGCGCAGATCAAATGAGAAGTTTAATCGAACGAGTCTATATCAATCCATTTATCTCTAGCCCAAGACAGAGAAATTTCGAAGTACTTGATGTATGCTATTACCACCTGTTTTCGTAGAGTTGGGCCGAGAGAGGATACGTATTACTTGTTCATAATATTAAGCCAATGATCAACTAATGATTCACCTACAGTTTCTATTGCTCCAGGAGGCCCCGCCATAGCACAGATGGTGTCAGGTGTCAATGGAATTTAGATTAAAACCTTGCATTACTCATTCAAAATCAGTAATGTTTCCATCGTCCGAAATGTATGTATTCTCGTACATAAACATATTTTTCTATTCTGCACATTTACTTCAATATGCGGTCGGAAGATAAAACTCATGGTTTAGATATATAGCACTAGTACCGTACTTCCTTCTATAGAAACACGGTACCAACTCTGCCGAAACGATTAGCTACTTTAATACAAAATTCCATAAACCGTACTTACTACTCGGCATTTTCAATCCCTGATCTCAAACTGAACTAAGATTGCATGCTGAAACCTCACATTTGCCACGACGTAATTGTTAATTTGTTAATTGGTTGTGGTGAATAAAGTTTACAAGGCTGATCGCATATATTCATTAGAGGTAGTACTAACGTTGAATCTCGAAGAATGATTTTCTTCGATCATTCTTACTACTTCTTTGGGGAAATTTTTTATTGTTTTATTATCTATATTTTCAACAATACTATTAATACACAATTACAAAGAAGAACAGTAAATGAATATATTTAGAACATAGCTTGGTTTGCAAGGTGCGTGAGAAGCTATCTAGCGTTCGGCGAGAAAAGTGCTTAGTTCACGGGTACAATTCAATGTCGTCTGCCCTAGTTGAATCTCGCTCGACACGGCGCCAGTTGAAGTCAGAGTTCCTACGTGTTCTGGTGGAAACCCGAGAGTACATAAGCGGAGGAATAGCAGCTGACTGCAGACATTGCCATTTTGCAATTTGGTATCCAGGACGCCAACGAACTACACGGCAGTATAATCGAGTGGCGCGTTATTGGAAGCATCGCCGGGAAGAGATTTGAGGGCCAAGTCTAGGTAGGTATTACGGAATACGTATTCGGCAGTCACCACTCAAAGTGGGCGAATCTGATTAAATTATGTCTTTTGTCAGCGACCATTACAGCCGGAACAAAAGCTGAATAGTCCTTGGTAAATTAAAGTGCATACAGGCAAGCTTTCTTATGTTCGGTGCGCTCTGTCTAAGCATAGTTGTCACCGCAAAGGCTCATTGGTGTCAGCGCTGTAACGTATGCTCCGCAGATAAATAGCATAAACAAACCTTAAAAAGCAGTCGACTGTATGTTTTAATAAGTATTAATACAAATGTGTAGTAGAAATAAATTTTCGCCGGTAGATTCAGGTATTGTTAAAAGAAGTGCGAAGCAAAAACAGCTATTTGCTTCCCGGATTAGTATTTAGATTTATTATTAGTTAGCCGGGCCCCATAGCTCAGCGGTAAGAATTCTCTAGTTACTTATCTAAGGGTCGAGAGTTCGATCCCCTATCCCGGTGAGGTTTTTAAAAATAAAAAAATGCGAATAAAAACCTCTACAGAATGCCATCATTCGGAAGTGTGTGTGATCCCCTTGCTAGGGTTGGAACTCCTTAGTCTCGCAAAATTCTAAGTAGGACTAAGGTACCTGGTACTCTGCATGCCTAGACCTTTTCCACGGGGTTAACAAAAAGGGCCGATAAAGGTCTACTTGCTTAACAGAGGAATAATGCGCTTGCAAGCACTTTCGATATTCCCGCCTTCGTGTCCTCTTCAGCCACCAATCCGCTATTTGAACGAGCTTTGCTTATTCCACATTTTCCTTTTGGACTTAGAGAAGCCCTCCGCTTCAAGATGTATCTAAGGCTTTAATAGCTTTAATAGTTTCAAACGTTAATTTTGTATTTAATTTTTTATAGTCCACGACCTTTGTTGCCTGCTCTTAGCTTAACATAGTAATTGTTTTTGGATTTCACTCACCATTATAGCTTGTCACTTTAATTTATTTTGAATATTCTTAAGCAAAGGCGTTTGTTTCTTTGACGAGGCATTAATTCTGTGTGGTTATGAATAGGCTTCGTTATCCAAAGGCCTTTGCCTTTTTGAAGTGCCAGAGGAAATTTCTTTTATTGGAACAATTCATTAACCTTTTTAGTTGTTTATATAATGCAGCATACTGTTTTACGTCATAATTTTGTATAGTTGATAATTTTATAACTTTTTAACTGCTGTTTTTAAAATTGTACAGGCGCTCGTCAGTGTTACTATTTATTTATAATAACCGTCTCGGCTCATTTTGAATACAACAAGCCTCGTATGATTTTATATTTATTAACAGTATATATCTGGCTAGATAGAGTTAGATAGTTTTCCTTTCAAATTGAGTACCGAGTCTATTGTATGTAGTTTTCTCCCTTTCATGATAAGCAAATTTTATTTGAAGATAATTTTGTGTTGACATTCCCAAAGAAAATCTTATTTGTGATTCCAGTAGGCATCTTCTGTGACTTTAGTAATTAATAGTTATTTATGTGGCAAGCTTAGTAAATTAGTCCTTACGAGCGAAGGCTAATTGCAAGCCAGCGGTGCACAACGTTTTATTTTTTCTTGCTGACAATATTAGTGATTAATAATGGATGTGTTTATTAGAAAACAAGCTGCTTGTAAAGTCGTCCGGGTAACATTTTACTGGCACCGTGTCTGTAAAAACTCATTTACCGCGTCAGTTCAGACAATAGTGAAGACCTTTTAACAAGTCAAGAGCAAATCAAGTTTTTTTAAAGGTTAGTCGAACACAGCACTGTCTATTTTGTACTAGCAGGTTTATTTACTATTGCACCAAAAAAGAAAATAAAAGAAATTTAACACAATGTCGAAAATTAACAAATGATGTAAATAATGCAACATTGCACTCACTAAGCCGTGCAATGAATGTAATAGTTCTCAAGCGTAGTGTACAAGGTATTGAAATTCCCTCATATCGAAAACCACTCTGAGTCAAATATTTCTAAAATTCGTGTCAACCGACTAATGAACCCACTATGCCAAATCTCCGTCTCGGCTGTGCGGATCTTTTGGTGAAGACCCCAGACCACTAGATCCCTCCCACGTATTCGGGGGTGCCTAAACGTGCTGTGCAGTGTACGTATGTTAGTATGGGTACACGGATCCGGTCGCCAGGAACCTTCCTGAGGTCTTGGATCTTTTTAAAACAATAGGTCCTCCGAAAATGAAGGCAACATCAACTGTTGAGGTATGGTCGAAGGAAAAAAATTGTTTTGATTTTTTTAAATAACTGGTTCATAGCATTTCATTATACTAGATAACCGGAGTGATACTGAGTGCCGAAGTATTCTTGGAAATCACCGAAGGGCGCTTTTCTTGGGGGGAGGGGGGGTACCGCATACTTTAAATTAAAATTATTTTTGAGGACTGCCATCGAAATTAATTGGAGAGTGTGCGAAGTGCAACCATGTAACCGAAGTGTATTACAAATGCGTAAAATTTAAATAACCCATTACAAGAAATTAGAACTACGAAAGAATATGCGAAAACAAAAATCGGTGTAATAGAAGTCTTAAGCGAACTAGGCAAAGCAAACTGCTTGTGTTTTGAGTATATTTAGGATATTTTAGAAATAAGTACCGTAAATTGAATAAACTTTTTCCTGGACCTCCTTTGGATTCTACAGGGTGATAAAAAGAGTTTAAACAATATACTGTAACGGCATGATGCTTTCAGCAATTCTAGTTGCATTGCTAACTTGCGAATGTTTATAAAATATTCAAATAGGCCCAGAATTGGTATTGCATTTATTGCAACAGTAAGAGTCACTACTTACATTGATAATTACATAAAATATAATTAGCAAAAACTGTAATTAATTAACAAAGGTTGGTGATTGAATAGAACAATATCATCAGAGTTGCGATTAGCTTATATTCAAATTTGTGCTCAATATGGCAAATGTGGCTAATTGTATTATGACTGACAGATTAATTAAGTAACGTCCAGACACGATAATAAAGAGGCTCTAGTACAAAGGTGTTTCAAGCGTTACAGAGGTTTAATGAAGCGTTTGCATTCAAATTGAGGTGCCAATAATCGATGATGCAGCTAGAGCGATTAGAAAACATTGCAAAAAAGCACAGATCATGGAAAAAGCATATAAGAAGCAACCTCAGAGTTACTGAAGATTGCAAGAAGGTGCTAGTGGCGTGTTAATCAGTGTTTATTAACTAAAAGTGAAAAATGCGAGCAATTGTGAGGTTATAGTTCCCTGAATGACATTTAGAAAAACAATTAAAAAATAGGATCATAGAATGTCAACTTACAGATAAACAATTGTAAATCATGTTGCTATGGTTACCTAGAGAGTGGCTTGTTATGGTTGTTGGGAAAGCCAATTTTTGGCTGGTGTGTTAGCTGGCTTCTCAACTTTGAACAATTTTTAAATATTTTATGCCCAGTTGTGAGTTTTATTTATTTTCCTGTGTGCGTAAGCCAGCTGTGGTTATATTGGCAGTGTTCCGGAGAGCAGTTCCAGAGAAAATTGGACTTAGAGCGTAGGCTGTGCGAGTTTGTCTTCGGAGCTGAAACACGTTTTGAAGCTGCGGGAAGTAGGACGCAAAGTGCAGCACCTAAAGGAGGTTTTATTCGTTATTCATAAGCAGGTAGCAGCAACAGAAATATCGCCAGGAAGCAGATAGATACAAGCTAGTCGTCCTTTCCAACCGGAGTCTGTGCCTTTTAAAGCCGAGATTCTACAAGATTGGAAGCTGCGGGAAGCGGACAGCAAAGTACAGTACCTAGAGGAGACCTTGTTCGTGGTCTATAAGCAGGTAGCAACAGCAACTGCCTTTCCAAGAGGTAAATACGGGCTTGACGTCCTTTCGCGGATGCCGGAAGCGAAGTCGGCGTTCCTTGAAGAAAAAAACAAATGCGAGTTGGCGTCTTTTTGCACTTGAAAAACAAATTTCAGTTTATCCAAAGTACCTGATTATTATAAAAGCATGGTTATAATTTACCTGAAGTGAACTGGTTGACTGTTGGTTAATTCGTTTTCAGATTACGCAAAATTTCTGTGCTAGCCGGCACAAAAGTTTTAATAAGTTGCAAATTAATAAAATGTAGAAGGCAACGCACCTTTATTAAAGTAAATCATAATGAACTAATAATATCTTTAATTAGTCAGAGAGAGTGGCAATAGAATTTTAACTAAGCTATATGTGGGTGATCAAAATTTTATTTATTTATTTATTATAGTTCAAAACGAATAGAGATCAATAACATAATATAGTACGTTATTAAAAATTTGTGTCAGGTAAAGCAAGAGGGGAAATTGAATGAATAACAGTTTTCTTTGAAATTCAGAGCATTAAAAAACTTTGGCCTAAACATTGATTTTGAAACCCCTGATTCACTACCTCTGGATTATTACAATTTGACAAAACGTAATTATATCAATTGGTTAGAAGGAGTAACTAACATCTACTTATTTGACGAGAGCTTTTTAATGCAATTATTTGAACTCCCTTTATTATCCAGTAAAATCCAAAGGAGGAAGTTTAGAGGGAAAATTATTTTTCGAAAATCTACCACCCTTCAAATCTATGGTACTTATTTCTGGAACACCTTGTAGAAACTTCTATCTCCTTAATTCAGAAGTTCCAACTGATTCAGATCTAGCAATTTAGAAAGAAGAACACTAGTTTCGTACAACAGTATTCATCAAGTCGACCACTTGAGTGAGTGTACGTACAATTAAAAAGCTGCGTTATTGCAGCCTGATGTAATTTATTTGAAATGCACATCGAAGTATGCATTAAGCTTGCAATATGCACAGTAGATTTTCTAGCAGACTAGCAACGTATCTAATGAATTGGTTTGTTTTGTCGTATTGTGTGATTCTTAATTATTCTGTCAAGTTGTCAGACACTTTGCGCTATCTACAGAGCCATAGCATTGTGGTGGGTGACGTGTAATGATGTGGCTGTACGCGCCGTGACGGCTGCTGAAAGAGACCGATAATAAACGCGCATTGTATGCTTCCTTTCCGCTTCGGTATTACGGCACACAATGGTCAATTACCTGTCGTGATATGGCAGTCCATTCATGCTTGACACGCGGACATATAACTTAAAAGAAAGCCGCTAAGACCAGCTCGAAAACTAATTTTCTTCGATTATATCTTGGATTTTCTAAAAGAGTCATCGTGTTTGCCTTATTGTTTGGAATAATTGCCTCTGAAGTAGAATCACTTCTTCGAGGCACACCTTTTAATCGATGCCAGTGCGAAATTTGACGAAAGGAATATTTATCTCGCTGTGAGTTCTTGTTAAATGGGCTTTAAATATGTATTGGGTGAATGCAATCGCATTGTTCTTTGTGTGCGATTGCCGATGTAAGTAATTTAAGAGACACTTCTAGTTAGTTATCTTTTGAGAAAATATACACCGATTTGTGTCAATTATTCTATTGGCTCATTTAAAGACACTTAAAACCAGAATTTTGATGTTTTCCTTTTTATAATATTTTTGCGAACATAAGTTACCAACCTCTATAGAGATATTGAAAACAAAGAAAGCCATTTCGATTAATAAATTTATTACCAATACACAAACGGACTTTGTAATCACTACTATTGTAGACACAGTAGCTCAGACTAAATAACCAATTTTGTAACACGTCATTGTAAGCTGCTATTTTAACTTTTAATTTAGTTTGGACGAGAAACCTTGAGAATGGTCGAAAGGCCGAAACATATATCACAGTTTGAATGTAGGATATTTTATGAAACCAACCAAGGGTTTTATTAATTTTAAAAGTTACAAATTTCTACTAAGCTGATTCTGTCCTGTACCAGCACGGCAATCAAGAAGATTGGTTCGAGAAGCCTTCATCAACAGACCATCCTACCTATTTGAGAGAAGTTGTGCCTACAGGTGCGAGAAAATAAGTGCACCAGTATTAGATAAGATACAAACTTTCAATATCAATTTGGCTTGAATAATATAACATTCGAGATGATAAATAATACATTTTCCTGGCATACTTTGGCAAAGCCACATAAGTAGGTTACTTAAGACCCCTGAGAAACTAAACCCTAAAATTTTAAAAATTAGTATAGTGCACTGCAAGAAGACTTGCCAGAGTCCAGATGAACAAGCAAGGAATGTATTCGATTATATTATACCGAATAACAAAAATATAGTTATGGACACAGGTGTAATTAATACAGCGAATCAAGGTAGCGATCATCGCATGGTACAAGGTGTAAATGAACATAGTGCTGTTGCAAAGGAAAGTAGTAACAAGTAATCGTAGAATTTCAGAAAATGAAAACCACTGAAAAACGGAAAAAAATTTAAAGGTATATGGCATCGAAAAATGAGCAAGACACTCTCGATAATTCCAATGAAGAGATAGTACTTGGCATAAGAAAAACATTTCAAATGATAGCAACAAAATATCCACAATGCAAGAGAGAAAAACTAATTAAAGAAGTGTTTTTTTCTTAAGCGAGTGTAATAAGTCACTAACCTTATATTCAAAATGACGTCAATTAGTATATAGCAGCCTTCCTATCACTTGCGTTTATTTTCAACATACATCTGCTGATATGCTTGCAATGCCTTCCGCGGATGATTTCATACCATCAAATACCTCAAATCGTAGATAGTATAAAATTAGAACTGACTCAAAATTAACAAGAAACGTAAGGAAAACATAAATTATGTATTCTTCCCTTAAATACAGAGTAAAAATAAAAGTGTATTTTATATCTATTACAATAATTGAATCTTCGGTGACTGGTCGGCACGATGACCCGGGGTAGGTCGGTTGTCCTTAGGCTCACAACGGCACTATCTGTAGTAGGTCTAATGTCTATAACTTTGACAAACGTTAGTTGTTGTTGGTGAATAAATCCGTAAGGGTGTATAATAGTTTATGTATTTAGAGGGTGAAAATGTGACTAGTGGGTTGCCTATTTGGTTTGTCAACGACTGGAGGACTACTGGCGGCCGCAGGCGGTCCAGAACCGTGAAGTAAGGTTATAATTACTCCTTGACGGTGATGCGGGTGCGCTGAAGTTGCGCTCTCAACTAGCGCTGTCCTACGTGAACCAGCACACTTCGTTTTTTGGTTCCGACTCAATACAGATATGTAGGTAGTGTAGTCGACAGGAGTTAACGGTTCCGGGTGCTAGCTTTTGTCTGCCTTGAAGAACCAAAGCCGAGATCGGTGAGCGGAACGGACCAGCTCTGATGTCAGAACTGTTAACAGGAAGAAGTGAGCGGATGGCGAGGTGTAATTCGAATTCTGACTTATTTCGGCGAGTTTCTTTATTTTTACATTGTCAGAGAAACCTTGCTTTTTGGGTTATTTTGACGTAAACATTTCGTGGGACACGAGCCGAGGCGTCTTTTTTCAATGTTTTTCGGAAGTGTTCAACATCTCGCCTACTTGGATATCGGGCCGCTTTAAAGTTTCATATTTTAAAAAATCCTGGCATGGAAGGAATTTTGCAGCCTTTAATGTTGCTTAGAAAATAATTCCTTTTAAGAAAAAGGTTAGATCATTATAGATAAACGCGTATCATACCTACCTGAGTGCGTACTTTACGTATTCGTCGGGACTGCTCGATCGCATTCGTCTTCGATCGGCGCTGCTCCCGCGTGCTTCATAATGTAACGATAAGCAAGTACGTGATGCTACTTTTATAGCCGAGCGGGTAAAGCGTCTTGTTACGCTCATTTTCTCGTTTTGCATGCAATAGTGGAAATAATTAGTTAGATTTCGCAATCCACATTTATTTCGTAAATATACAATACAATTTTCCCTAAATGGTTAGGCAACCCTATTAACATCATTCTCAATTTTGAATAAGGTGTAGCTTTGTCTTTATCAGTTTAAACCACACTGTACATTCTTCACTTTTTCTGATGGCTCACTTTCAAATTTTGGAACTTTGATAAGTTGAATTACACTGTTTTTGGGCAAATTTTCGGCCACTTCTTGGCAGGTCTTGTTTCGTGTGGGTTGGAACGCTCCTCATGGATCCCTGTCTTATCGGCTTTGGTGGACAACTTAATTTTCGAAGGATTGATCGTAACCCCTTTGGAATATTTCAGTAATTTGGGTTTTATTACCGGCATTCGTTTCGTCACTGGCGGATTTGATTGGAGGGCCCTGTTTTGCACGCTGGACTGAACGATTTGGCTGCTTTACATCTTAAAGTTAGTAGTTAGTAGTTGCCTACGGTTTCCTCGCTTTAGCGCCGTAATCTACCTGGGAATTTGCATTTTTAGCTTGTTTTTACTACCGTGGAAATGTGTTTTTTTACTTGAATTGGTTCTCCTGTATGGGTGTAATTGGTTTTGCTTGGAACATGCAGTGCTTCTGTGAGCCGGCTGACCGCCCGCTCCAGCAGCTAAGGTTTGCTGCCATTGCCCCTGCGAACGCTGCCTCGTAGCACCTGAAGAAGGTGATTCGCAGCCTGTGGCAAGGCCGTTTCAATGGCTCGCGCACTCTCTGGTTGCCGCGACTACCAGCTCAGCACCACGTGCCGTGTGGACCTGAGGTTTTTGTAGTGATTTAGTTTTTGTATTGTATGTTAATCTGAGTTTATTAGTATGACTTTTTTGACTTGCCATAATAGTATTTTGTGTATAACGATTTTTGGAGCTTACTTGAGTAATTAGATATTTGATTAATTGGTTGACTTACCCATTTGTTTAAAAGCTACGTTTAGATTGCTTTGATTTGTGTTGCGACTGCTCTAGTAATCACTTGAACTGTACATAACATTGTGTAGTGCATTAACCTCGACGTCAATTTGAGTTTGCTATAGAAATGTCAAAATTGTGCTGTGGTTATAATGCTGCTTACGGGATTATTTCTGAGTTTAACTACCTGCCCGTTTCTGAAGTTATAGTCAAGTTTAGGGTTTAGCATGACCGCAAGTTTTGAGTTCGAGCTTCAGAGAACACCTTATATGAATAACTTATAGGTCCTATCACCCCTTTGTAAGATCTCATGAACTCCAGGCACCGCCCCGCCTAAATCTTGTATGCAGTAAAGTCAATTTATTAAGCCAACTATCGGGGTTGAGTACCTAGAGCCTGTTGCTTTCTTGATCTTAGGTTACTTTAGTCATGCCACGCGTTGTGTCGATCGCCGCTTCACGGTGACTACCGCTGACTTCGGCGTCTATTTAATTGGTTTAAGATTTGGGCACTATCTAGGTGGTTACTAAGTATCTAGCGCCCTTCTGGCTGGACTAGAATTACATAGCACTATTCGTTACTCTATGGGTCAACTTGTGATAGTTATTGATGTTAACTATGTATTGGTTATGATATTTATTTGTGATATGTATTAGCTGTGATAGATTTATTTTGTCGGTTGATTTGTTTTATCTGTATATGTATATTGTTGGTATGTGTCTTTTATGAGTTTTTATGTGTGCACTATAGAACCAAATTCGAAATAAATATTGTTACTAGTTATTGGTTCTGCTGTTATTTTGATTTGCTGGGTTTATCTCTGACCTTGGGGAGGTGCGACCCAAAGATTTGTCTACATCGAGGACCTGGCGCCTTTTCCCATAGTTTTGTTGCAGCTTTGCTGGAACCCCGACCCTCTCGACTAGTTAGCTAACCAAGGCCGATATTTACCAGCTGGCAAAATACCTAATCCAACTTTCGCCAACAGGTAAGGGCGCTCTTCGCCATCCTTCGTTACAGTCTGACTAGCAATCAGATCATTTTAGCCTTTGCAAATTAATGTAGTAATTCACGATGATCAGTGATTGCTTTAGCTTTTCAGTATTTTTCGAAACGTTAAGATATTGTTAATTATTTTGTACATAATATTGAATTCTCTTCAGCCATCATTCAATCTGACAGATCTTGTTATCCTGCTTTGTTTAATTAAATATCTACTTTAAAACATTTGCTTCTGTACCTTACCGATTTACTTACAATTCAATTTAAAAATCCAGAAATTATTGCAATCATTTAATATGAGGTGAACAAAAAAGCTAATATCTAAGAAAATGAGGATACGTTTTATTCTTAATTTCCAAAATAAAATTTTTCCTTTAAAAATGACTATATCATTATTTTCAAGATGGAGCGTACATCTCACCTCGCCAGTGCTACAATACAAATTCTCATTCAGTACATCATAAAGTACATTGACATCAATTTTTAGCGCTATAATTTGTTTTTAGGTTAGTTAGGTTAAATTCTCTACACAAAATTAGGCAACTCTATCAATTGAAATAAACAAATGCAGAATTTACCTTTCAAGTCTTCACTACTAAACTACTGTTGCGCAAGGTCACCGTATTGCCCAAAGCTTGACTTGACGTAACCCAATACTGTATTATCTAACATCTGGTAGTCATGTCTAGAAAAGGATCGCATGTAATATGTTGAACGCTTGCCTTCGATTATGACACTGTCCGAGCAAGATGAGACAGAAGCTTCGTCATTCCATACCACAATGTTTCTGTATAGGTCAGAAATAAGAGTCGTTAGACGGCTAGTCTAAAAGTAATATATCATTTTCTGAGAGCCACTTCTTTACTTTAGTCGCTTGTAGTAGGTCGCACAATCCTGTTAGAACACAATTAAATTTCGAACTTGCCATTAATGAGTTATGGGCTGATGTGCATCACAACACCCATGTTTCATCCACTAGCGCCCCACCGACAATACCCAATATCATCTCAAAAAATGACAAATCGACCCGTTTTAGTGTCACACGAAAAATATTTTTTATATGAACTTTGATGCAATATACTGGTATAGTGACACTAATTTAGATACTGATAAGTTATGTTCAATTGTCTTATTTTGGTATAACTTATGTTCGCAGATCATTTCACATAAATATTGATTTTAAGGTTTTCCTGATAATTATAAGGTTTTCCCGATTTTGCAACCCCCAAATCCACCTAGTTTGCAAAAGCCCCACATCCCGCATTCTCAAAAAAAAAATACAATCGACCAGTAGAACGTCTCCAAACAGCGATGGTCACACAAATATTAGTTTTAAGGTTTTTATAATTATAACGGTTTCCCCATTTGCAACCCCCATATCCACCTGGGTTAAAAAAGCCCCACAACCCACATTCTCCTAAAAAATACAATCGACCATTAGAACGTGTCCAAATAGCGAATGTCACACAAATATTAATTTTAAGGTTTTTCTGATGATTATAATGTGTTCCCCATTTGCAACCCCCAAATGCACCTGGGTTACAAAAACCCCACATCCCGCATTCTCCTAAAAAATACAATCGACCAGTAGAACGTCTCCAAACAGCGAGTGTCAGAAAAATAACAATTTTAAGGCTTTTCTGATAGTTATAAAATTTTCCCCATTTTGCAACCCTCAAATCCACCTGGGTTGCAAAAGACCCACATCCCGCATTCTCCTAAAAAATACAATCGACCAGTAGAACGTCTCCAAACAGCGAATGTCGCACAAATATTAGTTTTAAGTTTTTCTAATAATTATAACGTTTTACCCATTTTGTAACCCTGAAATCCACCTGGGTTACAAAAGACCCACATCCCGCATTTTTCTAAAAAATACAATCGACCAATAGAACGTCTCCAAACAGCGAATGTCAGAAAAATAACAATTTTAAGGCTTTTCTGATAATTATAAAGTTTTCCCCATTTTGCAACCCTTAAATCCACCTGGGTTGCAAAAGACCCACATCCCGCATTCTCCTAAAAAATACAATCGACCAGTAGAACGTCTCCAAACAGCGAGTGTCACAAAAATAATAATTTTAAGGCTTTTCTGATAGTTATAAAGTTTTCCCCATTTTGCAACCCTCAAATCCACCTGGGTTGCAAAAGCCCCACATCCCGCATTTTCCTAAAAAATACAATCGACCAGTAGAACGTCTCCAAACAGCGAATGTCACACAAATATTAATTTTAAGGTTTTTCTGACAATTATAACGTTTTCCCCATTTGCAACTCCCAAATCCACCTGGGTTACAAAAGCCCCACATCCCGCAATTTCCTAAAACATACAATCGACCAGTAGAACGTCTCCAAACAGCGAATGTCACACAAATATTAATTTTAAAGCTTTTATGATAATTATAACGTTTTCCCCATTTTGCATATCTCAAATCCACCTGGGTTGCAAAAGCCCCACAACATTCCGCATTCTCCTAGAAAATGAAATCGACCAGTAGAACGTCTCCAAACAGCGAAAGTGACATAAACATTAATTTTAAAGTTTTTCTGATAATTATAACTTTTTCCCCATTCTGCAACCTCCACATCCACCTGGATTGCAAAAGCCCCGCATCCCGCATTCTCCTAAAAAATACGATCAAGCAGTTGAACGTCTCCAAACAGCGAAAGTGACATAAACATTAATTTTAATGTTTTTCTGATAATTATAACGTTTTCCAACCTCCAAATCCTCCTGGATTGCGAAAGCCCCACATCCCGCATTCTCCTAAAAAATACGATCAAGCAGTAGAATGTCTCCAAATAGCGAATCTAACACAAATATTACTTTTAAGGTTTTTTTGATAATTATATCGGTTTTCCCATTTTGCAACCCCCAAATCCATCTGAGCGGCAAAAGTAGAAATGGGCGCGTGAGTGAATTTTTGCTCACGTCACGCACGTTTCACGCTTGCTTTAAACAGTCACGTTCACGCACGTTTACGCTCACGTTCACTCACGTTCACGGCGTGACACGCCACTCACGACGTGACACGCAGCTTTTATTTCAAAACTTAAATTCAGATAGAACAGAATGTTCAAATTTAAAACCAATGAAAAAACTCTAAAGAGAACTAAAAATCTGTTTTGCACCTGACATAATTTACGTGGTATGTTGCAATCAGAATAGTTGACATAACAAGAAAAAAATGAAAACTGACTACAATAACTTCGACAAGGGATAAATAGGTACTGATTTCTAGCAAATATATTTCTTGCAGCTGTCTTGAAAGACATTACTTTTAATATCAAAATCTGTCATTCCATTATTGGTATGAGTACAGAAGGTATATGTTGCTAGGCAACACTTTTAATTCGTAGATTTGAAAGTACTTTTACGTACAAGGATCAACATTTTCAGCGTTAAGGCGAGTATACAAAAAAAAACATTACTTTTATTAGAATAATAAGTTCATCTACACAAGTACACAATAAATTGGTTTAAAAATAAAACGTAATCAACATTTTCAGAGTTAAGTCGAGTATACAAAACAAAACATTAGGTACTTTTCTAAAAATAAGTTCATCTACACATCTACACAATACATATTTGGTTTAATAATAAAACGTAATTAACATTTTCAGCGTTAGCCGAGTATAAAAAACAAACCATTACTTTTATTAGAATAATAAGTTCATCTACACATCTACACATTAAAATGTTGATTTAAAAATAATATGTAATCAACATTTTCTGCGTAAGTCGAATCCTGCGCTCTTTTAAAATTCGCCCAGCTGTAGAAAATACCCTTTCGCTTGTAGCGGAACTTGCCGGTATGTTTAAAATTTCTCAAGTTTTTTTAACAGTGGCGTATTTACACTGTTTTTCCAAAATCGTAAAATGTCATCTACATTTCCGAATTTTAATTTAACATACTAATTTAGTTCTGTTTCGACATCATCCTAATTACATGTGTCATCGTCAGAGCTATCTCTAAGTGTACAAAGATAAGAATCTGATGCTGATGTACCAGTTTTGAGTCGTTTGCTATGTATTTCATTATTATCATCTATAGTTTTATTTGCATTATAATCTTCTCTTTTATGTGAAGGTATGAACTTTAAGGATTTATAATTAGGGTCCAAAAATAAAGCCACATAATGTAACTTGTTTGGCAGAATTTGTGATTTAATGAATTTAAAAGTTGCTTCACCCTGCAGTTTTTTATTCGTTACTAAATATTCAACGTGAAATTAACGTGAAACGTGAATCACGCCTTGGAAATTTTCACTCACGTTCACTCACGTTCACGTCACGATTTTCAAATATTAGTCACGTTCACGACGTGACACGCCGTGACACGACGTGACACGACTGTTTTCACGTCACGCGCCCATCCCTAGGCAAAAGTCTTAAAACCCCATAGATTCATCCACATACGGCCAAAAACAAAATTGGACATTTATTTCTTTTCCCCTATTTCTTCGAACATCCAATTTACTACTAATGCATCTCAGCTTCATACCCCTGTAACTTCGCCCCCGTGCATCGCAGACCGCCAGTACGATGAGCGTTGGTTCATCTTCTTTCCAACTAGCCCCAAATCACATTTAGATCTTTTACAAAATATGCGATGTAACAGCACCGAACGCTTTCGTGTCAAAAAGTCGTTTTAACCCCCGTATTTTCGCCCCCTCGAATCATACAGTTTCACAACCTCTCCAGAAAGTTCGCCCTTGACGAGAGCTTCAAAATGACACCAACAACATTCACCTGCAATATGTACAGCTTGCAGAAACTCTTAAAAACTGCGCATTTTCCAAGCGTCACACAAATCGCTAAAAGAGCACCGTACTAGCGCCACATCTCCAATTCGTTAAACGTTTTCAATGTTAATAAAAATTTGGTCCCGAAATCACAGCTGTGGAAGTAAGGAAAGTAAGGCAGTCGTCGAAGGCGTGATGCTAGCCCAGGGCCGGCATCTTTATGTTTTCTCGTGTGTTGCTCTTACTTCTAAAGACAATAAATAGCAGAAATTCTAAAATGATCAGTAGAAAAATCGTTTTTGTTCATGTCAAATACTCCCAAAATATTTAATTTAGATTTAATGCCAGTGTATATTAACTTAAAAAGAATTTAATTAAAAGGATTCACAATTTTAGATGCCAATTAGTATTATATATATTTTTACGTTTAATCCCCAGGATGAAGTTTATTCCCGAGACAAAGTCGAGGGAAGAATCACATGTGGGATTTAATGACATCTTAGTACCAGCTTTTTAAGTTATCAAAATAAAAATAATAGTGATGGTGACGAAACATACTTGGTGCCTTAGCAATTTATTAGCACTGGGAGAGGGTAGAGGTGTCCCAATTTCACATGGTGCGTGGGAAAAGTATTCCAGGTAGGTGATGTTTAGTTGTGTGAAGGACCTGACAAAATATCAGGTATGTACTTTTAAATTGGGTTATAATATTTGACGTTTGACAAGTATTTTTAGCTAGAAGTGTATTTCTCAAACGTAAAAAAATGTAACCCAATTTAAAATTATTTACCCTACATTGTGCCAGGTTAGTTTTACATAACCCAACATCACCTACTGGGAATACTTTTCCCAAAGACAATGAGCATTTGCGACACCTATACCAAGGTCTTTTTCCATGACCGGAAGTAGAAATCAGTTTCTAGGTTATAAATATTGTTGCAGAAATATCCCTTGGGATTAAAAGTGGGACTTTAGTCCCTCAAGAGGACTCTATTGAAAATAATTTTTTAAAATGCCCAACTAATTCATTGAATAAAACAATTAAATAAAACTAAATTTACCATCACATTACGTAGACACAACAAGGCCCACAGTTGAAATTCTGTAATTATTGTTGTCTCAAGTCTTCTTAATTTTTTGCACTTTTTAAAAAATACCTCTGAAAACGTAACTTGTAAATTGATAAAACCAGGTTATTATGCTGAAGGGAGTTGGAACTTGTTGAAGGTAAGAAAGTTTGGAGAGTGATTTGTAAACGGAATAGCCAGGCCTAACTACCACTTAAAAAATTTGCAGCCTATGTGAATTCACAGATGAACACAGCGTTTGAGATTGTATTAAAAATTAAGTATCATACACTAGCTATAAATGCGAAATATTGGTGTCGTGTTTTATTTATTTTAGACGAAATGTCGACCTTGTAAATTATTTTCCACGTTCGTAAAATTGTTGCCTCCGCACCCACTAATTCCCATAACAAAAATATTTATCTACAGACACCAGCACAAATATGGTATATAATTACAACACGCTATATTTACCTACTTTATTCACCGGCAAGTGTTTTGAAACCCTAGCAACACGCCATTACAGTGATAATGCAATAACCTGTGACGGTAATTTAAGTGTTTATTTGTGCAAAACTGGTGGTAAATAACTTACACGCACAGCACTAAACACTAACAAAGGCACTAAGCCGCCTGTCTATTACAAAAAGCTCAACTATAATCGATAACTGCAACCAACGCGCAGTTATAATCTGTAAGCATGTTCACGTCGCGGGCATTAACTACCTACTTTACCCGACATCACAAACCCGTCACGTCAGACACCTGAGGCCTGGTTTTTAACTAGTAGTGGGCGTTGTCAGTTATTTATTTTGTCTGTTGTTGTCCGAGGTCCGGTGTGTTGCTCATATTGTTTCCTGTGTTGCTCGAGCTCGCAAGCAACACAACTGATGCCGGGCCTGCCGGCCACATCGGCGGTGTGCCAGATTGACTCGGTTTCGGAAAGAGATATTTCAGCGACCCTGACTCGCCTTGTCTCATTACATGTTCCTACATGGCATGAAGTGCTCGAACTTTACTTTTGCAGCAATAGCAGTGGAAGCGGTTCGGTAAATATTTAGATTAATACAGTTTGCAAAAGACTACTTCAAATTCAAGAAGACATCCTTGACGACCACCTAAGAGATGGTGCGAGAGCTGTATCTTAACATTTGCAGAGGCAATGTAAACACATTTTTCTGGAAAATTCTGGCCATGGGCTAATAGGTCAAGAGGATAAAAAAAAGAAGAAAATTAATTTTGCCTACATCCTAAGCGAAATACTATATTACTCAACAAGTTTAGAAAAGTGATGTTTTACTGAACAAGTATGGCGGGTTTGAGGAATGTAAAATATTAAATTTTTACATACAGGTGACACTAAATATCAAAACATAACCAAGCTGAGCATAACTCGTTCCTATGTACTAAAGCACAATAAGCAGCACCAGTTGATGTTATGCGTTTGGCAGTACTGAAGTGTGTTGTTAGTGACACTGTAAGTCTATGTCAAATTAGAGGTTAGCAGGTTAGGTTTAGCATCGATCTGTGTCAAAAGTGACGCAAAACCTAACCTGCTAACCTGAAATTTGACATAGACTTACATTGCCATCAACAACATACTTCAGTATTGCCAAACGTAAAACGAATCGCCGTTGCTATCATACCTATATAATAATGCACAACAATACATGCCGTGTTAAACTGGCAAAGGTACCAATGCGTTTACTGACGGTTTACTATTTTCGGGTTTTTGTAAACAAACTTCCTATTACTTCTAATAGGGATATGACCACAGAATACAATTGCCTACTTATTTTTTAACTACGAACACAAGCACATTTCATTTAATAATAAAAAAATTTAATTACTGCTTTTCTGAATGAGCCTAAACGAGCGTTTAAACGCACCCTTAGAAATCGATTTTCCGAGTTCGCCGCATGATGCAAGTTCGAGTGGCGTTCGTGATTGCGTACATCTCACACTAACGCGCGAAACTTAAATGCGGCATGGGCCGCAGGCTACAGCTAGTGCACAAATGTGTTGCTAATGAGAAAGGTACCACATTTCTTAACGATTTGGATGTAGAAATGTAGTACGTTACCAAATGAAAAGCGATAAAATATTTTAATTTTAAGTTGAACTTACAGAAGAAGAAAAACAAATTGAAATTAAAGAAACTCTTAATTTTTAATTGCCTCATGTACTTAATTTTTTTCTACATTATAAATTGATATTCTAATTTCAGGAGATTCCATATGGCAAATGTAACTGTTACAAGAAAACCTACATTGTAACGAACGACTTCTGAGTTTGCACCGTGTCATTGTTCTTCTATCTAAACGTAAAGAATGACACAGTCCCATCCCGGAAGTTGTTTATTACATAATGACAGCGGCACCTCCAGAAAATATACATTTACTGCAATGAAAAATGTGAAATTTAAATCTGATATATAAATTACACATGCCGTAGTTTTGCTAATCATAGAAAAGTTGAAATAATGTATTAGTATTTATACAGTTTTCAATGTGCCTCGTTTTAGAAACACGGCAACGTAATCACATGTTCTGCAGTTGATAATAAATTTAAATTTATTGTTTAAATCTCTTAACATTAGAAAAGCAGATAAAAAAACTAATTGTTGTTTTTTGTAGAAACCGTATGATATACTAAACTAAACTAAAATGAAGTAGGCAAAGGTAGCTACAATAAATGCAAGTTACTTAATTTAGATTTAAGCTGTTTAACTAATGCTAAAACTTCGTTCGCCATGCATGATATTGCTCTATATTGCCCCGTTCTTGGGAATGGGAGATAAAGCTGAAATATCGCGTGTGAATAAAAATTACAAAGAATAAATCGTGGTAATTTTCAACTTGGAATGTTTCTAGAGCTTTCCTCGCTAAAATATGTGGGTAGTTATTTAGTTTGCTCAACAAAATTTATTGAATCTACAAGAAAATAAATGTGCTTTTTACAAACTGTAAAATTCTTTTCGGTTTTACGAGAGGAATGCTAATAGCTTGTCTCTCAACACATGGAAGCGCACAGGTTTATTTATAAACGTTTGAGTAAAAATGCCGTCTCACAAAATTATGTGAAAGACGCTGATGCCGCTATCGCTGTTTTTCTAGCTTAAGGACATGGAACACGTATCAAGATGTGGAATGAAATATTAAGAATGCCGAAACATTAAAACTCAACAAGCGAGGAAACCAATCAAATAAAGGAAATTATTAATTTAAGAGGTTTCGACATCGATTGCAAATGTGGAATGATTTATGATACATATTACGGAAATAATTTGCAGCTTTTGACATGTTATTAATAATTTATACAATTACATTTGATAAATGAATGTCTTTATTATTCGAAGGGAAATTATGACAATATTTCATGAAGATTAATGTATCTGATCTCGCCCCCTCAATCTTCGTTTATTAATTTTAATGTCGCATGCACAAATACGTATCGCAAAACATACATAATGCATTAAGGTCATCCGCATACTAATTGCAGCAAAAGCGCACAACACGATTTGTACGGCCATAGACATTTCCAATTTGTGTTGGGAAATTGTATCCAAATCGTACGCTAACGTAAATCGCTTTTCTGTTTTATCTAACAACTGATGCTATGAAATCACTTAGGCTAAAAGTGTACGTGCGTTATTTTGATTTAATATTAAGTTACTAAACCTGTATGTTGCATCAGAAAGAAATTAAAATCAGAATTTATCCGACGTGCCAAACAGAAAATATTTTTTTTCCGTTGATCGTTTATTTATGGGTTTCCTTAATGCATACATAATCGTTGATTAAAAACCCTTATTAATATATGATTTTATATTTTCTAAAATCATTTATTAAGTACTCTTATTAATGGATGATTTTCTATTAATAAACGATTTTAGTACAGGAAATCAAAACTACTATGAATGTCAAAACTTTTAATAGTCATATTTTTATCATGCAATAAAATTAAATTTTCTCCAACTTAACAAGGTACGACCAACGAAAAAATATTGTAACCAACTCGTGTGTTAATCGGTGATTAATAATCTCGACAATTAATGTGTTCGCTGGCGCTCACACCTTAAAATGTCTCGATTATTAATCGCTCTCATTAACACGCTTGTTTGTTAAATAACTAGAAACCACATTTAATACTTATTATTGTAGTATAATAATATAGGCGCATCAGCTCGGGTTGGGGCAACAATTGGTTTTCGATTAATGACTGGGACATGACTCAGTGGGCAGCCTGAACAACTTTTTGACAATCATTGTAAACTATATATAAAGCTCTGTAGGCCTTTAAGGTCTCTGGCTAATTGAACTGTCTTTTTCCACTCTTTTCTGTCCAGTGCCATGGTATTTCAGTTTTTTGTCCCTGTTTTCTTTAAATCGTTATGTACTTGGTTATACCATCCGATCTTTGGCCTAGCTTTTCTTCTGACTTTCACAAAGTTACTTATAGGATTTTTGAGGGGATTCTAGTTTTATCCATTCTTATGAGATGGCCTAGCCATCTGAGCCTTTGGGATTTAGATATTCCTATGATGTCCACATTTCCCAGCTGTTCTAGTATTTCCTGCTTAGTTCTTCTTTTCCAGATTCCGTTTTTGTTTCTGCCTCCTAGGGTCCGTCTGATTATTTTCCTTACCCATCTGTTTAATTTGTTCTGGTCATTTTTGTTCAAACACCATGTTTCACACTAGGTCTTATTACTGTTTTGTATATTTTAAGCTTCGAGTTTTTTGAAAGAACGCTTGATTTTAGTACAGAACTTAGGGCTCCTGCGCATTTGTTGCCGTTTGCAATTCGTGTTTTGATTTATTCATTGTGGTCGTTAGTTCTTGTAATTATTGATTCTAAAAACTTAAACTGTGTTCCTTCTTCAAAGTTAAATTCAGTACTAGGTATCTTCATTGTGAATTTTTAATAAGCCGGCCGTACTTGTTCTTTCCCACATGTATGTATTTTGTTTTGCTGTCATTTATGCTGAGTCCCATTATCCTTGGAGATTTCTCAAATTTTATAAAAACTTCTTGCATGGATTTTCTCGATCTTTCCACTACTGTTAGATCATCAGCGAAAGCTAAGCATTGGTGTTCCTTATTGTAAACGGTGTATTCGTTTCGCTCATCCTTCCTCCACTTTCTCCAGAACAAAGTAGAACAGGACTGAGGACAGCGGGTCACCTTGTCTTAATCCGTTGTTGATTGTAAATTCCTCGGATACCTTTCCATTTATTTTTATTCTGTTTGTGGTGTTTTCCAGTGGTTATGAATAGCTAAGATCTATTAACCATTATGCCTACTTGAAATCGATGAATAAAACGTGCAGATCGATGTCGTATTCATAGCCCTTTGAAAGGACTTGTGTTATTGTAAAGATGTGGTCGGTGGTTGATCTGTTCTTCCTGAAACCACACTGGTATTCGCTTACTACTTTCTTCATGTAATTCGATAATTTTTTCTTTATCAGGCGTGTCAGAATTTTAGAAGTGACGTTTAAAAGGGCGATACCCTTGTAGTTATGGCATTCTGTTTTGTCACCCTGTTTGTGTATCGGTGTAATTACTGCTATAGTCCATGCTTTGGGCATTTGTTCTTTTTTCCAGGGTTCATGAATTAAGGAGTTTATTACTTCTTTAAGTACTGTACTGCTATATCCATATAGTTCCGCTGGAATATTGTCTGCTTCTGCTGCTTTTTTGTTTTTTAGTATCACCTGTTCAACTTCCTTTGGGCCGCGGGGGTGTGCCTTCGTCTTGATCTGTTTTCAGATTTATCTATGTCTCTGCGTCTTTTCCCTTATTGTTATTGTTGTTAAGCATTTCAGAAAAGTACTCTAGCCGTCTTTGGACTATTCCCTCTATTGATCCTATTAGATCTGCTCTCTTGTCTCTACAGTATGTGGTTGCATGCGTAAAACCTTTTCTCGTTCTTCCGACCTCTTGATAAAAGAATCGTTGCTTTGTTTCTGTAGTTTTCTTCTGTTTCTTGTAGTTTTTGTGTGTAGAACTGTCTTTTATTATTTCTGCAGGTTTGTTTTGACATTCCCTTTTTTCCTTGTAGGTTTATTTGGACTCCCTAGTTTCTTCCGGTATCATATTCAGCCATGCTTTCTTCTTTTTTGCGATTGCTTTCAGGCACTCTGTATCTATCCAGTGTGCTTTCGTTTCTAGTGTAGCATTTGCCAATTGTTGTATGCTTTCCATTATGTTCTTCTAGTTTTTCTCCACGTCTGTGCTTTTGGTTAATTTATTTACTTTCTTGTCCAGCTCTGTTTTATATCTGCTCTGTACTTCCTCCTCTTGTAACTGAGTGCAATCCTTCCTGTTTATGGTTTGTTTGGAGGTCATATTCATTGTTTGTACAGATTGCTTTATCTTTACTCTTACCAGATAGTGGTCCGATTATGCCTCCGCTCCTCTACAGATTCTTATGTCTTAGATTGTTCTTGAATTATGTTGCTCTATCAGTACATGGTCAATCTGATTTACTGTGTTTCCATCAGGTAAAGTACCAGTCTCTTTATGTACTATTGTTTTGTGTTGAAAATCAGTACTTTTAATCCTCAGGGTTTTTTTTATCGCAAACGTAATTATTCTTTCCATATTGTCGTTTGTTACGTCTTGTTTGCTCTGCTTTCCATTGGCTGGTGTGTATATGTTTGCTTTTCCTATTTTGGCATATCGTACTTCGGTATTTTATCGTAATATTTTTATAATTTCTCGTAGAACTTGTCTTTCTCATCTTCCACTTTATCTTCAGTTGGTGCGTGAATATTTAACAAACTTATTTTTTTGTATATACCGTATATCTACCGATATTACTATACGGAAGCGAAACATGGCTGCTGATGCTGATGGGAAACTACACAAGAAAATACAGGTACTAAAATTGAAATATCTGAGGAAAGTAGCCAAAGTCACGATAATGGACAAAATAAGAAATGAAGAAATAAGAGAAAGACTGAAAATAGAGAATGTTAAAAAGCTTATAGAGAAGGCACAGCTAAGGTGGTGGGGCCACATGAAAAGACTTCCGGAAGAAAGGCAAGTAAGACAAGTGTGCGAAGTAAGGACTACAAGCAGAAGAAAGAAAGGGAGACCAAGAAAGACGTGGGATAAAGAAGTGTATGAAATAATGAATAGAAGAGGTTTAAATTGGAAGCAAGCCGAGATCATTGCGAAGGACAGAACTATTTGCAGAGCAGTGGTGAAATAGAGTGAGTGAGATCGCGAGTGAAATGTGAAACAAAAGGTAACAAGAAGGGTAGCGAATGTTTGGAGAAGTTGGCAGTTGCAACTAAGAAATAGTCGGTGAAATTAAATAATTAGGATAGTGGTAATTAAGAGGAAAAGTACATCAACATACTATTTTGTAAATATTGTAAATATGGTGGAATTGTAAATTTTAAAAATGAAATATTCGGTTACGTAGATAAGAATTACACTCTACACTTAAAAGTAGAAGAGGGATATATTATATACAGGGTGTTTCATAATATATGCGCAGGACTTCAGGATGTGATAGCTCGTCCAAAAATTTGAAAAAAGTTTTTATTAACCTACCCTCTAAAATGCACAATTTTCGAGATACAGGGTGTTGAAATTGAAAAAAAAATCGTTTTTTGCGAATATCTCCGGAACCGTTTATCGTACAGAAAACAGCTTTTGTAAGCATTTTTTACGCATAATCAGCTATGTTTTGTGTGAGAATTTTTTTTAAAGTCATAATTGGTGAAGATTTTGAAGAGGTAGTGAGTGTTTTTCTCCCCAACTTCTACGCCACTGGAAAAAGTACGGTTTTGAGACGCCCATTTGAACCGCCAATATTTTCTACACAAAAAAGGTACTCTTGGTCATAAGCTCTAAAGTTGACCCTTTCGAGAAAAATCAACTTTTATGTTGAAAAACATGGTCAATTTTTTTAAATAATTTGTTTTTACTAATTAAACAAAATTTATTTAAACGTTAGAACAAGTAACAAAACCAAACGTTAACTTCATAATGCAAAATTTAAAAAAAAATAACAAATCATACACAGTTAAATTTAATGTTGGAAATGTTCTCCGTTAGCTTCAATGCACGCAGCAAATCTTCGACGCATTGACTGTCTAACACGCAGGAAAATTCCCGGAGTCCGTAACGGTTTTCATTTGTTTAAACAAGAGCGATCTTGGCCTGCTTCGTTAATTTCAAATTTTGCCAAAGCGCTCCGCGAAAAATCAATAATCGAGCAACTCAACTGCCTGTCAGCGAGCTTACTCGGGAAAGAAAGTGAGCGCGCTTCGACCACAAATGATACAAAAGTTGTCTTTGCAAAATTCTCCAAACCGTAAAGGTAACGCATTTCGCACATTTCAGCGTTTGTGTAAAAAAATGTATAATTTTTTTTATCAAGTAGGCTTTAAATTTTAAAACGAAAGCTACCTCCTGCCAAAATAACAATTAGTTTCTACCTGCAAAAAGTAAATTTGAATTACAAAATTAAAAATGAATTACACAAACGCTGAAATGTGCGAAATGCATTACCTTTACGGAATGGCGAGCGGTAATTCGGCAGAAGCAAGGCGGTTGTATCAAGAAAGACACACTGATCGCCAAGTACCACACCATAACTTGTTTCAACGCATTCACCAACGACTATGGGAAAATGGAAGTTTTAAAAAGAATACTGCTGATAATGGGCGGCTTATGGAAGTTGCAAATCCCCAAGTAGAAGAGGCTGTCCTCAACGAAATTGAAGAAAACCCGACCACAAGTACCAGAAAAATTGCTCACAACTTAAACATACCTCACCCGACGGTATGGAGAATTTCGAAAAGACAACTTTTGTATCCCTACCATATCCAAAGAGTACAAGTCTTATTGCCAAGAGATTTTCCGCCAAGATTGGCTTTTTGTAGATGGATGCAAGACAAAATACCTCAAAATCCTCAGATTTGAGCCGAAGCTCTGTTTACCGATGAAGCATCTTTCTCGAGAGATGGTATTTTCAATTTCCACAATAACCACATATGGTCGGAAGAAAATCCACATGAAATTACAGAAGGCCATCATCAGCAACAATTTTCCGTGAATATTTGGGCTGGCATCGTCGGTGATCATTTGATAGGCCCATATTTTTTACCGTACAGATTAAACGGTGCAGATTAGCGACAATTTCTAGAAGATGTACTGCCGGAACTGCTGGAAGATGTACCGCTTCAAGTAACATAAAACATGTACTTTATGCATGATGGAGCTCCGGCCCACTTTAGTTTGGTTGCTCGCCAATACTTGGACGACGAATACCAAGACCGTTGGATCGGTCGAGGAGGTCCGCACCCTTGGCCCCCGCGATCTCCCGAACTTAATTGTTTAGATTTTTTCTTTTGGGGCCATCTCAAAACCCTAGTCTACGCTACTCCGGTTGAAAATGTTGACCAATTAAGAGAACGCATTGTTGCATCTTGCGACATAATTCGGAACACTCCGAGAATTTTCCACCATGTTAGACAGTCAATGCGTCGAAGAATTTCTGCGTGCATTAAAGCTAACAGAGGACATTTCCAACATTTAATTTAACTGTGTATGATTTGTTATTTTTTTTTAAATTTTGCAATTATGAAGTTAACGTTTGGTTTTGTTACTTGTTCTAACGTTTAAATAAATTTTGTTTAATTAGTAAAAAAAAATATTTCAAAATATTGACCATGTTTTTCAACATAAAAGTTGATTTTTCTCGAAAACGGTCAACTTTAGAGCTTATGACCAAGAGTACCTTTTTTGTGTAGAAAACATTGGTGGTTTAAACGGGCGTCTCAAAACCGTACTTTTTCCAGTGGCGTAGAAGTTGGGGAGAAAAACACTCACTACCCCTTCAAAATCCTATGATTAAAAAAAAATTTTTCTCGCACAAAACAGCTTATTATGAGTAGAAAATGCTTACAAAAGCTGTTTTCTGTACGATAAACGGTTCCGGAGATGTTCGCAAAAAACGAATTTTTTTTTTCAATTTCAACACCCTGTATCTCGAAAATTGTGAATTTTAGAGGGTAAGTTAATAGAAACTTTTTTTCTAATTTTTGGACGAGCTATCACATCCTGAAGTCCTGCGCATATATTATGAAACACCCTGTATACAGGGTGTCTCAAATTTGACGCCCGTGCCTTCTGGATTTGATTCAGAGGGCTAAAACAAATCGAAAATTAAGAGTGAAAAATTTTCCGATTGTCCCTTGTTATCGAGTTATTGATAAAAATTTAAATAATATTAGTTGTGTAACATAATTAAATTAGGTGGCTATTTATAAATCGTTTGGTCATATTGACAAGTATCATTTCCTTCGGTTTTGTGTGTTTAAAATAGAACGATACTACTGTTATCGAGATTACGTCGATATGTTGAAAGTATTAGGTGCATGTAATGACAATGCCACTGCTGCGGCTAGGGCATATGCGGAGAGGTTTCCAAATCGTTGAAACCCTGATGCAAAAACTATAAGACGGGTAGAACAAAGGTTACTCGAAACAAGTAATTTAAATCCTAGAAAAAATCAGACAGGACGTCAACCTACACTAAGCGTCGATCAAGAATAGCAAAGTCTTGAATTTGTTGAGGCGGAACCAAGTACAAGCCTTCAAATTGTATCGTCTCAAACTCATGTCCAAAAAGATACAATTTACAGATTATTAAGGAGAAATGGTCTGCATCCATTTAGGCCTCAAAAGTTCAAGTTTTGCATGACGGGGATAGGGAGCTTCAAGTCAATTTTAGTAGATGGTTGTTGGATAGCGTAAACAGTGATCCACATTTCATTAAAAATCTTCCGTGGAGTGATGAATCCACATTTACTGAGACAGCTATCATAAATACTCATAACCTGCATGAATGGAGGAATGAAAATCCTCGCTTAATACGCCAAAGATCTTATCAAAGACGATGGTCAATTAACATTTGGGCTGGGTTATTAAATAATAATGTAATTGGTCCACACATTCTACCTAACCGACTTAATTCAGCTATGTATCTTCAATTTTTAAACGAAAATTTACCACTGCTATTGCTCGATGAAGTTCCATTAGCAGCTAGATTAAATTGTTGGTTCCAACATGATGGTGCACCGGCACATTATGGAATACAAGTGCGAAATATCCTGAATAAAAAGTTCCCTGAGAAGTGGATTGCAAGAGGTGGACCCATACCATGGCCTCCTAGATCACCGGATCTGGGGCAATTTGAACAAGTTTACCGAGAACCAGTTCTGAATCCTGAAGAGGTGGTAACCCGTATTTACGCTGCTGTGGTGTCAATAGACGATAATATGCTACAGAGCGTTCGTGTTTCCATGATAGATCGTGAGAATGTTTGCCTTGAAGTAGGAGGCGATCTATTTGAATACATTTTGTAACAACAGATGTGGAAAATATCGTTTTTTGTAATATTATTCGTTTTTCATAAAGTTTAAAGTTGAAATGTTAAATTTTTGTTTTTTATCAGTAACTCTATAATGAGTAATGAGGGACAATCGAAAAATTTTCCACTCTTAATTTTCGATTTGTTTCAGCCCCCTGAATCAAATCCCGGGCGTCAATTTTGATATACCCTGTATATAGATAATATTTTTTTATGTTTCCTTCTTATTCTTAAGCAGCTCATCCTTTCGTTTATAGGTTTAAAGTCTAGCACTACTGGTTTGAGTTGATTGTGTACGATAAATCCTGTTCCAAATATTTTTCCTTGGTTTCCACTGTTGAAAATGTGAAATCTTCATTATCTGATATCCAACTTCCTTTCTGTTTTGTTCCTTGCATAATGAATACATCTATTTTGTAGCTTTCCATTCATTCCCTGTACATTCCAGCTGCCTATGTTTAATGCTTCGTTTTTGTGTTTATTGTTTCGCGTTTCTTCTCTTTTTGCTTTTCATGGTATTACTGGCTCCGTTGTTCGTTGTCCGTTTTCGTGCCATGGTTGA
Organism: Agriotes lineatus; assembly: GCA_940337035.1. Lineage (NCBI taxonomy): Eukaryota > Metazoa > Arthropoda > Insecta > Coleoptera > Elateridae > Agriotes > Agriotes lineatus. The sequence continues at coordinate 227,237,877 of OW679194.1, read as the reverse complement.
TTCCTTTGGGTAATTGTCCTTTAGCTTTTTAAGATGTTAAGGTCGAAATCTTTATTCGCTTTAGTCCATATGTATTGTTTACCCTTCATTTCTATCTTCTGATATCCAATTTCGACCTTTGCCCCTTTTTCCCGCTCTTGTCTTGCTTTTGCTAGTATGTTTGCTTGTATTCCTCTTTCTGATATAGTTAAGTCGCCATCTATCTTAATGTTCTTTCCTACTAGTTTACGCTTGTTTAGCATTATTTCCATTTTATTGCCGAATCTTTAAATTTCCACTATCAGCATTCTTCTTGTCTGGCTCTTTCCTACGTCATTTACTCGCGCGATGTTCGATTTTACACCTATATAATTCTGTATGAACTCTTCTACTTGGGTGGTTGGCTCACTTAAGCAAGAACTAAATAGAAATAGCGAGGAGCTTAGGAAAATAAAAGAGGAGATAGTAAAAAGAGAAGCGAAATGGGAAAACGAAAAGAACAAGCTCTGCGAAAAAATTGAGAAGCTAGTGGAAAAAATTGGGAAGCAAGAGAAAGAAAAAAAAAGTATCATCGTTTAAAAGGAATTACACTCATTGTAAACTATGTGCAATTTAAAAGGATGAAGCTCGTAGGGATGTTCACTTTGGTTCTATTCTCGAGCCACGAAACCCATCTACAAGCTCGTAAACCTCGCTTAAGTTTTGTAGCCAACTATCTAGTAGGCCCGCCCAAGATTTTACTCAAGGCTCGGAGTCTGTGACTTTGTAACGTTAGCCTCCGCGTCAAATTTACCTAAGGTACAAATAGTGTGCGAAAAACTTGAATGGCGCTAATTTCCGTTACAATCTTCACTCACACCTCTATAGCGTTCAGATTTTCGATCAGGGATATTCGCCGCTATGCGCGGACGTAGCGTAAACCGGTACACCACGCAGTTCTTTCTCCAACCCCTTCGATAAATGGTCCGATAACGATGTGGCAAAAAGATATAAAAAGAGAATACGCAGCTAGTTAAAAGCTTGAGATTTAAACCTCAACCTGATCCTGATTACGAGCTCTAGCTAGCACCGTTAGATTTGGCCCCATCTTGCTAAACAATTTACTGATCTACTTAGCACCGGTAGATTTGACCCATCTTCCTAGACAATTTCCTGGCCTAGCTAGCACCGGTAGATTCCGCCCCATTTTGCTAACAATCCCGTTTAATGCCCGCACCAGCTGTTTCCCCCAAATCAATATTACCATAACAGCTTCATAATCTTAATCTAGAGCACGGCTTATCCGAATCCTAGGAGAATCCTCGAGGTCGCCGGAATAATCCAAATGTCTCGACGCAGGAAAATTAGCCCGCTTGCCGTGAGTTCGAAACAACCGCAACCGCAAGATCTTCCAGAGCTCACCGGCTCACCAAGTGGTCCAAACTTATTCGCAAAGGACTTACCACGTCCAGCCACGCGTATGCACTCGCCGTAAACCTTAAAACAAATTTTTCATGGAATTTATCCGCCCGTTAATTATAAATAACAAACGCCATCTTTAGCGGCGAAAATAGAATCTGCTTAAGATCTATTGGCTCCAGTACATTAGAACTACAGATCATCCGCGCCTACCGCCTTTAAACTTAATACAGTACTTACGTAGGTGAATTGATTGATATGTGTGTCAATGTAAGATACGATTGTCAATACCTGGTTTGATTTGGAATAGAAGTCAGTTGACATTGGGTGTCATTTAGTAGTCAAAGATTTTAAAAATACAATTGAAAATTCAATTAACAGATCACTAGATTGGCCAACCACTCTGATTAGAGTACTCAGTTAAAATAATTATTCAAAATACGTAATTGATTTGAAAATTAAATAAGGGCTATCTAAAAGTAAAGCTATTACATAAATATTAGCTGTTTAATGTGGTGCATTGTTGTCACTACAATATATATCAAGATGCGGAACGATAGAAAGATTAATCGGAAATAAAGCTAGTAAAGAGACACAACTAGAGTTTTACAAACTAATGTCTTTGCCAGTCTTGATCTATGGAAGTGAGACATCGACACTCTCGGCTAGATTTAAATCAAACATTGAAGAAGCAGAGATGAGATTTTTACGATTAGTGAAGGATTGAATTAAAACCGATAGGATCCGCAATGACATAATACAGAAAAAACTGCAAGTGACTGCAGCTTGAGAACAAATACAACAGCATCGACAAATAAGGGAAGACAACCTGCACAGAATTAACAATAATAAAATGCTCGATCAGATCTTACAAGCCAAAAGGGCAACGAGAGGTGGGAACACCGAAGCACACCTCTTTATAACCTAGAATATTTTTCTAGACTATTTCAAATGACAAAATTGTTTGGACATGATATGTTCTCTTGCTTCCATTTCTGCAAATAACGATAAGTATTGCAATGGTCTTAGGTACTACAACTCAACTCTGATAGCATTACCAAATTGATGGGCATTTCTCTAAAGCTCAGGGTGAGGTATTTTATATCGAGAGATCCAAAAAAAAACTGTTCCTCAGCGGGCTGTGGAAATTCAACGTATGAATAATATGTTGGTGACACTGTACGTCAATGTCAAATTCGAGGTTAACAGGTTAGGATTTGCGTCATTTGTGTCAAAACTGACAGAAAACCTAACCTGATAACCTCGAATTTGACATTGACGTACAGTGTCACCAACATATTATTCATACGTTGAATTTCCACAGCCCGCTGAGAAACAGTTTTTTTTGGATCTCTCGATATAACTGCAAGGCTAAAACTTGAATTTAACAGGATGAATGCATTTGCAAAGAGATGCCAGTAATAGCAAAATAAATAAAGAAAGAACGCAATAAGCAAAGCTCAATTCTCACAGGGATATAAGTTGACTGTAAGATCAATTTAAAATAAGAGGTTTGTGCAAAGGTAATAGCCGAACTAAAAGAGATTATTAATTACAAAAAGGATTGGAAAGGCACTGAAATGAAGCGCAGAATTCAAGTAAAGTCAGACAGTGAAATTTTGTCAGGGTTTTAAAAGAAAGGTATAAGGAGCTAGATAAACCAATGAACATTGTAACGAGCAGTTAAGATGGCAGGCATTAAGGCATATAACGGAAATTGTAAGAATTAGCAAGACAGGGTAAAAAGCGAAGAAAAGCAAACAACAGATGGACCAAAATCCGTATGTAAAAAAGTAGACAGGTGAATTTCAAGAAATCCTTGGTGCAGGAAGTACTCTAAATTAGATAATCAGTGCAGTGACTCGTGTGAACCATTAAAAGCAATCAATAAAAAATGTGCAGTAGCACAAAGACACGGTTAATTAGTTATAAATGTAAACAATTACATTAAGTATAAGAATTTTGTAAATAGTGTTAGTTGTAAGCAAATTTAGTGTTAAAAGTAATCAATTTGGACTTGGTCAATATCCGTTTTTTTATTAATATTCAACTTGCAAATGTTTATGACGGATTTTTAGAGAGAACAAAAAAATACATTGTAAGAATAATTGTGTTGAAATGTGCTCCACTTTAAACGAATTTTTCGCATAATAAATAAACAGTTATCAGCATAAAATGTATACAGTTTTACTGAGTGCATATCCAAGGTGGTGTGGTAGTAAAAGTTTTTCGAAACCCGTTACGATAACCTAGCAGCCGATGCAGCCCAAGTTCCGGTCTCTACGTGGAGCCAAGCGAGTCAACACAGCCCAGAGGGGAAGGTACCAGGTCATACAGCAGCCTTCTAAGAACGTGTCCCAGGAGTTTCATCAGCATCAGCCCCAAAGCAGCCCAAGAATTGCATCAGCGTCTCCTACAAGTTCCCGATTCAATATCGGTAGAGAACAGGTACCGTTTTTGGTTAAAACTAGCTATGTTAGGCCCGTGAAACTTATGTGTATGTAAGAAGAGTCAAAACTTAAGACAATCCAAGCATTTTCCGTGGCGGCAAAGCAAGTGCAGCTCGCAATATAGGCCGCGTCCATAATTTGAGGTTAGGCGAAGTTTGAACCCAAGCGACGCTTCTCAAAACAATTGAAAATTTGCCTGCGTCTCTTCGAAGGGATCGACAATCAAGTGCTGGAAAAACAAATGACAATTATTGCCGCCAGTAATCCAGAATTCAAATAATTACCGGTAGAAACTTTGATAAATTTCACTTTGTTTTTAAGTCACTGACCGCTAACTTGCCAGCGGGAGCCATTTTGGTGTAGCATTTGACCTAATTTCGAATATTTGCTTATGCGCATTAGATCTAAGACGGAAAACAGATCCGTATTCAAATAATTTGAAAAATTACACATTCAACCAGGGACCCAACTGAGAGGAGTGATTTCTTTACGAATGAGCTAGCGTTTATTTATCAATATTTTCAGGTAGATAGAATATGATAAAGGGCATATAACTATTTATTTAGAGAAGTCAAGTAAATACAACTCACTTTTAATCTTCCTAAAATTTTATAGTACAAACAAAATAATTGCATGGTGGCTCTAATCAACAATTAATTAATTAATTAATTAAACAAAGAGCACAACCATAGCAGTACATTCATTATTTCCTCTTACATTATTTTAATCAATTCTTCATGTTTGGTAAATAAAACTTCTCGTAAGATTCATGTCGCTATATTTAGTTTTCTATTGCTTGAGTCTTCATCTGTATCTGTCTAGGCTGAGACTACCGTCAGAGATTCCAATATTTGCTTAACAATGCCGGAGAGAGCTACCGCACTACGCCGGCTGGATTTTTTATTCCCGTTGCCTGGTCTCGACCTTAATTTCACTAGAATTATTTATTTTATATTACGTTAGATTTTCCAGTCAGCTACGTACACACAAAATATAAATTGAAATCAGGTGTATATAAAGGCCAGTGACGCTGCATGCGATCGTCAAGCTGCATTATCACTATCGGACTTACTGAGCGATAGGGATTATATTCTTCTAACGGTCTTGTCAGACACTTTACTGCTACTATGGTACAGGATGTTGTCTGCATTTTTTTAGTCTGGTTTGAGAGGCTTTTTTAGTCTTTATGTGTTTAAATAAGTGGTTTAATGTTATCATTATTTTATTATTAAAGGGTTGGAAAAGTACGTGTACTAAGAAGCCTAGATGAAGGGGTAAAGATGGCTGAAAAAGAAAGAGCGAATGTAGTCAAAATCCATTGTGGCTTAATGGTTGAGAATGTTCCGTTGATGATGGTCCCTTCTCCTTTCGTATTATGACGCATGTGTTAAGATGGTATAAAAGAATTTGTGCAGACAAAAATTTTTTATCTGTAACATCTAGTAACACTGTTATTGTGTATTATACAACTGCCTTGAACGAACTAATTTCAAAGGTTTTAACATTAGCCATCTACCACAAATACTAACACTGTAATTCTAAAAGTATAAGCAAACAACTATAATTTATTTAAGAAGGGTTGTGTACTATTTATTGATAAAAGTGACCAGTAAACCGTATTCGTTATTTATTAAATTATAATTATTAAAATGGAGAAGTATATTAAAATTTGTTCATAACGCATTAATGTTAATATCGCAGTTAAATGTGCTATTCGTAGTCTTTTTAAATATTCCATACTTCACTAATACTAAAAAAATATTTGTTTTCAATTATAAATTCAATATTATGCGACCGGGTAATGGTTTTATCTAATATTAATGAATATGATTCTGCTTATAACTCGTGTATATAATAAATTCTGACATCGTGTCATTTCAATCAAGGCAATATTTTGTTCCTGTTACTGTTGCTTCCACCGTATAGTATTTATTCTCTTTATCGAATTAAAAAAACTATTCTTGTGATTAAGAACGAAATTGTCCTAAATGAGAAAAACCCCAAAATATACACAGATTTTAAAGCCTGGAAATTGTATAACTACATTGCTAATCGAGCCAGATCGGTGGGCATTTTTACGTACACATTTTTTAAATGTAATATTAATAGAATATTGCATCAGAAATTTTACTTTCTTAATTAAAAATTAGAATATTCCACGCACTCATTAGTAATAAAATAATATAATTTATATTTTCAGATTTTTAATACTGAAAAAGAAGTGTGTTGTAGCATAATAATACGTATTTATTACCTATTCAAAAGTTTAAAATTTTGCATTAGTAGTGAGCAGTGGTGAAATATTAATTTTTGCCTTTACAAATTCCTATATTATACAATATAAGTAAATATTAAATTTATACCGAATTCGCTGAAAAATGTAAGTTTACACTGTGAGCTGCCATCTAACAGGAGTTGTTAAAATCATGCAGCGTGGATTGCAACCTCACTGCCAAGCTACACGGTCGTAAACAGATAACTTTCACGAACAACGCTTTCTGATTCAGACTCGTATAAAACCCAATTTCTAATTTTAAAAGCAGCAACTGAAAAGAACGAACTTAGCTTTGATACCTCCGGGAATGCCAGTCAATTTAAAACGAGGCTTTAGCTCGCTTGTTCTCAGTCAACGGCTTTAATAAGTTGAAATCAACTTCAAGCAATTACTTTACACTTCAGAGACTCACTAAAAAGGAATTCTAATAGTTCTGCTTGAGACACGGCGTTTGCTACTTGATTTTATGCCTTTGATCTTCGCTAGCTACAGTTTCTGATGTAGCCATATGTTTAGGACTAATTATTTTCAGCCTAACTTTGAACATAAAAGGATGGTTTTTAAACAAATGTAAACGTTCTTGCACTCGGGGTACGTGAATTTCACATGCACAAAGGTTTTGAACCGAAATGAAAATTATAATTATTTCAAAATCTGTTATCACTATACAAAACGTATTACTTGACAGATTCGGATTCTTTACTTTGATATAATACATAGATATCCCATTACCCCATATCTCACAAGTAATTTGGATAAACATATTTTAGCGCATTCTTTTGTATATGTATGTAGAATCTAGTAATATTTAATAATTACAATAAGTCACTGAATCATTTAAAGTATAAGAATATAAAAAAATAGTTAATGTTTGAAGTAGCTAATATTTGAATGACGCATACTAAGTAACAAAAATACATATAATACCCAAATTCTTAAAATTATACCGAATAGATAGCTAAAAAAGAGGTTTACTTAGACAAATAATATTGATGCCAGAGGGTCATACATATCGATATGTATAAATACCTCCTTATAATTTGCAAGAATTTAAAGAATATCTATTGGTATTACATATGGATACGTATATTCAATAAATAATTAATACAGCGTAATTGTTAAAAACACATTTTAATATTCTGCAAGAAGCATCTAATATTACATGATAAAGAAATAAGAACATAAGATGTCTATATCAAATAATATCCATTTCTGATTTAATATATTTCTTACTGCTTAAATTGGTCATTGTCGACCACCAACATCAGTCTTTAGAAACCTCCTGAAGAAGCTGCCAGCATGAGCAGCGAAACCTCAAGTTCAAATCGACGACCACGGCATAACCCGGAAGAACCTACCATTATGGACAACGGCCGTGAAAGCCTGCATTTGACTAAGTAATGAATTACTACAGTCAATTGCTCAATTACTTTTGAGTAATTAAATTATCCTAAAGCATTTAAATTACTTTGCAAGCATTTGAATTACTTGTGGTAATTCCACTATTGGGTATTAATTCTACAGAACGCGAAAAATAAGATAAGGCTTGCTTAAGTTACAGGTCAAGCAAATCGCAATAGAGTATTTCTGCAACCAAATAAGTATAATTTATAATTTTTTATGACGAGTCGATTAACAGCTAATGGTGTGCAATATTTGCAATTACAACAATGTATACACGAGGAAAAGGAAATATTTGGTGCAGACGTGTATTTTTGAGATGGGATGTGCCCTAAGTAGCGGGATGTAGCGATCTAGCTTGTGAGTAATTATTGTGTAAGAAGCGAAAAATATGTCTGTGGTAAATACAGATTACAGAGTAATTATGGTAAAAATATAATTTATTTCTTACGTAACAACTAACAAATAGCTTTATTAGACAATATTGGTCTATAATAATAATTTATTAATTTGAATTTGCTTGTTTTACACAATGTACTAGCTCAGAGCTATCTGAATACTACTAAATACAACTATGCCACAATAATTTTTATTGAAAGCGATTTATATTGTGTAATTACAATTACCAAGTCATTGATAATTGAGTACTATCCCATGTATTTTCATGTATTCTGTTTGCTTTGTGCTTGGCTAGGTATCTATTCCATACGTCATTATTGGTCTTATGCCTGTTCATGCAATAACCATACATTTGGTTTTCTATAAGTTAATAATCATGTTCATTGTTTTTGCTGTATAGTTAAATATGCAAAGACCGTCTTTGCAAATCGTTTTTGCTTTCAGCCACCAACACGCGTCGTCCCATAGAACATCACGTTCAAGTAAGCGTTGCCCATTCTATATGCTTTCTCTTTTGGGAGTCTTTCAATAATTTTCTTCATTAACCGATTAAATAGGAATGGATTGGAAGCCCCCTTGTCTAATTGGTGCATTGACTGATGGTCATTTTTATATATAGGTGGTTACCTATTTTGTATGTAAATCTATGTCTGTAGAGTTGTCTAGCACTCTCGTTATTAAAGCTTGTGGTAGCCATCACTGTTGGGCAAGTTCTAGTATTGGCCTAGGATGTAATTTTCTGTTTGTAATAATACAGACAATGTCATGTTATTGCCCTCTCTTATTTTATAGGGTGTATTATATTACATAATTTTAAAAAATGTATCATCGATTGCTATCACGTTTGTAGTAGAGAGAATTCTAAGTAGATAATCTTTGAAACTTCTTTGTGGCGTGATATGCTTCATATTCTTATTTGAGTATTTCGCCACTCTGAAAATTAAAAATATTAAATAACGAACGTTTCGAGGAACAATCTGCCCTCGTTATCAACGATTAACAATTAAAAAGGCAGATTGACCCTCGAAATGTTCGTTATTTAATATTTTTAATTTTCAGAGTGGTGAAATACCCAAATAAGAATATGAATTCGAAGTAGGTCTCCATTCTCATATGATACTACTATGTCAAATCTTTGCAATACGTTTGGTATTACATTTTCCTATTCTTGAGTTAACATCTACAGTGTCATTATTTCCTCTCCTGCAGGTATTGTGATCAACCTTTACATGTCTACGTATATTCCCCTCCTTTTCGACTTTTCATGTGGTATACACAGAGCTTTAAAACCTTTCTCTTTTGTGTAAGCTTAATTTTTTATATTATTTGCATATTTTTCATGAATAAGACTTTGTATTCCTTGCTTTGCTCTTGGTTTTTCGATGTCCCACTATAATATTAACATGTAATTGTCGATTTTTTCTCTCCCTTTCTTTGTTTTTTTCACTTACCACCGTCTGACCGTGACATAAATGGTTAAATCCATCCAGCTCCAATGCAATGTTCTGGTTTTGTGGACAGAGTGCTGACCTTTTCCACGAACCCTCCTTTTTTATCTGGGCTTGGTACAGACATCGGTAGTTGCTGAGCTACTTAATTCACTCAGCAACCACAGTTGAGAAAATACCATTAAAAGGTATTTAATTACTAAATACTAGGAGCAAAGAGTAGTTAAATAATAAATACCTATAATATTTAACAATTATTTACTATACAAGTGGGATAAGTGCATCATTAATATATGTGTGTGTAAGTTACAAACGAGTGGGTAGCACGAGTTATGTATGCACACAAGCACATTAATGATGCATTATCACACATGTATTGTGCAATATTTTATATCGACTGCCTCAAATTAGAAGCAACTACAAAGGCATCAGCAGAAGTAATGGAACTTCAGTTGCGTAATAAAATTTCAGTTACGTAATGAATTTAGTCGCGTGCCTCCAAATTGTTTTAGAACGTTTTAATTGCCGTTATCAATTTGTAGGTGCTATCACTGTCACAAGATTGTGTGACGCGTGAACATTTGGAGTCACGCGGGGGGTAAGACAAACCGAAAGAATTCCGTCAAGAGGTCCTGCTGATGGTCCGATAAGGGCCCAGGTGTGAAACCGGCGTGTTGCGCAAGCTTCAGCACGCCGCTGCATTCGGGCATTCCTACTGTCCGACCGTACCGAAGTATTAGGTTTAGCCCCTCTTAGATTTTACTAGGTAGACGAAGTGAAAGGAGATCCCGTAGCATATAAAAGGCGATGCCAGGTCAGTCCTCGGAGAGATTTAACCTGTTCCTTTTAGAATCCAGACCAGATCCTGAGGGTGGCCAACTTGGGCTTTTGGGCCCAAGGGGCTCCACCAGTTACCGACAGTCCAGATAGATACATGTTCTTTAAAACCATAATCCTGCCCCAAACTACAGATCTTTTCAGTCGGTGTAAGTTCAATTCCCAGCTTTCTCCCGAGAAGTTGAACTGCCTGAGTCACGTTTAAACCTAACCTGAAACTTCCTTTGCTTGGGTTAGTCGAGCTTAGTTAGTTGAAGCGATCCTGTGTACATAAAACCACCTTGTCTTGCTGATCAGAGCGCAACAGAACAACACATTGTCGCTCAGATTTGTCTATCTTTGTTACCAGTAACATGTAAAATTGTCTTGCTAATAAATAATTCTTCCCAGCAGCTCGCCATGAACGCCCATCACACCGAGGTCCAGGTGGAATCATAATCCGCTTAAATTCAGTTCAAATTCGGAAATTCATATTCGAATTGCAAATCGAGCACGCACCGGGAAAGCTCAAATTTTGCCAGCGAGTCTTACCGAAACGCAGGGGGCGAAGGTCGCGGCTAAGCTTGAGAATTTTCAAATTTATTTAGCTTCTCGTGACGAGCGTTCTCGTATGCTCGGCGTGGGGTGTCTGTTAACTACCCTAGAATCATTTCGGTTTTTGCCATAGCAAGCCCAAAATCTCGAGAAACCCGGGACGGACGAGCTGAAACGGAATTATTAAATTTTGGTCTGTTTATAGTTATTCGAATCACAGGACAGGGGGGGGGGCGTTTGTATGCCGTCCCGCTCGCAACGCAGAGGCCGCCCGGGAGAACTTTTATACATTTATATTTATTTTAAATAGCTTAGATGTAAATTCAAAGACTCCTTCGCCAAGAATCGAATCTTATCACACCAGCTGCCTAACGTTACACGACACGCAAGGGACACCAGGAAGAACTTTATTTTGTTTATTTTCTTGTAAATAGTTTAAAACTACTATTTTCGTTTGTAAAATAGTTAAATAAAATAAAATCCTCTATAGACTTGACTCGACTCCTTCTTCAGCTGTTGACAACTTTGGACCAGAGCTACCTGCGAGAAGTAATTAATAATGTAAAGTAATTAGAATTTAATCTTAAGCTTAAAACAAAATTTGCTAAAATTACGAAACGTTACACGTTCATTAACTAACTTAACTGGATTTGACAATAAGTTTTTATCAAAGCAGTCGTAGATAAATACTTTTAATAGTTAAATATTTACTTCTATAAAAGTACCTATTTAAATATTTCTTAAGTATTTAAATATTTTAAAAGTAGTACTTAAATAGTAATACAATATTTATATGGCTTTTAGAGGTTAATAATTTATTCATAGCAAACTTTAAACTTCATTCTTTTCTTTCATTCGTATAGTAATTGTAGTAAGACAAATAATAACGATCGCTTTACCTAAGCCATTTTACATGAATTATTAAAAACACAGAATAGTATATTGTATGTTAAGAGATGAAAATGCACTCTTGCCGCTTGCGCATGAATATGCAAAAGCGGCAAGAGCACTTTTAGCTTAAAACATACATACTACTTTTTCGACGACTGAGCGTACTATTAAGGCGAAAATAATATATTATTTTACTAAAAATATTATTTGACAATAAATCCAACATACCCGCGTAGTTTATGACAAGTGACCCGATTATTTACCCAAATGCCGAGCGTTGTCAAAGAAACATCCTGATGTGACTAACTATATCGTTCACGCAGAAACCCAAAGCGCTCGGCGGCAAAGTGATGAAAACTCTCTCATGAGCGAACGTCAGCTTACTGTTGTCAAATGACAGTGAGAAAAATCTACTTGCGATGTCAGTCGTCGAAAAAAAAACAATACATCATTGTGGTTTGTGGTGAATGCATAGTTTAGATTAGTGATGGGCATAACCGGACAATTTTCATAACCGAATTATTTGCATTCGAATCATATTAATAACCGATTGATGATTTGAATCATAATTCGAATCAATTTTGGCTCTCGATTTGTTTCGATTAAGTCAGCCGGTTTGCCGGTTGGCGGTTCACCGTCATCTGCATCGCCATCGTAACTTGCAGAGAGCAGAGGAACTCAGTTAATCGTTAATTATAATAATTGTATAAATGATTTTTATTTGATTTCTAAGGAGTTTAAACCATTGAGAATAGCTATATCAATACTAATCATAAAGAAATTATAAATATGCGAATACAAAGTATCTAGTCTCTAGTAGTCCGCGGAAAGCTTCCGCGGTTCTAAGGACACACACTTAAAATTTTCAACATCGAAATCCACTTCTTGTCCCGATTGCTCCGTTATTAAAAATTAAATATAAATCTTTTACGATATTGGAAAATCTTATTTCGCTTTCTGTTTATCCCTATTAGGCATAATCAACCGCGTTACGAAGCAAAAATTTAGACCGATATAAACACAGCTCGGCAAATCTCAGACTCAACAGAACGTTATCTGTAATAGGAACGGCCCCCATAAATTTAACTCGTCAACTGGAAGTATCAAATGTCTTAATAACATCAACAAGCAGCGGCGTCAGTTGGGTCAATCAAGTACATACGTAGAAAAGGTTATGAGTTATGATTATGCATGCCGTATTATTTACAGAATTTCGATCACTCGCAGGTCGCTGAGACGCGGCACGAAGTACGTATCAGGTTGAGGTTATTTTTGATTCGATTACTTGGAACGAAAACCGAATTACACAGGTTATTTCAATAACCGGATAACCGGTTATTTTTGATTCGAATTAGCCCATCACTAGTTTAGATGTTGCCTTAGGAGGATTTCTGCAAGAAACCTTATAATCCAAAAAAGGTATTTTTTACTTAATTACCTATTGTATTAATTATAAAAAAACTGATATTTAAACCAATATAAATTTCAAAGAATATAAAATCTTTCTTTATTTTTTCGTTTTCATATAACACTTAATTACATCTTTGTTGTGACATGTAAAACAGCATCTAAAACAAGTGAAACAATAAATATGGTTTTAAATAAGTAGGTATCTATTTGGCAGGACGTAGAATGAAAGAAATATCCCGAGAAAGTGAAAATAGGTTTATACACTTAAAACATGGAAACTATGTAATATTTGAAAAAAAATTAGGTCTGGCCACATTTTCTTTTACTGCGCAACTGGCAAAATTTCAATTGTGTAATTTTTAGAAAAACTATACTTACTAATCAAACTGTTTACACAAAGGTTGTGGATAATTGCATAATATAGGATTCTATTCTTAAAAATTTATTTTTATCAGTAATGTACCATTAACGGTTATTCGATTAGATAAAAAAAACTATATAGGTACTTTATTTCACTTCATAGAAGATACTAGAAATTTGTGTAGCAGTTTTTCTATTATTTCCAAATTAACAATAGAAGCCTTTAAAAGTGCAGAGCACTTGCTTCTATCGGAACCAGATTTTCAAAATTCATGACTGATACACGACGTCGTGGCCTATTTATAATATTTATCCATTAGAAATATATTTGAAGAAATAAGAGGTACGTAGTGAAGTACTCTTCAAGTATAATAATATAATACTCTAAAAGTATTTAAATACCCTAAAAGTACTTAAATACTAAATGCCTTGCAAAGTATTTCTAAGTACAAGTACCACCCATCAAAAAGTATTAAATACCTACTATTTAAATAACTGACAATTATTTAAATAGGAGGAAGCATTTACATATAAAAATACTCTCTAGCTCTACCAGAAATTAACACCTGGCGGAGTTGATTGCTTTAATTGAAATCGAGTAATTAATCTGGTTTGATGCTTTTTTTTCGTTTTTATTTAATATATTCAGTAACATAGCCGTAAGCTTCCTTCGACAGTCGGATGGCATGTCTATCCAAAACATGACGTATTCATGTCTATCAAGGTCCTTTATTGACTGTTGATCCCAGTTACCATTACAGAATATCCATGGGTTTCTGGTTATTACTTTATGTGTTTGCGCCTTGACAAACTGACTAACGCAGTTAAGTGCTGTTATTAATGACTTTTAAATGTCAACAGTCAGAAGTGGGAACTCAAATAATTTTATTCAATTTCGTAAGCCTGTATAATTGAATCCGATGGTCAAATAAGAAGCCTAGAATGATACGTATTTTGTATTTTTATTCATTTGTACTTTTGCCTTCTTTTATTGTCAGCTGCGCTCAGTAGCAATAAGATCTCTCTTACCTTATTAACCCAGTCGTGGTTAAGAAAATGCCTGTTGAATTGAACCAGAAATTGACCTAGAATCGTGCTAAGCTGCAAAGGTTAGCTTCTAAAATCTACTCAAGTAAAAGCCAATTTGTTTACATGTAAATGAAAAAACCATATCTTGTCTGTTAAAAAAGTATTCTAAGTAATGCTAGTGTTACCTACTTAACCGTCAAGCGGGTGGCTATTTTTACCACCCATTAAAGTTAAAGTTATTATCTGCGGCTGACTTTATCTGCCGCTGACGAGATCAAGTAATTTTCTTCGAATTTTGTTCACAAAGTTGTAAATAATTTGTTATAAAAACGTTTGAAGAAAAAATACTATATGTTATTCGGAGCAAAAGTATCTTTATGTGGCTCGGCTGTACTTATCTGCCTCGCAAGCTCGGCAGATAACCCGTCCAGCCTAGTCACATAAAATATAACTTTTGCTCCTAATAACATAATATACTATTATTCATTCGAGGCAATTATCTCACTCAGCTTTGTCGGGTGAGCTAAAGTTCTCCTTTCATATATAAAATGTCCCTTTCTTCATTGTGTCGTGCGTAACTATTATTTATGTTAATTAATTAGTAGAGCAGGGCGTTATTGCACAACCTCCCACTGAGTCAGTATATTATATCATTATTAAAATATTTGCTAAATGTATGTTTACATTACTTGTAAATTTACATGCGTAAAAAAAACATATGTGACACTGTTTTGTGTCCCAACCAATATTTGATATCCGACATTCTTTAAAAACTAATTATTTAAAAAGGTGGGAGCTTCAAGTGCAAGAACGCGTCAATTTTGAATTTTTCCTGTGTTCCTCAAGTTCTTAGATCTGGCTCTGATTCTGAAAAGCACTTACGTTCAGACATGTAACATATTTATTACGCAATCACAAATATGTAAATCAAGTAGTGATTTACACTAGTTTAGGTGCTTAAGGTATAATTACGAGAACAGCTTTTGTTACCGTATTTATTTCTTGATTTACTCCAACTTCATTCAACAAAAAAGCTGGAGCGCTGGCAAAAATTGTGTGTATTTTTTAATAATTTCATGTTGTGTTGCTCATGGCGAGACACTAAGTGAATGCAATTTTGAAATTTCTACATTTCTCGATCACACGTTAATTTTGACGTATATTCTGTAGAAAGTAAGGACTATTATTAAAGCAACGCGATGGGTGTTGGTTCTAAGTTTCGAAGCAATTTATATGCAATCAGAAACAACTCATACTTCATATGTTAGCGAGACCAGTCATTTGACTGTCGAGATAAATATATTACCAATTACACACTTGCAGAAATCACTGTTACAGGTATAATTTACGATAATTAAATCTGTTAATTAGTCTGACTGGAATATTAATGTTATGGATATGTATACAGCCACTGTAATTAACCGTGGGCTTGTTATGTTTTAATTAATACCTTTCTCCCGTAATAGCGTTGCAAGTAATAAACCCACATGCACGTTATCGTATGATATACAGTTTATTTTTGATTTACGGCCGACTTCCTGCCATATATTCTCACACCTAACATGCACATACATTCTAATCAGGTCATATATTTTAATAATGCGTTTTTGTTCTCAGTTTTGCATTGAAATGCCGGGTCAGGAATATATTATGCCTCCATTTACATAATAATCGCAAGCACAGGCCGTATGTTTACATTATACAACGTCTTGTTCTCGCTACAAATTATTTTTTCCGTTACACACTCCGCGCAGTTTCATTACTGTTTCTTTTAGAATTCAATTCAGGTTTTAAAATGTAAATATTTCGGATACTAGGCAAACTTCCCACGATGAGTAATTTAAATACATAATTGTCCATCGCTGTATACATATCAATTAAGTTGCTTGTAGTTTCAGCAAATTACCAACGCAACGGTGTGTCATCGCATTGAATCTGAAATTAATTTGACTGCCAGAATCGATTTTAGAAGTTTAGTATGTAAAACATTTAATATTTACCGTGATCGCATAACAGATTATCAGCAGGTTTCTAATTACCGGTCCTGTAATTAATCATTTTCCTGTACTTTCGAAAAACGTAAATCAATCATTGTTGACAATCTTCTTTTACTAACGCGTTAACCTAGTTCTTAATCAACGTGCGGCGTTAACATTATCGCTGTTAGGTATGAAGCCTGTCTTTGTTTTCGGCAATATATAGTCTGTTTTTAAACAGCGGTAGTTAAACGCTAGTTTAGATGCGTTTAGATGCAAGGATTTGAACGAAACTGATTACAGGAGTCCAAAAACTTGAGTACTGATAGGTCGTTTGCTAATTACATTTAGTAGATTATTAATAGAAAAACGATTGTTTGCTGACACTTGATGAAGATGAATACAATATTGCAGCACCTATTTTCGTAGTTACCACGTTAAGGGGCACTGTTGATCTTTCTAAAAAAAATTCTTGTTGGGAAACTATGTGTACTAATTCTAAACTAATAAATTATGACAACAGTAATTATCAAATTTGGTAGTATTTAGCCTAAAATCGTTTAAACTGTAAATATCTCGCTTACAGACAAAATTCTGTGAAGTGCTCGGAATACGTTCGGTGAGGTAGTGAAAAGCCCTAGTTGAAAAAACCTAGCCTCAGAAAAACAACCGAGTAAAACGATTTGGAGATTTCATCGAACGACGACGCCTCTCCGCATTCAGGCACTAGAATACTGTTTATAGTGTTTATCGCATACAAAACAAGCTCGCATATATGAGGGGCTGTTTTTATGTTTCCGGACTATACACCTTTTTGTTTAGCTGCACGTTCTTTATTAAACTTCATCAAACTACATATGTCTTCAAACATTGAATGCATATTTGCAAAACAATTGCGCAATCTTCAACGTGTTTAAAAATAGGTCTGGTGAAGGGTCACACTAAAAATGCAACATAAATGAATCGAATGTCCTGTTGTTACGCAGCAATAAGGTACTGCAGCATTAAGTAAATAACCATATCACTTACAGTCTGTAATGAATTCTTTCAAGGAATTTTAAAAATGGCGTCGGAAGAAACGGGTTCAGAGACGATAAAGAACTCGCAGCTAATGTAGAGGGTAATTTAAACACAAAACTAGAAAATTATTTTTATGGATGCTTACAGTTGCCATACTACCCATACTTACATTCTTATGCAATCAGACTATGTTGAAAATACGTTTTTTGTTGGCAAAATAGCTGATTGTATTCGTGCGTAGTCCGGGAATATAAAAACGACCCCTCGTATATCAGCAAAGCTACCCTTTACTATAATTGACAAATAGAAAATACAACTTAAATCCAGAATATTAAGAAAACAAATTCATTTGATAAACAAGTGATAGCTGCTTACTAGTTAGAAAATTATAATGAATTTTAAATGTACAATAAGCCACCTTCACCAATACGATTTGCCAAGCTATGCAGTTCCAACTACAGCGGCAAACGCAAAAATGGTGGCTGCGCCTCCAGGTTCTCAAAGTGTGGAAAAAAGATACCCAAAAACCGCTTCATTAGTATGACGATGAAATTGTTTCCTGTTAACGGAGAGTTCAACTCGATGGGCAAGGCAACAGTTTCTGGCTGCTTAGGATCGGCTCCTTTTTAGTTAGGTGAGTCCTAAACCGCAGGAAAATTGTATAAACTCTTTAGTTCAGTCATAATCCAAAATATGTCAAAGTTACAAATTTAAAATGTACCTATGAAATTTAGTCTACCTTCAATAACTTCATAATAATGTAATAAAAAGATTTAATTACCTTTTCAATAGCAGTGCTAAAAGAAACCAAATAGATAGCCACCAAGTTATATTTGTAAATGTCAGTTAGGGTTTAATGTTATACCGCAGGAATGTTTCAAATAATGGGCATTTCTTATACTTTAGAAATGTGAATTGAGTTATTCGATAAATCATTTTCTGCACGATAGAACGATTTTACTTAGTTACAGCGTTTGTTGCCAAATCAGTAAGTTATGTTTACCATTCTAGAACGGTAAGTAAAAATTCGAGGTTAGCAGGTTAGGTTTTGGATCAGTTTTGCCACAGACTGACGCAAAACCTAACCTGCGAACCTCGAAGTTGACACAGACTTATAGTGCCACTAACATATTATTCTGTGGTATTATGTAACATTTTATTGATGTTTGAAGAAAAATACATTTCTATACTGCAAAAAACGTCATAAGCATGACGAAAATTAAGGAATTACCGATCTCAGACAATAATTGGAGTCGTCGCTTCGCTCCTTCTTCAAACAATTGTCTTCGATCAGTAAAATTTTCTTACTGTTCTTAATATTTAATATACTATAACAGCCATCATTGCAACAGAAATAGGTTAAGAGGGTATAAAGAGCTCTTTAAATTTATCTTACCTGAATGTACAGAATTTCAGAAATAGAAAGAAAACCTTTCTATAAAACTCATGATTAATTAAACAATTATTTAAATCAAACTGATATGAACTCTAATTCGATATTTCAGTATAAAGTGTCATTTATGAACTACCATTGTTATTATATTAAACTCATAGTTAATCAATTAACATATCCCCTAAATTACATGATTGGATGTATACAGGTTGTAGAAATGCTTTACGTACCATAGGGATTTCAATGGTAATTTTTTCATGTGAAAATATTTGCTTCCTTAATTATTTTAGAGCAAACTTGTACATAGGTTTTTTGTAGAGCAAACAATTCTGCATCCATTTATGTTATAATTTTTCTTATTATACGTCAGAAAACCTAATAATGAAATAAACTAGAATTATAATTTTTTCAAAAATCAGTGCAAATTGTGAAGTGGTAGTATGCTGGAAGCAGATCAGGTGCAATAAGTGCCATGGTTGCAGCTACATTTGATAGATGCAAGCAAATAAACAGCAAACTAATTTGTTGATGCTTTGAAATGCTTCAATAATTTCAAGGCACCACTGATTTGTCTAAAAATGGCAATTTTATTTCTTTAAATTTTCGGTTTTCCGAAATCTAAAATGACAAATGCTGCCACAAATGGATACAGATTTTTTTTCTCTACAAAAAACTTCCATACAAGTTTGCTCTAAAATAATTAGGGAAGCAAATATTTTCATATGAAAAAATTACCATTGAAATCCCTATGGTGCGTAAAGCATTTCTACACCCTGTATATAAATATTATAGAAAAAAAATACAATTTAATACAGCTGTTGGCGCCCAATACTTCTTTATTAGTGAACCTAAAACTTTTATGCGAAAGTGAAGTAAACAAAAATCCCACATTTATCATACCCGTATTGCAGCCGAGGATTGAGCTAGTCGGAGTTATGTGAGCCTTCTAAGGTAGGTTGGAATAGTTGGTACAAATGTCGTTACCTGCTGATGTTTCATATTTAATACTCGTACTGCTATTACAACCAAATTTATTGTGAAAGTTTTTTTACTCACAGTTGTATCTGTGAAATGATTTTTGACCTTCCGTGAATGACGGAGTGGTGAAAATTCTCTGCTCCTGATGCAGGATAATATTGGTGCTTTCATTATCTATCGATTTCATGGGAAACATTGATCATTTGAGAACTTGCGATAGCTTTCCAAATGCTGACCAATTAAACCACCCCCGCCTATTAATTTCTACTTTCTGCTTTCCTTTACTTGTTGCTATAATATGTCCGAGGTCATACTTTCTGATAGCTGCCCATCCAGATTTATTCAGTTATTAGTGAGCATGCTAGACATGATTTTTGTTTGTTAATGTTTATCTTTAAACCGACTGTCCTTGACTCTTTATTTAAATTATTTAACTTCTTGTAGTTGCCAATTAATACAACAACGTCCGAATATCTAAGATGTATATAAAATTCTTCGTTAACATTGATTCCTTCGATTTTTCACTCTAATTTTAAAAATATTTCTCAAGTTCAATGTAAACAGTTTAGGTGCTAAAGTTTACCTTGACGTACTCCTCTTTTTAATGGGAGTTTAGTTGTTTTTCCATCCAGGATTACTTGTAATATAGCCTTTTCATACATTTATTTGATTAACTGTGAGTACCGGAAATCAACACGGCAGCCGTACAAAGTGTTAAATACTGATTAGCTCGATAGTATCACAAGTCTTTTCATAAATCACAAAGACTAGTACTACTGGCACGCTATATTCATATAATTTTTCAATGACTAATTTTATACTGTATATTATGTAGATATTCATTCGTAGCGTGTCTTTTTTTAAAAATTAAAAATTTTATGTCAATAAAAAGCATGCTACAGATTAAGCAAGTTTGGTTGTTTTCAGTTGCTCCCACGATAAAGTTTATTTTTTATCTCTGTTCAAATTAATATGCGTAAAATCGGCAATTGTGTTAATTTTTAAGGAAGTTAAGGAAAATGTAAATGTGGTTCCTAATATATATTTCAAGCTATTTTTACGTAAGCCTCAGCATTGGCGTCATTTCACTACGTCATGTTGCAGTATTGTTGTTTGAAAACAAGGAATTTTTGCGGACGTCGGTTTTGCAATTATGCCAAGTAAATTACAAGTCGCATAGTGAACTATAGTATGAGCAAAAAGTAACTCCATCAAAGATACCTTTGGAATTTTGAAGTCATGTGTATTATAACACCAGAATTCATTCTTGTTGATTCTTGTCAATTGACGATTAAATTAAAAAATGCAGTCTTGCAAGGAAACTTACTAAATTTAATAAACAGAAAATTAAACTTACAATGGAGAGCATTGAGAACAAAATTAATAAAATAAAATTAGCATAACGTTTGTTTTAATGGAGACTCTACTAAACTAAAGGTTCTTGTTAGACGTTAACCTCACTTCTGCCCACAGAACAATACCTCCAGCCTGTAAACAAATTGAAAGTTGAGAAGTATTTCAAAATTTTAGAGTTTATACTTACACATTTACAAGAGGTGCTGAAAATGCCTTCCTTCTTCTTGCAAGCACAGCCTCACACGTCGTTTCATGTTTTCGAATACACTTTGCAACAATTCTGGCGTTATTGCATCACATGCCTCGGTAATTCGTTCTTTGAATTCTACAATCGTATGAACAGGTGTTTTAAATACTGAATTTAGTGGAAATAAAAAGAAATCCAAAGGCGTGAGATTACAAGATCTGGGTTGCCAACGATCCTTTGAAAGTAATCGGTCATCAAAGAACTGCTGTAGATATGCCAGCTACATGAGGCCTTGCGTCATCTTGTTGGAAGCATCCTTGTCGAACTTCATCGTCATGGAGCTGATTAACAAATTCTTCAAGAATGTTATTTTGATATCTTTCGGCATTACCGTATTTTCAAAGAATATGAGTCCGATAATTCTCCGACGAGAGCTTCACGAAAGAAATGTGGATTATGAGCGCTCCATAAGCGCATTACTTGTGAATTAATGTACCCATTTAAGTAAAACCACGACTCATAAAAAAAAAGTTAAAGCCAAAACATCATTATGTAAATGTTGCGAAAACCAGTTACAGTATAAAATTCTCTTATTGTAATCTGGAGGCAAGAGCTCTTGATACATTTGTAGTCTGTATGAATGCATATTTAAATCGTTGTTTAGAATTGTTACGGCAAGTACCATAACTCAAATTCACTTCTTGAGCAAGTCTCCTGATTGATGTGGAGGGTTCGTTTTGCATTCGATTTTGGACATCTGCAATTTGTTCCGCAGTTCTCACGTGGTCTACCAGTTCTTGCTCTGCCTGCTACACTACCAGTTTCCCTGAAAGCAGCTACAGTACGACGTACTTGATAAAAAAAGTCCGTTGCTGTTATTTCAAGGTTAGGAAATCTTTCTCAAAATTAGGTTAAACAAGCCTGTGCATAGTACTGCCAATTACCATTGTCCAACCGTTGTCCATTTCGAAAATAAGCTTCTATTATAAATATTTTATGTTCTGGTAACATTTTTTAAAATAAATTATTCAGAAATTGACAAAAAAAATATTACATAATAATAACAAGTGTCAAATGACAGCTTCTAATTTTCTGGTGTTATAATACACATGACTTCAAAATTCCATAGGTATCTTTGATGGAGTTACTTTTTGCTCATACTATATAATTAGCAAGACACCAATAATCTGTATTTAAGCTGTGTACTTTAGTTGATTCTTCAATACGTTCTCTAAAATTGAGGTGTTGATCTGTGA
Source organism: Agriotes lineatus (assembly GCA_940337035.1). Lineage (NCBI taxonomy): Eukaryota > Metazoa > Arthropoda > Insecta > Coleoptera > Elateridae > Agriotes > Agriotes lineatus. Next base: position 227,215,300 of record OW679194.1, on the reverse strand, counting down.
ACTAATATAGGCTACCAATGTCTTAATGGATGGTTAGGCCTGGCTACCTCATCCTACAGCCCTTCATCTGTTCACCAAGTTTCAAGCCCTTCAGTAAAATAACCCAGTGGGGTAACTATCATATGTGCAGGGGGTGCTAGAACCTCGGCGCCGAATCTATATTGACGCCGCGGTAGCGGAGTTTTTAGTGAAAATGAAAGTTTTCCTAGAATAGTGGTTCAAAGCTGCTCAAACAGACTATGATACTTGAGCGCAACTGGGCTCTTTTGAGCCCGCAGTCTTTTCTCCTTTTGAGTAGATCAGAAGTTCCAGCTCTAGTGTGTGTTTGTGATTCTTAGATTTCATAGTGCATAGTGCATAGCAACATACTATAAATTCAAAATTTTAAACCGCAAATTTATGACGATTGCCTCAGATACAGAGGTCATAGAGAGTGCCAAATTACTTCAAACTACGTATGAAACTGATCTCGATAACGGCTTACTAAAGCAAATTGTACAATTTCGATCTTCGTAAGCAACTAGTATTACATTTTGCTTATCAGTGAATGAAGTGGGAGAAAAATGTCTGTCTAATCACACATCATTGGCTAGCTTTCCAGATCTGTATACAGCTTATATCCTATTTTTTACATCCCGTCACTACAGCCTCCACTGAGAGATCTTTTTCTAAATTAAAAATTATTAAAAACTTTTTGCTGAGTAAGATGAGCCAAATACGCCTAAAGAGTTTTGCATTACTGAGTATCGAGAAAGTAAAAGCCAGTACTCTTGGTTTTAATTCACTGATAGATATGTTAGCTTTAGCAAAGTCTCGCAAAAGAGAGTTTAATTAAAGTGCTATACCTACATATTTATATATCTATATATTTTATTTTTCTTGTGAATTATTTAAATTTGTATTGCTTTTACGTGGTTTTTGTTTTTGTATTTTAATATGTATTTTTATGTTTCATGTTATATTATGCGAGTGTTTGATGTAATGGTAAAACCTGTTCTACTATATGGGTCGGAATCGTGGACGGTCACAGAACTGGTAAAGCAGAAATTGCTGTGTGTTTGTAAATAGGTGTTTCGTGGCCAGTCATTATTTCGAACAAAGATTTTTGAGACCGAACAAATCAGTTGGACATTAATATAGAAATTAGGAGAAGAAAATATTGATGGTTAGGGCATACGTTGCGAAAAAATTAAACTGAAATTTGCAGAAAAGTTTTGATTGGAACCTTTAGAGTTTCAGAAACAAAGGACGTCCACGAAAAACGTGGAGGAGAACTGTAAAACAAGAGACAGAAAATACTATAGCACAACTGAGCCAAATAGCAAAGGAAAATGACAACTGGAGAGAATATACGAATACCCTATGTCCCAATAGGGAATAATGGGATTATTATTACTATTATGATGTTATATTTAATAAAAGATTGAAACATCCAAATGTGTTTTATTTTGCAGTAAGTAACCTTTCATGTTATGAAAAGAGCTTATTAATTTTCTTTTAAATTTAAAGTGTTACATGATCAAAAATTACCCTCCCCCCTCCTCTTTTTTCTGAAACTTCTTGTCTAGCCTACAGCGACTATAATTTATTCTTGCACACCGGCGCCAAACCGTCTTGTTACGCCACTGAAATAACCTGGTCCTATAACTGTACAACTTTCGTTTTGTGAAGTGCTTCCTGAACAAGTGCAAGAAATTAAGAAGACTCTCAAGTTTTGGGTGCCCTGAATCTATTACCACTCCGAAACTAGAAAAATCGGTGGAATTACACTAATCGGAGGAATTGCACAAATCCAAGGAGGCATCTCAGACAATCACCTTGTATTATTCATCGTATGTTTGACATCAGTGTCTATGATTGATTGACATGTCAGACAAGCAATTTTGATTAATATCGGTTTGCCTAAAGCATTCAAATATACAGGTCTTGATAAATAAGTATATACAAACTGAAATTTAAAAAAATACAGGTTCTTGGTATTTTTTGCATACAAATAATAGAGTATGAAATAGATATTTATGCATTAAGGGAGATATGAATATGTTTTTTCCCTGAGGTTGACATGTGTTACAGTCAACCGAAGGTAAAGAACATGAATATCTCCCGTGGTGCATACAATATTTTATCTACTAGAATATTCGTAAAAATAGTATGAAATTTCAAAATGTCATAATGACATTTATAATTAGAATATGTAAGTAACATCAAGGATTGCCTCATTGTATGGTTGCTAAGACGTTAATTGTAGTTGCATTGTTACCATGAGTTTGAGGGAGAAATAATTTGACAAGTCCCTTGGGAGTTATGAGTAGCTTTTCATATTTTGTTTCTATGGCGAAAATGTACAATATCATGTTGCTAGTAGATAAAATATTGTTCTCGATGCTACTTAATGTTTTTTTAATAAAAAGGCTAAATTAAGGTTGTTTCTTAAGTTGCAGGTTAAAAGCCTTGCTTTTACCGTAACCGTAAAGTGTAAAGCCTAGTCCATGAAACATAACGGGTGTTCATAAACAGTCGTCATCCCAGTTGCCTTAAAAAACAAAATGTTATGTCTTTGATTAATTCGTACAACACAATGAAACGTCATTGAGTACTGTCATAACGCATTTTTTCTCAATTTTAATAGACATAGGTTTCTGAAGTCAAAATCTACTGGGATGACGACTGTTTATGAACACCCGTTAGTTTAGCATTCATCTCGATGTGATGCAGAATACAGCATCGTACTTTTCTGGCAGACGGGAGACGTTATGTATATGATTTTTGTTTTCGTTGTCTGGACAAGTTCTGAAATACATTACGCACTTGAGCAACTAACTGCATTAGTATTCAGTATTGCATTATGACTTTCGTTTGAGTTCATGGATTGACAGAACAGGGTAGGGCACATGAGTGATGTCCTATTGTGGCAGCCGTCTTGACATCAGCTATCAGGAACTTCTGCAGAATTCGTTATGCGCGGCGCTTCTTAACATGTAAATTAGAGGCTCGAGAGTTGAAGCTGCAGGCAGCGCTATTCATCAGCCTTGCGATTCGAAGCATTGTGCATTGCTTGTCCCGTATATTTTGTATGCTATATGCTCGCAGCTTGCTCCATCGTCGTTTTGCTAACTGCTGGCACATTCTTTCGTTAACACCATTAATATTCCGCTTGCAATAAGTCTGAAATTTATACAGGAATTACCATTGAAAGATCCATTTTAAGAATTTTGGGTACATGTCTTTTTGAAATTGCTGTAGTCATTAGTAATGCTGAAGAAATTTCTACTAACGACTTGTTATTAGACTTATAAAATCTAGACATTCAGCAATGATTTATGACATGACCCCTTGTAAGTTGGCAACTTTGAACTAGAACAAATGTGAATTGGTTAGATTACACATTTTAAGACACCCCAGACTCTTGAACAATGGCTGAATTAAAGTTTTATTTGTTGTGAACGACTGAAATGCCTTTTTACTCAGTCAGCTAACAAGATGATTTTCCTTTTCAGTTGAGGTCTTCCCCGATTATTAGTCCTACAATTGAACATACTATTTTCATTTATATAAATTGTTCGATAAAGCTAACATTCTCAGCCCCTTAATTAATTTTATTAATATCGGAGTTTGGTTTGTTGTTCCAGCCAAACAATAATAAAAAAATGACGAAATGATTTTTATTATTGTTAGACTAATACTAAAATTATTGGTTTTGAAATTTCTATACATGAAAATTGACATTTATAAGAACAAAGTCCATTCCATATATTCAGATCTTTAAATGAAGTTGAAGAGTGGGGGGTTTATCTAATAAAATATGTAATCTTCACCATACCTCTACAACTATGTAGATACTGAACTGACTATTATCTAATTCTGCAAAAAACTTATTTTGTTGTTGTACAATAATTGAAGGTTCTATGTACGCTAGAACCAGTTTCTACACCGGTAGGTAACAAGAGGTTACAGATAATACATACACACGTACAACTGAAGGTATTACAACGCACTGAATTCGTTGCTTTCAAAAAATTTAAGAGTAGTACCTGTTCTCTCTCTCTCTCTCTCTCTCTGCCAGCAGCTACATTTCAAAGATCAACTTGAAATTCTTCTAATAATCTCCTTCAGAATTACTAAAAAAGTCACGTCAAGTGTAGAATACTGCAATTTTTACTATACTTGCTGCAGCAACCCAAAAGCCATATTGTAAAGCTGGCTAGACATTAAATGATTTGTTGAGGTTATGATACAAACAAAACAAGTCCGTGTGGCTGGCAAACGGGCTGCCCAACAACATTTATCAACAGCTAAAACAATATGAAAAGAAGCAACAGGAACAATAATAACAACGAATTAAAACTGACAAAAAATCATGAACTAACTATCAAGCACAACTATACGCCGGGAAATGTTAAACTTCACACAATAGCTTTTTTTGTCTGAATTACTGGTATATCTTATTTGATGTTAATTATTATCAATAGTAGTTTACGTAACAAGTCCGGAATCTTTACAGGACGCGGAGGCACATTTCAAGCCGATGACGAGGGCGAGGCCTGAAGCCCACAAGTCCTGTAAAAAAGGCATTTCTTGATGAGTTACGTACAATATGTTTTAGAGACCTGCGTTTCTTCTTAATTTTACCTAAATATTGAAACACTACAATAACAAACAAGCAATACACTTTCGTAAAAATCTAGAAATATTTGTAGTGTATTTCTTTAGTAACCACACTCAACAAATATTTCAAACCAATAATTTGGATTGCATAGTCTATTCTACTGTTCGCTGCGATAGCAGAGTGCAATCGCAGTTAAACAAACATAACTATGGTTTCGCCTTGAGCGATAAAAACAAACAACAGCGACAACTGTACTTCTATGAATTGAATCTATTGGTATTTTTGTTAGCACGCCTAACTATGCATCTCAAACAATTAACAAAGGCTTTAAAATTTAACTTATATGACATTTACAATGATGTATAGACAAACACAGCTTGAAAAACTAATACATACCCACTATAGCTGGCACCTTAGTATGCTCTGTAGTAAAAACCAAGAAAAAGTAATCATAGGAACAGCAGTAGAGACGGAAATAGAGATCAATATATAATGGCAGAGCTACAAGACAAGAACTTAGACTTTAGAGGCGTCTCAAAGATGGAAAGAAAAGAAAATGGCACCCACTATACTATATGTAATCGATGTGTACGCTCTGTACATCACAAAAGAAAAATAAAAAGGGACCATATAAGTACATACAAGCAGAAATACACTTAATACCATTAGAGGGACTATTTATAATACTAGGCAATTTAAATGAAAAAATGGGAGACACAGTGATACCAAGAAAACAGTTATTTAACAAACAAGTCTAGCTGTTAATGATAGCGATTAACAATCCAGACATTTTAACGTGTGAGCGCTAGCCAAACACTTAATTGTTGAGGTTCTTAATTGCCGATTAAGACACGAGTTAGCTCCAATATTTTTCCGTTGATTGTATCTTCTTAAACTGGAGAAATTCTAATTTTATTCTATTACAAAAATTTGATACTTAAAGTTTTGACAATAATGGTGTCTTTGATTACTTACACCAATATCGTTTATTAATAGAAAATACATCATTAATAGTAATTAATATACGATTTTATGATTTCAATTAATAAGCAATCATTCATTAATAAGCATCATTAATAAATGATTATCTGTGCATTAATGGAAATGGTAAATAAATGATCAATTGAAAAGATATAAAATTAACACGAAATTGACGACAACATTAATTTGTTAATAGATTTCTGGGCTTATAATCTGCTTAGAATTAATAACACATTTCATCCAAATGCTACAGAAAAAAATACCGTATCCTCAAATTCGTCTTAGTCCATTTTCTATGATGCAAGTCTCTCTTTTTCCATCTTGCCTGCTGCACCACTCTGTCTAATTTCCTTTGGTCTAATGCACTACTTCGTCTAATGGCCTAATTTGTCTAACAATCTACCTTTTTCTAACTACAATTTATGTATCTTCAAAAATTCAATTCGAGTAACACAACCAATCTATACGGACTGATTGATGCGGTTAATTGTTTATGGAAAAAAATTATATAATTATATGGGGTATACAGGGTCGTATACTGGAAAAATACAATGTTAAGAATTAATTTTATTCCCAATAAAAAATTTATGATTCTTTTGTTCGCATCACAGTACAAATATTGTTTGTTTTAACGTTTAGTCGAACTTATTTTTGAAATATTATTAGTTTTGAGCAAAGCTGCTTCATAAACTGAATACATAACTATTTATAAAAGTTTGACTTTTTTCAAATCTATTTTATTCAACAAAGCTTGATTAACCGTTGGTCTGGTTAAACAAACAACTTTGTTATGTTATATGACCGTAGATATAGTCGATTCTTCGTAATTTTTAACATTGCCCTTTCCCTGTGTACGGTATTTTCCTCTACACCGTTTATAAATGTGAATACTAATTATTAATAACAAGTGAAAGTGTGAGTTGATCGAGGTATATAACGAAGCAATCTTTATAAGAGTAGAAAAATAAAAATGTTATTTGCTGGAAACTCATAATAACAATCAATTTTGTGATCGTTAAAATTCACTAGAGAAAAAGATGTGCTCATGAATGATGGATTCCATGCGTTTTAGGTTAAAAAAGAGGAGCGGTGCTGAGCAAGTTGAAGCAATGTATTGGCAATGCATTTAAAGTAATTCTAAAGCCACTGCTGCTAAGCGTATGAAAAGTGATATGCATGTATCAGAAAAGGGCGTTACTTACGATTATCATACGGGAAATTTAGAGCTGAGAGAGACTTTAAAAGTTGACCTTAAAACTTAGTTATTAAACAAAGCGGGTTATTAGACGAAATGTTGCATTAGTCGAAATGGAATTGGATGAATTAGTGCTAAGTAGAATAGAATAAAATTTAATAAGAACAATACAGTTAAGCAAAATATTGCTGGATTTAATATAGAATCATTGACAGCAGAAAGTACAACACTATATCGAAATACATAACCAAATGGCAGATAAAAGACAAAAACATAATCAACGCAGTACGAGAATCTTCAGCAGAAAGAAAATTGGATATGGGGATCTATAGCAAAATCCATAGAATGAGAATATAATGCTTAATAAAGAGAACTCATCTAACAATACAACAGAAATCGATATTAAGGAAATAGCAGATGCCAAAGAAAAACTAAAAACAAAAAAAACACTAAGAGCCAACAATATAGAAAAAAAACAGAACAAATCTGTGGTGAAAAGGCAAAAGGGTATAAGTCAAAAATGACCATTTTACAGGAACATCAAAAAACTATTTTGCAGGAGATTTGACAACATTTAATTGTTTTCGCTGGTAATCAAAAGAATCAAGTCGATTTATTGACTACAGCTTGCTTTGCTATTGATCCTGAAACTGGTTCTACTGGAAAATAAATAAATACGGATCTCCTTTTATTCATTTTATGAAATAGCAAAAGGGTATAAATTAACATATAGCTTTTTGCAATTTTCCGGAATATGTATTTTCTAATAAATAATTACTATGACAAAACAGCATATGTAGACATAAACTAAACAAGAATATGTGGTTTCGAGTTCGAATAATGTGAGTTTATATGTAAACTTACCGGTTAAGTTCTTGTTACAGCACTTCTGCAAAACTTTGTACGCACGATAGCGTGTGTCCATTTTGGCACTTATTCGTTAAACTACACTATAATAACCAATAATAACACTAGAAAACTGGACTGCTAAAACACGCTATTGCACCTGCATGGATATGCACTCGTAGTATAAGTGTACATAAGTTATTTGTTTCCAAGAAAAACGGAAAGTTATGAAATGGCAAAAGGGTATAAGTTAACATATGCTGTTCTGGCGTTCCAGATAACTTTACGACAAGCTTTGACTCCGGGAATTAGTACACATGTATCTATTTGCCATTGACTAATTTTGTTTTTTATCAATTTTTAGTGAATTTTCAGGGAATAAGTCTACATATCCCATTTAGAAAACTTGCTGTAACAACGCGGTTATGGTATGTAGACTTATATCCTCTTGTATTTAGATGCCCGATATTGCTCTGGACACGGGGCATTAATAAAATAAAAAATGAGATAAGTCGACTTATACCTTTATGCCTTTTTGCCACAGAAATGCTACAACACAGACGAGCAACAAGGATTCAAAAAAAAATCAACAGTCGACGTAATCATTACGCTAACACTAGTGGTGAAAAATTATATAGAATGTAACTAGCTTCTTTATGCTTCTTCAATTTTTTTTTAATACAGCAGGTGCCAGCTCAGCACAATGTGCTATTCATGGCAGTCAGAATGTAACATTAACATATAAATCACTAATGAGGTTATAGGCCTCTGACACTAATTTAATAGTTTATTTTGTTTTACTAGTTTAAACACAATATTATATCACTTGTTAGTTCTTTTTTTTGCAATTGTTGCACGGTTAATAGAGTTATTCACTGTCACTATTTATGATATCTGCTGGTAGCTTTCTTTTCAGCCTGGTATGTATGTCTGTTTTTCCTATGTTGTAGTGTGTTGCGCCGCTGCACAGGTCAATATCTTGGTAAAATTTCTTGGCTGTTTTAGTTAAGAATTCCTCAATAGGTGGTATACCAGTTTCTCTCCTTAGTTGCGTATTTCTAACATACCACTCAGCGTTGGTGATCATGCGTAGTACCTTGTTTTGTAGAATTTCTATTTTATTTATGTTGGTTTTGGATGCGGCACACCATATGGGCGATCCGTATGATATAATAGGTCTAATTATAGATGTATAAATTAATATTCCACATTGCAGTTTAAGTGGCGACTTTTTGTTTATGATTGGATAGAGCATGTTTAGTCTAGCATACGCTTCCGACAATTTTTTATTTATATGAAAACTCCAGGTAAGTTTTCTATCTAAATAGATCCCGAGGTATCTCACGGCAGAGTCAGAACTATTCCATGGAATGGGAGTACTGTATATGACTATGTTGGGGGGGTCTTCTGGTCGTCGAAGGGTAAATATTTTTGATTCACATTTATCAGCATTCAATTTGATGCACCATTTATTGAACCAGTGGGTAAGTTGTTCGATGCTTTCTTGAAGTTTTTGTGCTGCTCGATGAATATCATGGTCTTGCGTTATTATAGCTGTATCATCAGCGTACATAGCGCGGTCAGCATGAGGAGTATCTGGGATGTCTGACATATAAATGTTGAACAACATAGGGCCCAGTATGGATCCTTGGGGAACACCAGCATTAACGTGTCGAGTCGTAGAGAGATGTGAATTTATTCGTACTTGAAATGTTCTTTCAGTAAGGAATGACCTGATAATACAACGGAGGTAAGGAGGTGTGTTGATGGCGGCCATTTTAAATATTAATCCGTTAGTCCAGACACGATCGAAGGCTTGTGCCACGTCTAAAAATGTCACCACTGTATGCATTTTGTTTTCATATCCTTCCTCAATTTTCTCCGCAATTCTCAGTATCTGATGATTCGTCGAATGTGAGGTTTTGAAGCCGAATTGTTGAGGTGGAAGAATATGGTTTAGATCTAGGAATTGCTTTAAACGAAATTTCACAATTCTTTCAAGGAGTTTGGACACAGTGGATAGCAGGCTGATAGGACGATAGTGTGCTGGGTTATTGTGTTGTTTTCCAGGTTTTGGAAACATTAGAATGACAGCATGTTTCCATGTGTCAGGAAAATAGCCCGTTCTTAGGCAACCGTTGAATACAGCAGTCAGGAATGCAATAGATTTGGTGGATAGATGTTTGAGAAGTATGTTAGGTATTAGATCAATTCCTGGTGCCTTCTTATTTTTTAGAAGTTTGATATATTGTTCGACTTCAGATGGAGATACTGGATCGATCATTCCTTGTTCATTTTCATTGATGTTACTGACTGCTTGGTCTATTCGACTTATGTGATTTATGTTGTTCCCGTCGTCTGTTGTGGTGAAGGTTTTCTCTAAATGCTCTGCAAATATTTCGCATTTCCCTTTGTCATCCGAATAAGTACCGGTATTGGTTTGTAGTGACGGGACAATCACTGGTTGTCTTAGAATCTTTTTTGTGGCTCTCCACATGTTTGGGTCTCCAGGGTCGAGAGATTCTATGTAATGATTGTAGGAGTTAATTCGGAATTGGTCTAATTCTTTTCTTACTATTTTGATTAAGTTGTTAAGACGTGTTTTGACCAGATGATCTCGAGTAGTTTGCCATAGTCTTCGTACCCGATGTTTTTCTCTAATGAGATCTGTTATATGAGTGGGACGTGTTTGGCTACTTTTTGTTCTAGAAGGTAAAGTGGTTGTTGTGGCTAGTCGAATAGCCCTGGTTATCACGTCCATAAATGTTGTAACAGCGCTGTCGATATCCTGCTGCGAGGTGAGGTTAGTTGGGCATTTCAGCTGAGAGTCAACTGTCGATTGGAAAAGTGTCCAGTCAATTGGTCCGTGTATTAATTTTGGAGATTTGGGATAATAATATGCCGTTTGGTTTAGGGTGAAGATAACAGGCTGGTGATCAGAGTCAAGCTCTGTTAGGACGGTTTGAGTTATTGGGTGAGTAAGATTTTTGTGGACTATTATGTCAAGAATATCAGGTAGGTGGTCAGTCCTGTATGGAAAATATGTATATTCGCTCGGTGCGGAGATTTGTAGTGCCAGTTGGGATGCTATATTTTCCAGCTTAGAGCCATTAGGATTGTTTGCTCTACAGCCCCAGATTTTATTTTTGCAGTTAAGATCACCTGCCATTAATATTGGATGAGAGCCTTCAAAAATTGCTTTAATTTCATTCGGATCGAGTGCACTTGTAGGTGGCTTATATGCAGATATCAAAATTAATGAATGGTTATTTTCCATTTGTAGTTTAATTGCTGTAGCTTCCAAATTACGAATGTTAGGTAACTCGATTGGGCTTGCGGCTATGTTTCGTTTGAAGATTATTGCAGCTCCTCCCCAGCCGATTTCGGATTCTCTATCTTTCCTTATTACATGGTATCCTGGTATTGTGAATCTTTCATTTTCTATTAAGTGTGTTTCAGTTACGCATGCCATATCGATGGCGTGCCTAGCCAAAAATGAGATAAAGGTGGATCGTTGTGCCTTTAGACCGTTTGCGTTCCAATTGAGGAGAGTTAAGTTATTTATAGGATTGTGGCTATTTGCCGCAATTTAAGAACAACATTGGAATTAAGGACATAATAAAGTTTTTAATTTGATCGAGGTGGGGGGTAAGCATTTCAATAATTGATTGCAAAATTGTTTTGATGAATGGGTTAGAGTTTTCTGAATTATTGTTGTCTGCAGTAGCTTTGTTGGAATTAGCGGTGCTTAGATTGTTCATAGTTGCTTTGGCATAGGACATTTTAGCGGTAATGTTTCCGGTTATAGAGGCATTAGGGTTGGACGGTCTAATTGTAGGGAAGGATGGTTTTCTGCTTAGGTTTCTAATATAAGCACATCCCCTATAATTGGCGGAGTGCTCACCACCACAGTTCACACATTGAGGCTTATCTTGACCTTTGAGTTTCTTACATTCAGAATAATGATGATTCTCTGTGCATTTAACACAGCGTGGGGGGAGGCGGCAATAATTTTTGGTGTGTCCCACATGTTGGCAATTAGTACACTGCGGGATGTCATTGCTTCTTCGTCGTGGTTCGACAGTAACTGTGCAATGTAGTAGCCTATTTAGGTTGAAGATTTCTTTGGCTTGTGTTGTTTTTTGTAATTCAATGACAACAAGTGGCATTGACTTTTTTTGGCTATTTAGTAGGCGGGTGGTTTTAGTAACGGGATATTTTAGATGAAGTAGAGCTGCTTGGATTTCTTCCGCGGTGATGGAAACTGGGACATTTCGTATTACCGCCGAGATTCCTGCGTCTTCAGGATTCCGATATGTGTAGTATTTAGCTTTCTGATCATCATAGTACTTAGTGAGTTTTCTATAGTCGTTAATGTCCGTTAAATTAATTCTTAACTGATTGCCTCTATAGGTCGTGGTAAAATCTTGCTTTACTGTGTTTTTTATGTCCTTTATAATGTTTTGATAGTGAGTGCCATTTGGTATAAATATGGGTGGAATCTTAATCTGCTTGTTTGTTTCAGTAGCTTCTGTTAATTGTGAAGGCTGACTGTTATTTGTTTGTAGTGTATAAAATCTATTTTGTGCTATGAGGTTGTCAGTGCTAAATAAATATCGTTTGTTTATATCCGTATCTTCAGGTGAGGTTAAAGGTCGTTTGTTTGTAGTTTTATCTGACGGGGTGATTTGGTAGTCCATTTCGGTGTGGTTGTGAGCGGTTTGCGCTTCCTTATAAATTATAGTTGGCGGTTTTAACACAAGGTTATTTGTTTCAGTGAGGCTCATTTTAAGGAGTCTTCAAATGTGTGTTTAGTTTTTAGTTATAAGTACCATCTGCGAGGCACCCGCCGCAATCGTGCAGATTGCGGCGTGTCAACGATTGATAACTCACCACTATGCAGGTTTTGGGTGGCTATAGTTGAACACAATAATTAAAAATATTAAAATGCACAATTATAATTTAAATGTTCAAGAAAGATTTCAAAATACGTTCGCACTCGTTCGCATACGACTCGGAACTCATCGCTTCTTCAATATATTAAGAGCATTCGCTGTTGAGTGTTGTGCCCATCATATAAATGAAGCTACTCTAATTAATATAATTTATGTACTTTCAAAATTAAATTCCAAATAAAATTGTTACAATAGAAAGAAAAAGTTGTAACGTCTTTAGTAAAGAAAGCGTGCCCAAAAATATGTACAAATTAAGTAAAAAATATCTTGACGTTGCTAATAATACTGAAACGGTAAGAGAAAACAATTATAGCAATTGCAAAGAAAAAACACAATGCAGTAGGTGAAATTCGAATCCTCGCTGCCAGCCGGAATTTAATTGATAGTCAGACGCATTAACCGATTGCTTACCAACGCCCATTTATCGAACTGGCTTATTGCTACATTATAAAAGATGGGACGACGCGACAGCCGATTGCGGAAGTAGTGTCGTTTATAGATGGCTATAAAAAGGTGACTCACTAAACATCAGAAGACGTGTCAATTAAGAAAGAAATCAGACAGTCCAATCTTATTCTACATAATTATGGACAATATACCTGAAAGCTTAACAGGCAAGCAGTGCTGCTATATTGGGACAAAGAATATAAAAATGCGGATGATGCATTGTTGCTAGCAAAAATTGAGGAAGCCTTAATAAAATAGCAAAGAAATGAAATCTACCTATTGCAACCAACAAGACGAAATGTATTCTCAATGCAATATACAAATATACTATAACGTGGTGTGAAAGAAAAAAGGCATATCTGTCAAGAAGAAAAGAAAAATGTGGAAAATCATTGTACGAACATTAATGTTACGAACAGAGCAGGTGAAAAGCTTCCAGACTACAGTTTTTTTTTTAAATAGTTATATGAAGGACGATAGAATACAAAACATAACTGTGCGAGGACTAAGTAATATATAAAATATATCTAAACGGCAACCTAAAAGAAGAGAGGAGTGGAACGAACACGCGACGGAATGGATAACAATATAATAGTGTAAATGGTGAAAACTTTATAAGTATTCAAAAGAAACTTGGAAGACCGCTTACACGATGGAAATAGAATTAGTTGCGTTTTCACTTCAAATGACCTACCATAGAAAAGAATGAGGTGTGGTCACCACACGATGTTCTGTTGCTGCGTAACTTACTTGTAAAAGTTTAATTTTTGATTTCTTCAAAAGCTACACTTCTTACAAAAGACGTTTTAAACAACAGTTGTAGATAATTGCATAATATATGATTATTAAATCATCTGGCTGTAGAGCGGACACTGAAAGACTCAAAGACTCGCAGACTGGCAGATAAATGTCACTTTGAAAACCACCGTTTCTGAATCGAAGACATAAAAATGCACATTTCTGCGAAAATTACGCAAAATGAAGTAAAAGCTGACAAGAAGAGGAACAGGAAGAGAACAAACAGAAGGAGAATTATGATAATACCACGATTATACTTTTTCCTTTCCACAAATGAAAACCGTTGATATGCTTATAGTTCTATAATAAATTTCAAATACATCTTTGAGAGCAGATCTAGTCAATTATGATCAAACTATTTATATATTTTATTGAAGACCTGTCAATGCAAAGTTATAATGAAGAGCAACAACTAATTAATTTATAAGCATTAGTTTTAGTTACATAAGCGATTCAATATTGCTTATTATGCCAGATAAAGGTTCTAATTTAATACTTAAATCGATTTAAAATATTATGAAGTTTATGTTTTAAAACCGGAGTGGGATGTTTTTAAGTAATAAAACATCTAACTATTTGGTGTGGATATATATCAACTTTTACGAGTATTTTAATATATGCAAGTTTAATTACATAAACTTAATTTTAAATCTGCTAATGTTCAATATATTGCAGCTATAAAATTTATATTAAACATTAAACCAATTTTGATTAATATAATATCCTAAAAATGGGAAAACTTTAAAAATGTTAGTAATGTAACTGACTATACCTGTAAGAAGAATTGAAAGCAAGATATTTCTTGTGTTTGCTTATCTGTATCCTTTATAAAAACTATCTTTGGATTACAAGAGAATCTTTCAGTTCGTGTACATTTTAAATATCTCTCTAGTACCTCTATCAGTTAGAAATTTTTTATTAATTATCCCAAAATTAATTATTAAGAAGCAATTTATTTTAGATAACACAGAGAAGTGTTCTTTGATTTCGAAATTTATTATTGAAAATTGGCGTTTTTTCCTATTTTAATTAGTCATATTTATAAGCTACTGCAAAACTTCACGAAATAAAGTTGAAATTTTAGCAGTTCTGCGTTGTAGATGTGAACTATCATAAAAGGTTTCTATTTACGTTGTTATAAGGTTACAGTTTGATATCTAAGCAGAACGACAAGTATACTTGCCTCGAACTTTTTTTGCTATTCCTCGCCAGATGGCGGAAGCTCTGCTGGTACTAGCATTACGCAACGCGTTTAAATCACAATAGAGCGCGAGCTTGTGCGTAGAAAATATATTAGTAGAAACGTGAATTCTTTTAATTCAATAGTCTTGAAGCAGTATAAAAACTGGGTAGTAAGTTGTACAGCGATTGTAATTCTTAATCATTCGGTTTTAAGATGGGAAATGAGAGTTTCTCATTAAACGTAATTTAGTTTGACATTTTTTCAAACCGCTATTTGAATAATCTTTTAAACGAAGGTGCCAAATACGCCGAAATCCTAAGATATGGGTTTAAATATCTAGTGTAAGAGCAAGGGACTATTTTTAGTTTGAGAATTTTCATAAATTAAGTCGAGCGGGAAAATCCTGTTGAGCTGCAGCAAAGTATTTGTGTCTTTGTAAATATTAAGAAATAAGGGATTTTATATTCAAAGTTATCAGGAAAATGAAAGTGATGCTGAAACTAATTGCTATGGTTATTATTTCTCTGCAATTAGTTGTTATTTAATTAACACTAAAACATTAACTAAAGAACAGGAAGTTAAAGGCACTAAAGACGACTGCCTTACTTATAGGTTTATGTTTTACCGCAGACTTTCTTTATACGAGTAGTTGATCTGAATATTGTCCTTAATAAATAATGGTTAATGCACGTGAAGCTTATTGTCTGATCAGAATGTTATAGCTAGAGAGTCGCAACAGTGAATTATTGTTTTATTTCCTGCCATTACAGAAATGAATAATCTAAGTCGAACACGAGGAACAAGAAAATTGCTGTAAGAAATTTGCATCTGAGTCTCTCTGCAAAGGGCGCTCGTTTAAAATCAATAATTGAAACTTGACAAGATTCTATTGGCACAGCACCCTTAAATGCAACAAAACCCTCTAGCAATGATATTTTACCCTTTCTTGAGATACGAAATATTAGTAAAAATAAGAACCAGACGCTACAAAATACAAATCACGCGACCCTCCCACTTATATATGTTAAGGGCGGTCGGACACCCATGTGCGACTATTGTAGGTTTCTGGCAGTAATATGTTGATATTCACTATAATATAAAAAGCTAGTGAAATATAAAACAGATAGCAAAAACTATGTCATTTTCCGACTTTTAACGGGCGCGCTTCTTATGGCCATTTTCTTATTCCTCGTATTCGATATGATAAGATTAATAATTTCTAACATCGTCGAAGTTCCGGCTGTAGGTTACCATTGGAGCTCTCAACAATTATGTAAACCTAACTAACACTCAAATATTTGTATTTATTATTTCTCCCACTATTTATTAGAGCCTTGTTTAATATTTCATGTGCCTAATAAAATATTTAGATTTTAACGTTAACTCACTTTGTTAATTTTTGTATTTTAAGTAATAATAATAATAATAATAATAATTGTCTTTTATTCAGAATAATAATATACAGAATACACAAGGCGAGCTTCAGCATGGCTGTTCTTACAGCTAACCTTGCAAAATATAGATACTTCAATTGGACGCAAAAAGCATCGTAGCAGAGTTCAAACCAATCTATTATAATGGCAATGTACAATGAACAAGATTGCTCGCATGTACGATGAATGGATAGAAGGTTGGCATTTCACTGAGATGTAACAAGACGTTTTTAAAATATGTTTTAAATGATATATAAGACATGCTTTAAATTTTTCCGTTTTGTGTATCGGGATTGTAACTAACTGTAATGGGCGGACATTGACAATTAGTGACAATAACTTTGTGATACATGGTGGCAGAATGCATCAATCGGCTATTGAATGTATTCAACCACCTGATTACTTTTAATTTATAAGAGACAGAGTCATATTTTCGAATACCATATATATAACGTACACAAGCCATTTGCACTTGTTGCAGCCTATTCTTATCACCAATATTTAAGCATGGCCCATAAACTGCGTCGCAATAATTTAAATGAGAAAGAACTAAGGCATCGCACAAAAGAGTCTTTATTTTCGTCTTTAAGTAACTTCTATACGGATATAAAATTCTTAAACTGCCATATGCCCTTTTTAATATTTTCACTACTTGTTCGCTAAATTTTAAATCACAGTCAATTGTCAATTTTGACTGTATCGGCAAGCACAACGGATTGATTACCAACCCAGAAATTAATGTAATGAAGAACTGAATCACGAAGTTTACTCGGTCCAAACCAAATAGCACTGGTTTATGCGGAATTAATAATTAAAG
>OW679194.1:226982877-227197939 GCA_940337035.1 Agriotes lineatus | reverse complement strand
GATGGACACCTAATCACAATCCTTGCTTAAGGCAATCCCGAAGTTGTTGTTTGACCTTGCAACTCTTGAATAATCTTATTGGCGGAGTATTTTTGCATGCTTCGCTCCCGTCTAACCGTCCAGGCCCGGTTAGCCGGGTTACGACAGGCTTGGTGGCGCCCTCATAATTTCGACATACCCTGTATATATTATGCCACAGCGCGCTTGCCCAGAACGTATCGTGTGACTCACGCCCGACTCCCTGAGCGTTCCAGCCGTGGCCTATTAGCCTATTTCGAACCGATCTCAGGGCAAGTGTGTCATGTTTTCAGGACTGATTCCGTGGTGCGATGCTCACCTTGGGTGGGTGTCGTAAAGTCCTTTTCATACCGTAACAAAGTGTAACTAAGAAACTCTACTGAAACACTCATTTATATCAATTTATTTAATTCTAATTAATTGCAGTTAACTAACTAAGGTACATACACTGGTGGCAAAAATTAGAAGGATAGCGCTTACTCGGATACTTACTACGTGCACATCAGTTTTATTGTATTCTACTAATAGGTCATTGCTTTATAATAATTAGTAAATGACATTTTAAATTTTAGTTAGTAGGCTGAGATTTTATAAATCAACTATAGCAAAATTTATCTAGCACAGAAACTGATAACTTTTTTGTTTATTATAAAAACCACACTATTGGAATATTGATATGCGCGGTTTTTAGTATTTAAAGAAATATGAAAGTAGAAAAAGAGAGAAGTATCTTTAATTCTGACTTTAGAGAATAATATTATGACAAACGGTTGTTTATAATAAAATAGTAAGTCTAAATGCAAAATTTCAGCTTCACACTAGCAACCTGTATTTTTTAAGATTTAAGCAATGCAAAATTCATGATACGGTCAGATATTAACAAAATCAAATCTGTGGAAATATTGGTAAATTTCGGTGGGATATCATTTGAATGGTCATTTAATTTTAGTTTTTTAATGAATTTACGAAATAAAAAAAGATTTTATTTTTATTTTACTATAAAATGTCAAAGAAAAAAGTATTTCCTTGATTTGAAAAGAACACTTCCGTAATTAGAACTACTATATCCCTACAGGGGGTCTTAAAATAAAAAAAAGAAACAACATTAAGAGTTTAATAAACTAACTAACAATTATTTGGTTAAAACTACAATATTAATACAGGTATTAAAAACATAATTAAGAAGTTGCTGGTGTAAAGCTAAAACTTTGTATTCAGACGTATTCTTTCATTACAAACAGCTTTTCCTTATAACATTTTTCGCTAATGTAAAAATCTGGTGTGGCACACGCACACCACTTCCTTTTACAGTGATCTTTATCCAAAAATTATATTTGTAATTTTTAAGCATTTGTTAAAATTTTTCAGAAATTACAAATTCTACAGAAACCGTACAAAAAATCTAAAAAACTGAAAAATCACAAGAGTAAACACCATATTTCCGGGTATGAGATTTTCTTAAAAAGCTTGCTGTCGTATATAGATAGTACACAAAACTTAAATATGAAGTTTAAATGCTATACCTCTTTTCGTTTTTGAGATATTCTGTTTACGCACAGACCGACACACACAGACAGATCAATGAGCAAAAAATGTTGTTTGGGTTCAGGGGACTCTAAAACGTAAAGATCTGTTGAAAACTCAATTTCGAATTTTTGGGGTGAATCCAATACTTCCTTTATCGTAAAAGGAAGTAAAAATTGAAGATACCTCTCTCTTTAACTATTTTCATATTTTATTAATTTCTAAACACCCCGTATATCAAATTTAAAATTTCTGTATGGCACTGTAGTTTCTATAAGAAGCAAAAACTGTTCTAAAGAATGACTTTTCTACCAAAAATTAAAAATAAAAAAGTGTGAACTCAATCTGTATATTATAACTAACATACAGAAATTTTTGTAGATGGCCAAGAAATAGTTTATTTTTTCATCTGTTTTATAGCAACCATACATTCAGGCAATTCTTGATATTACTTATATAATATTATTTTTTATTATACCTGCATCAGAATCGCCGTTTAAAGCACGCCTGAGCGTGCGAATACAAGCGATTAAAGCTCGCCGAGCTTTAAAGGTTGTCAAGGAAACGACTGAATGCAACAACGGACATGGACGAGACAAAAACGTAAATAATTCTCGTAACTATAGTAGCAATATTATTATGCCCTCTCGATTTATCACGACAAAAATTATTTCTAAGTTTTTAGTGCGTAATTTATTTCCAGTATTGGAGGTATAATAAAAAATAGCGTAAAGTATTCGTGGATAACTGGTCTTTAAAACACTTGCTCTATTTCGAGCACTCCGGCTACGCCGTCGTGCTCGAAAACTCGCGCGTGTTTTAAAGACCTTGTTATCCACTCATACTTTAATATACTATTTTATTATACCTGCATCAGAATCGCCGTTTAAAGCACGCCTGAGCGTGCGAATACAGGCGATTAAAGCTCTCCGAGCTTTAAAGGTGGTCAAGGAAATGACTGAATGCAACAACGGACATGGACGCGACAAAAACGTAAATAGTTCTCGTAACTATAGTAGCAATATTATTATGACCTTTCGATTTATCACGGCAAAAATTATTTCTAAGTTTTTAGTGCGTAATTTATTTCCAGTATTGGAGGTATAATAAAAAATAGCGTAAAGTATTCGTGAATAACTGGTCTTTAAAACACTTGCTCTATTTCGAGCACTCCGGCTACGCCGTCGTGCTCGAAAACTCGCGCGTGTTTTAAAGACCTTGTTATCCACTCATACTTTAATATACTATTTTATTATACCTGCATCATAATCGCCATTTAAAGCACGCCTGGGCGTGCGAATACAGGCGATTAAAGCTCGCCGAGCTTTAAAGGTTGTCAAGGAAACGACTGAATGCAACAACGGACATCGACGCGACAAAAACGAAAATAATTCTATTAACTATAGTAGCAATATTATTATGCCCTCTCGATTTATCACGACAAAAATTATTTCTAAGTTTTTAGTGCGTAATTTATTTCCAGTATTGGGGGTATAATAAAAAATAGCGTAAGGTATTCGTGGATAACTGGTCTTTAAAACACTTGCTCTATTTTGAGCACTCCGGCTACGCCGTCGTGCTCGAAAACTCGCGCGTGTTTTAAAGACCTTGTTATCCACTCATACTTTAATATACTATTAAATATGACATATGACACTCAAGAAACTTGGAAATTTCCAACTATTTTTACTAATATGCTAGTAAATAAAATATGCAACTGTTTTCAGTGACTAAAATAAAGTTTTATTCACAAGTGAGTTTTCATTATTTTTACTACTGCATTGTTGGTAGCACTGTCAAGCTATGTCAAATTCGTAATTTTCAGGTTAAGTTTTGCGTCAGTCTGTGTCACATAACAAACAAAACCTAACCTACGAACCTCGAATTTGACATAGACTGACAATACACTTCAGTACTGCCAATACACTTCCGTACTGTCAAACGTATATCACAAATCATAGACGACTAATTATAAATTTATTTCGCGACCTATTCTGACTGCGCAAACTATTTAGGCACCACAATTGCTACTGTAAGATAAAACGTCGTATATCACACGTGAGCGAAATGCCATTATAAGCTCTTGAGAAATTGTATCGCTCGTGGTGGGGCACTCGCGATTCAAAATTCTCACTCGCAAATAATGATGCATTTCTCTCACTTATAATATAATCTACTATTATGAAATACAAAGACTATGCCCCTTCACAATTTAACAAATGCAAACTGCAAAGTAAAAAGTTGCAAAGTCAGTTTATGAAATAGGCCCCTGGTTATGTTTATTTAAATTTCCTTTCTCTTGTAAAAATGGTGTATCAGGGAATATTTTCAATGCATACATCCAATAAAGGTATAAAACATAGTAATATGCCAAGTTTTTAAATACCGCTTTCGTAGTTTTTATTAAAATTTTGGAATAAAAGAAATATACGTTTTCATTTGCCACTTAGGCGAAATTATGGAAATTATTTGACTATAGTAGTATTGCTATCATTGAATAGTCAATACATTTTAAAGTGTAGTTTTTTTAAAACTTAACAAGAAATGATTATATTATTTAATATTTAGCAAATGTTTCTAGTATTTATTTTGTACATTGCAGACTATTGTGAGAAATTATATTTATTTTTTTTTAATTTATTTTGGTACACAGCCAACAGCCGTTAAGCCAATTATAGGCGTCGCCGTACATTTTATGGGGACTTCCAATCCCACTAACGACTGTCATGATGTTATTATGACATCCGGGACCAACTATTTCCGTGCCGTATCACGAGGCGCCGATAGAAGCAGCCATGGAACTCCCATCCAAGTTCTGACCAGAAAGAGCGTTGCTTAACTCTACTGATCATACGTGGACGCTTGTATAAGCTACACCACCCGGGACCTTAATAATTACAAAGAATCTCCAGGCTACGGTTCCTACATACAAAAATCTGGTGTGATACACTCACACAACTTCCTTTTACAGTGATCTTATAATTAGTCAAAAATTTCATTTTTAATTTTTAACCATTTGTTAAAAATTTTCAAAAATTACAAATTCTACAAAAACGGTACAAAATCGAGTGTTAGTTGAAGAGACAAATTTTCTCTAGAATTTTAAGGTGAATTCAAAAATGTAATAATATACCGGGTGTTTTATTTAAAATAGGAGTTAATAAAAAAATAGAAAAAAAAACAAAAGAAACCCACTTTAGAAGTATTCAACTGGAAAATCACCTATCTCAC
Source organism: Agriotes lineatus (assembly GCA_940337035.1). Classification (NCBI taxonomy): domain Eukaryota; kingdom Metazoa; phylum Arthropoda; class Insecta; order Coleoptera; family Elateridae; genus Agriotes; species Agriotes lineatus. The sequence goes on along the minus strand of OW679194.1, from coordinate 227,193,166 downwards.
ATCAATACACATTAAAAATGTAAGAAAAATGTAAAGTTTGAAAAAAATCGTTAGAGCCGTTTTTGAAAAAATCGAAAAAAACTGAAAAATCACAAGAGTAAACACCTACTTCCGGTTATGCGATTTTCTTCAAAAGCTTGCTGTCTCATCTACATAGTACACAAAACTTATATATGAAGTTTCAATGCCATACCTCTTTTCGTTTTTGAGATATTCTGTTCACAGACACACACACAGACAGACACACAGACAGACAGACCAATGAAAAAAAATATGTTTTTTGGGATCAGGGGACTCTAAAACGTGAAGATCTGTTGAAAACTCAATTTCGAATTTTTGGGGTGAATCCAATACTTCCTTTATAGTAGTAAAAGGAAGTAAAAAAAATCTGGTGTGATACACTCACACAACTTCCTTTTACAGTGTTCTCATAATTAGTCAAAAATTTCATTTTTAATTTTTAGCCATTTGTCAAAATTTTCAAAAATTACAAATACTACAAAAACGGTACAAAATAGAGCGTTAGTTGAAGAGACAAATTTTCTCTAGAATTTTAAGGTGAATTCAAAAATGTAATAATATACCGGGTGTTTTATTTAAAATAGGAGTTAATAAAAAAAATAGAAAAAAAAACAAAAGAAACCCACTTTAGAAGTATTCAACTAGAAAATCACCTATTTCACATCAATAAACGTTAAAAATGTAGTAAAAATGTAAAGTTAAAAAAAAATCGTTAGAGCCGTTTTTGAAAAAATCGAAAAAAACTGAAAAATCTCAAGAGTAAACACCTACTTCCGGTTATGCGATTTTCTTCAAAAGCTTGCTGTCTCATCTACATAGTACACAAAACTTATATATGAAGTTTCAACGCCATACCTCTTTTCGTTTTTGAGATATTCTGTTCACAGACACACAGACAGACAGACCAATGAAAAAAAATATGTTTTTTTGGGATCAGGGGACTCTAAAACGTGAAGATCTGTTGAAAACTCGATTTCGAATTTTTGGGGTAAATCCAATACTTCCTTTATAGTAAAAGGAAGTAATAAGTCGCATGCTGGGTTCTTTAATTAGAATTCTATGCACTTATACAGGGAGTCTCAAAAACAATCGGACAGCGATTAGCCATAGATTCCTTACGTCATAATAAATCGATTAAACCTAAGATACCTTAGTACAAAGTCTCTTCAGTAAGAAGTTATAGGACCTTGAAGTAAAATTTTTTATTTTTTATTTTTTTGTTAATTTCCATAATTGTAGAGATATCAATTTGAATTTTGGTATACATACCTACTATTATATACTGCACTAATAGAAAAATTTTATAAACTAGACTTGACTGTAAACGGCACTTTGCCTAACTTTCAAAACTTTTTGTAGCTCTAACTTCGTTATCTGTAACATTTTTTAAAATTTTAGGTTATTATCTGAAAGAAAATTAAAATACACAAACATAGTGTACCTTCATAGGCGTAGGAACAACCGTTTACCTTAAAATACCTATCAAAGGTTTTTGGTTGTCACTAACACATGTAATTATCAAGTAGGCATGATCACAAAAACAATGGTCATCTAGTAAAAAACAATGATAAATCAATTAATGATATTAGTGACATAAGAATTTGTTCTCTTATGTTTAAGAAAAGGCCGCTACAACGAATTCTCCAATGTCGCAGCATTTTCGTAAGCACAAAATACAAAAACCTGATGTCACCAACGTCATTAATTGATTTCTTGTAGTTGTTTACTAGATTACAATCATTACCCATTGTTTTTGTGATCATGGCTACTTGATAATTGCACATCTTAATGACAACCAAAAACCTTTGATAGGCATTTTACGGTAAACGGTTGCTTTTAGGCTTAAGAACTAAGAGTACATTATTTTTGTGCTTTTTAATTCTCTTTCAGAGAATAACCTAAAATTTTTAAAAATGTTACATATAACGAAGTTAGAGCTAAAAAAATTTTGAAAGTTAGGTATAGTGCCCTTTACAGTCAAGTCTAGTTTATGAAATATTTCCTATTAGTGTAGTATATAATAGTAAGTATGTATACCAAAATTCAAATCGATATCTACACATTTGTAGAAATTCATAAAAAAATAAAAATTCAACTTCAAGGCCCTATAATTTCTTATTACTGAAGGGACTTTGTACTAAGGTATATTAGGTTTAATCGATTTATTATGACGTAAGGAATGTATGGCTAATCGATGTCCCATTCTTTTTGAGACATCCTGTATATACTCCAAAATATCAATTTTAGAACTTATTAAGCTTTCGGGCAGACGCAAACGCCTACTGAAACTAAAGAAAAAATAGTTTTTGTAGATATTTTACCACACATCAAAAGCTTAAAAGTATTATTAGAGAAACGTTTCGGAACAAAATGTGTTCATGTTATTAACACAAGTAATTAATTAATAAATTAGAATAAAAAAGTTATCATTTTTATTTTTTGTAGGACAAACCAATACTTAAAATTTAGTGAATTATTTTACTCAAATTTTCCAGAATTTGACAAATTTTACCTCCCTCGTCTCAAAGACGAAGGAAGTATTGTAATCACAAAAAAATCACATTCCCAGATTTCATCAGATCTTCGTGTTTCAAGGTCCCTAGATGAAAAACAGGTTTTCTCAATTTCGTCTGTCTGTCTGTCTGTTGGCGGTATAACTCAAAAACTATTTGTCGGAGAAAGCTGATATTTTGCATACACATTATATATATACCTAGAATAAAACCGGTAAAATATTAGACAAATATATACAAGGTGACCACAGTAAAAAATAAAGTTTTGTTAATTTTTGCGTTAATTTTGAAATAGAATGAAGCAATAATTTTCACATAGGTCAGGCTTTACACTTGCCGAAAATAGAACTCAACAGATACAGGATAATGTCACAAAAGAGTTGAAACGTTTCACCAATAAGACCGTTCTCTTAAATAAAGGCGCGCGCCGCACTCATTTCAAATATCCTCGATGGTGCAGTTCGACTATTCATCTTATGTATTTATTCTGATTAACAAAGACATTTTTTGATCGATTGATTGACTGATTGTGGAATCGGCGGGTTCAAACTCCAGCGGGATACATTTTTTTTTATTTGAAATTTTTTTAATGTATTAGAAACGTGAAGATATTTTTACTCCTAACTTAATTTGATGTTTAAAATTATTTAATGTCACAATATCGACGAGGGAAGTTCTGGGTAAAGCTTTTTACAGATTTTATTCAAAATGGTAAGGTTATTTCGCCAAAAATCTTAAACAAAATTACGTTAGTATGTACAAACTGTACAAAAGGTATTCATTTAAAATGTAGGTCACATCATATTATTATTACAGAGATACACAAAACCATATTGCAGAAGATTATTATATTTTCCAATACCAAAAACCTACGTAATTTCATATCTGCTAGAGTTATAATGGTAACACACTACTGAACATTATTAAGGAACCACCAAAAACATTCAAATTATTTTAGAAAAATCTGTAGAAGGCTTTACCCAGAACTTCCCTCGTCGACATTGTGACAATAAATCATTTTAAAATTCAAATAAAGTTACGAGTAAAAATATCTTCACGTTTTAGAAATACAACATTTTCAAATAAAAAAAAAACGTTACCGGTGGTCTAATTCGAACGGCAGGCGGACTGCGTGTACAGCCCACAACGTTTTGTGAGATTTGTAAGAGAATGGACAATTTCTACCTGCACCACGAAGAACCAACCTCTCGAATTCCTGCTTTGCAGCTATATTTAGTAACACGCAAATGTGTCCCTCGTTTTTGAGGAATTACAAGCAGTACACCTTTTAAATGGGTTTTAAATGGGATTACCACTTAGGCTATTAAGACGGTTTAATCAAATAGCTCTGCGCCAACTATATTATTCACACTATCTGGTATTATTACACCCTATGAATATAATTTCTGAGTGGTGAGGACAATCAATTATTTTTTGAAAAAATCCACGGGGGCAAACCTTGCCCCTATGTAACGGCGCCTATGCTTAAGGGCGAATAAAAACATAGAAATCATACAGTGCTTTTCTCATAAAGCAGATATAAGCATAAAAAGATGAAAAAATGTAGTCCTCCGCTGGGATTTGAACTCAGCCGCTCACAGGCTAATATTTGAGGGAGTTTCTCCTGCATTGTAAAGATACTATATGATTCTGTCCCATTTCTGATTTTTAATCTGCATCGCTTAGGTCTCATTTTCGCCAATGATAAAACCTGAGCGATACCTTTCCAAATTATTACTTTTATCTTTTGTAAATAAAAGAAGTGGAAGTTGTGACACTCGAAGAATCGTCATGGAAAGGATGTTTCTTGAAATTGTTTTACTCTGCACGTTCCTACGCAAGTAACTAAACAATTTTAAAAATCAAAGGAAAATCGAGCTAACAATATCTTTACACTTGCTTATGCAAATTAAATCAATTATCAAATTTAAAAAATTACAGGGGAGGAACTCGATCTACATCATCAGCGGATACAATCGTCGATAGTCAGATAGATTTAACTGCGCCATGCAGGCTCACTGATATGATTGCGATTGCGAACGGTATTATTGTTTAAACTTTTTGAATTTTTTGCGACCTTATCTTGTATTTTTTGGGTTTTATTTTCCTCAAGTGTAAGACCTGATCTATGTGTAAATTACTACTTTAATCTATTTCCCACTTAAGGCAAAAATAAACAAAATTTTATTTTTTGAAGGGCTCACCCTGTATATATTTGTATGAAATTGTACCGGTTTCATGCGAGGTAACTATATAATTTGTATACAAAATATCGCCTTCTTCCGACAAATACTTTTTGAGCTATACTGCCAACAGGCAGACAGACAGACGAAATTGAGAAAACCTGTTTTTCGTCATCTAGGCACTCTGAAACATGAAGATCTGAAGAAATCCAGAAACAAAAAACAAATGTCGTCATAATGTTTATGCCTTACAGTATCTCTCTGTACTACAAATTTGTTGGTATTTAAAATCCTAGCCACTTCTCTTTGAGAATATTCTTCGTGAATGAATAATCATTTATAACAACTCCTCGGGGGTCAAATGGCATATTTTAGATGAAGGATATCAAAAAATTATAATTTTTTAAGAATACTCTATTAAAAGCTATAAATCCCGAAAAATTAAATTTACAGAGAAATGCAACTTTAGAAATTGATAATTGGAGGTGGTTATGTTTGTTTCCTTGAAAAAACGCTCATTTGTCGTGAATTTTTTATGTTGTTATATAACTAATAAAATTATTACATTTCTATATATCATTTAATTATATTGTTTTCGTGGAATTATTTCAAATTTTATTAGTGATCCATTAATTACGTCTAGCAGTGTACTTCTCTATATGAAATAATTTTTGAACTAACCCCGGTAACATTTCATGATGAATAATGTACATTGTACCGTACCCGTAGCCCCTATACTGACAAATACTATCAGTATTTCAGCAATCGACTTCTTTGTCTTTTTTTCTATAGAATTTATAAAAGCTTTGAACGACATGTAATCTTGCATGCCCCAAAGCCCCTTGAAGACGCCATTTATGAAATACATTAGCTAAGATCGTGCAGACAAGTATGGTGGTAAAATCAGGCGCACCCTTCACAAAGCTTTTAGTTCCATTTAGCTGTAAAAAGGTGCAGGTGTTTCGTAGACGCATTTTCACACATTAAGACAACGAAATGTACACACTTAAACCATAATTCTGCAAACAAAAAACAAATCGATACACCGGAGAGAATATAATTTGCATACAAATTGAAAAATGTGCTGAACCGCTTGAAACCAAAGTGCATTATATAAAGTTCCCTCTAGACTTTCTAATTTATTAATTTGAAGTAGGTAATTATAATGACCCTGCTTGCTATGCCACGTTATCTGATACCCCAGAAAAATAAGTGTCAAAATTTAATTCTATTAGAGTTTACCATTAAAAAATTAAATTCTCAGAATATGAATCCGTCATTCTAGTTTTCGGTTGTAAGTGAGCCAAATGTCCTCAAAATGCCAAAACATACGAGGTGTCACTATTAAATAACTGGATTGAGCTTTCACAGGACGCATTTTCACCTTGGATTTGTCTTAACATGCATTCAAACCTCAATAACTTCAGTTATTGTGTTACGCGAATAATTTGCAACAGAAGTGTTTTTATGGAAAAAAATGCCTAACAAAGTCTGGTAATATTTAAAAAAAATTTAAGATTTAAGAATTTTCCACTCGAATTCGTGTTTTGGAGGTTTACAGCAAGACCAGAAGACGTAGACGATGACGAACTTACTGGTCCAGGATAAAATTAGCAAAATCGATGGAACATATTGTAAGTTAAGTATTAGAATCGTCGCATAAATAATAAATATCGATAAGATAGCGTTATACACGATATTGTACGATATTTTGAACATTAGAAAAGTATCCTCGAGGTAGTGTCAAGATTTCCCACAATGCACCCGATGATTTAAAGTATTACCTTGCTTGAGTGTCCTCTCTTTTTGCCCGATTTTGTTCTATAAGACTTTTACTTCTTTTCCCAAAGCGAAGTCTGTGCTCAATGAGACGCGTTTAGAGTAGGCTTCCAAACTTAAGAAAAAATGGCGAAGTTATTAATGCGGCTGACAGAAAATGGTTTGCAGCAGTATTTTGATCAGTGGAAAATACGAATCCAACGATGTGTTAGTGCACACTGGGAGTACATTGATGCTAAAAGTATCTAAAACTTAAAAACCTAAGCAAACAGCTATTTACGACATGAGGCGACAGCTAAGCATTTATAACCGAGCTACTACATCACGGTCGAGCCCGTTAGGGCGAGACACCTGAACTAGCAAGGCCATAATCGCAAATACCGGCCGGCCGTGTGTCGTATTTTTTTTATACTAAACAAGAAGAAAAATCATCTTGATTATAAATAATGACGTTTGATAGCTGACATTTGTACCATGAATGAAAGCAATAATCGAATGTGTGAATGCTCCTCGACACCGAAAGGTAAAATAAGCTAGAGATAATGAATGAATGAATGAATATTAGCTATTCAAGTATGAATTTCTTTATTTGTTGCGTTAGTTAAAGTTGTGTGCTGTAGGGATTCATATGATTTATATGTTGTCCTTCATATGTTATAATAGTTTTTTGTAATGAAAACTGAAACTAGAGTAAACACAAGAAAAACTAGTCTCTTACATTCAACTATTCGTGTAAATTCATAAACTGAAATTTCTAATATAATTTGGTATATTGGCTCTCTTGTTTCACCCCTATTGGAACGTGATTGTCTTTAAAGAAGTTTCATTTTTTTACACGGCTGCTATTAACAGTGATGAGTTTCGTGTCGCATTGCATTCTATTACATATTTCACTGTGCCGTTTTTCTTTTTCTTACAATTTCGTTGTCTTCTAACATGCCTTAAATTAAAAGTAGATGTTTTATATGTTCAAAGTATTCTAATGCTTTTTTTAATTAATTGTTCTTAGAATACACACATCTTCGTTTGTCAGAAATTTTCTACCCACGATTTTTCATAAGTTTTGTGTAGCCACAATTCAAATGCTGCGAATGTGTTGAACATATATCTTATTTATTCCCAAAAACATGGTTTAACTATCCTTATTCTTGTAAATGTAGTCCTCAATTAAATAATACTGTTTTCAATTTGCCTGTTAAATGATGGATTTTTTGTTTATATAAATTTATTTTGTGGCGTTGCAGATTGAGCATGACATTATTGAAAGAGTTATTACTAATACATTCCATAGATAAGAAAATAATTAGTGATGGGCTTATTCGAATGAAAAATAACTGGTTATCCGGTTATTGAAATAACCTATGGAACTCGGTTTTCGTTCCAAGTATTCGAATGAAAAATAACCGTATCTCAGCGACCTGCCAGTGATCGAAATTATGTAGAGTACTAGCTGAAACCCGCGGCAAATGCCGCATTTAAAATCTAGGACGAATTTAATAACTTTTGTTGCACTAAAGAAAGTTTTAAAACCACGCTAGAGAATGGCAATAAGGAAAAGTTCCAAAAAAATATATTTTCAAATGGAAAGTTCCTGGAAAGGGAACGCTCGCCTCTGGAGAGCGTTTTATGGACATTCTTGGATAGCCTCCGAGCAACTCTCTTTCATATTGGATACGGCCAATACTGCTGAATTGAATAGTGTCTTCTTTTTCTGTTCAGTATTAAATGGTAAATGGTACAGTACACGCAAGCATGAAAGATAAGCGATACCAAAGAGCATATGTTGAAGTAAGATACATTTTAGCTTAAAAAGTATAATTATTTAAAATACTGATTGCTGCTTCAGATGGATTCTAAGCAGTAACGAATACTAAGTATATATTTTTACTTTGTAGATCTTCCTCGATGAAGACAAAAACATAACCTCAACTTCTTGCACATGTCCTCGTGGACAAGTTTCATGTCACCATGTTGCTGCACTGGCACCATTTGCCCATTATAATATATCAGTTACGGACCAGTCATGTAGCTGGTCAGTGCGTAAACAATCTAAAGCACTTGATGAAAACTTGAAAACAATCGATGAATTGTTTTTGCCGTCTAAGGAATATCGAGCTTCAAAGAGAAGTGTTACCAAGAAAGTGATCGAAACGCTTAGAGAAAAATTGACTTCGTTTGGAGGGCTGGTAGGATTCAGTTGGCTTCTAGCACCTAAACTTACTGCACAGGAAGATATTATTGTTCCGCAGATTAGTTATATAATTTTCTTCGCAGAATATCAAAATATATCTGAAAAAATTAGTTATTTTGAACAAAAAGTGAATGTTTCTCAAGACCAAGTAATAACTATATTTGAGAAAACCATAGGGCAGTAAAAAAATCCCTTGTGATTAATTATTCGCAGGTTTCGTTTAACAGCCAGTTTGTTCGGTACGGTGCTAGCAGCTTGCAAAAGAAATCGTTACCCTGCATCGCTTTTCAAAAAACTAACAGGTTTGCTTTGCAAAATATTTTTCACATTTTTCATAAAGTTCTGTTATTATGCAGGAACATATAACTTAGATGGAGTAAAGGCCATTCGGTGAGGGGCGAGAACATGAAAATAATGCAATTGAAACATTTGGGGCAGCAACTGGACTTTCTGTGACATCTGCTGGACTATGGCTCCATCAGTTTGGATACCTTGGGGCCATCCCAGATGGCCTTGTAGGAAGAGCTTGTGGAAGTTAAATGTCCATTTAAATATCGCAATTCCAACTTGATGGAATCACATGATAAAGGCTATATTTGTTCTTACGATAAGGTACTGCAACAGTTTGGGGTAAATGAAAACCATGAATATTTTCACCAAATACAGGGTGCATTGCACTTGTTAGTACATAAAAAGAAATGCTATCTAGTTATCTGGTATGCGTAAAGCTGAAAGACATTTCCAGCTTCTCTAATTTCTTTGTAGCAATGTCCAAACGGCTGCTTCAATAGCATGTTTTCAGCTTCGGTTAAGACACTGCTGCTTGTGTCATTGGGTGTGTTCAGCCGGCATAGCGCTGAGGTAGCGACTGCGTTGAACGCTTCGCTGACCGACAGCGCTTCGGTTTCGCTTCTGCAGCAGTTGCCATTTTTGGGAGCAAATTTATTTTCGCTCCATTGTCGCTTCATTTCCGCTTGACCACTCAGCAGAACACGGTGTTTGGGCTAATTTGTAAATATAACCTAGAAAGGCGCGAAAATCATGGTTTCTGAAACGACCCTGCTGCAGTTTAATGTTAACGGAGAAACTGTAGCGGCGGAAGTCCCATCACATATGGTACAAGCTATTTTTGATGGTGTGTATTGCTTCTTAATATTACTATAATTTCGTTCGAACTAAGTTACATTTCCATTGAATCTTTTGAAACTACCTACTGTTGATTAAATTAAGTCTAAGATTTTATTTTTCTTATCGACGAGACGATCAAGAATGATGTTATAAATCAAATTACGCAGCAACGCATGGTACCGGAAAGAACAGATGAGCCTGCAGACGATTCAGCTGCCGAGCGGTTTGTTTGGTCACAGAAATCGACCATGTTGTTGATTGAGCACTACCGCTCAGAATGCTGCAACTTCAGAAACCCCAAAATGAAAAATAGTCTGTTATGGGGGAGAATTGCCGAAAATATGAAAAAAAATTGTTACCATGTGACACCGGACATGTGTGACAGAAAATTTAGAAATTTGAAGAGCACTTATAAAGGAATAAAAGATACCAAAAGAAAAACTGGCAGAGGTGGACAAACTTGGGAATATTTCGACGTGATGGATGACCTGCTTCATACTGATGCCACCATTAATCCTCCACACTTAATATCGTCCATTCCACAACCTAAGCTTCCCTTATCTGTGCTAAACCAGCCCTCTACATCTACTCAGTCGTCCTTAATCCCAGCATATATACCTGCACCCTCTTCGTCAGCTTTGCCACCCCCAATACCTTCAAATTCATCATCCCTTGCCTCTTCAACATCGAATTCTTCATCACCAACTCCACCCGTGGAATCGTTATTAAGCCTGTCATCCACACCGTCTAGAATTCCCAGTTTGAATACTGCTGCCAGTGATACTCGAGGTACCAAACGTAAAAATAGAGAGTTAGAAGAATTTCGAAAGCAAATGCTGCTCTCCGCAGAGCAGAAAATTAGAGAGCTGCAAGAAATTAAAAATGTGTACAAGGAGCAACTCCAAACGCAAAAGAAGCGAAATGATATTTTGCGACAACTGTTAGAGTTAGTTAAAAATACAAATAATAAAAATAATTAGTTTTAAAATTGTATCATTATTTTATGTATAATTATATTTAAATGTATATATTTTTTTATTTGATTCACTTAATATTGTAATGAGTAAGAAGTTTTGTAATAAATATATTTTGACATCGGTGTATAGTCTGATTTTTTATTAGACAGGGAGTTTATTATATCGCGCAATATGTGTAAATGCGTTTATTTTAAAATGCAATATGGAAACGTTACTGAGTATGTAAAAACATAATATATTGTACGGGGGAAGGAATTCTGTTGATCAAATAGTAGAAAGACTTCAGTTTACAGCAAGTATGTGGGTTATTACATGCCCTGTTCTTTCTCATGCTTCTTTTTCAATAAAATTACGGTTCATATATTGCATTTTAAAATAAACGCATTTACACATGGCATGGCGTAACAATATTCACCGTAGTATTTTGATGGTTTTTGATCTGGTGTTTTAGCATTTATTGCATTGTACAGGGTCCGGCAATGAAACGGGAAGATTTCGTAAATAATTTTATTGTTGCAAAATTATTTTTTTTATAATTATGAATACATTAATGGGAAATAAAAGAGTAGCCATTTGATTTACAATGTTAAAAAAAAAAATTTTTGTATACTACATCTGCCAAATGTCCTCCGTTGACATTTATGCATTCTTGGGAGTCGAGCCTGAAAGTTTTGCATCACTCTTCGTGGGGTTACCTAAAAACAAAAGTGTTTGCAACTGATCCACCCAGGACAATCCCGGCCCTCAAACAACGAATTCGTGACGAGATTGCAGCAATACCTGTTGATATGCTGCAAAGAGTGATGCAAAGCTTTCAGGCTCGACTCCAAGAATGCATAAATTTAATGTCAACGGAGGACATTTGGCAGATGTAGTATTCAAAAAAATTTTTTTTAACATTGTAAATCAAATGGCTACTCTTTTATTTCCCATTAATGTATTAATAATTATAAAAAAAATAATTTTTCAACAATAAAAGTATTTACGAAATCTTGCCGTTTGCCGGACCCTGTATGTAACCCTTTTCAAAGTTGTTAATTAAAATGCAGAGAGAAGATCTCTAAAAAGGATGCCTAATTGTTTTGTAATTCTGCTGCTGCATGAATGACCCTTTGACTATGTTTACACTTACACAACAAAAACATGCTAATTTTATAAAATATATTTACAAAATATCAACTACATATATATATACAGGCTGATTTTTTTATCGTGTAACAACTTGTAGGCAACCCATTATGCAGAAGCATGCATTATGTATGCTTCTGCATAATGGGTTGCTTATAAGTTGTTACATGATAAAAAAATCAGCCTGTATACAGTATGTCCCCGGATTGAGTTTACAATAGGTATGATTGACCAAAAATTGGAATTTCATATTTTGGGATTCCGCCCTGCTAGGTGTGAAACGAATTTTAAGAATATTTTCAGTTTTTGAAAAACAAGTAGGCCTTGACAAGGAAGCGAAAAATATTTTATTTTCAGGTAAACTACCCTTTTTGTTCATGATACGGCAAAATTTAATCAAGAAAAGTTGTTGATAATGATAAATTATGACCCTATACCAAATTTCAGAACGATTTGTCGACTTATAAAAAACTGTTAGTTTTTAGAAAATTGTATTTTATTGTCAGGTAAACTACCCTTTTTGTTCATGATACGGAAAAATTGTATTAAGAAAAGTTGTTTATAATCATAAATTATGGCCCTATAACAAATTTCAGAAAGCTCTGTCGACTTAGATTAAACCGTCATTTTTACTTCCTTTTACGATAAAGGAAGTATTGGATTCACCCCAAAAATTCGAAATTGAGTTTTCAACAGATCTTCACGTTTTAGAGTCCCCTGATCCCAAAAAACATATTTTTTTCATTGGTCTGTGTGTCTGTCTGTCTGTCTGTCTGTGTGTCTGTCTGTGTGTCTGTGAACAGAATATCTCAAAAACGAAAAGAGGTATGGCGTTGAAACTTCATATATAAGTTTTGTGTACTATGTAGATGAGACAGCAAGCTTTTGAAGAAAATCGCATAACCGGAAGTAGGTGTTTACTCTTGTGATTTTTCATTTTTTTTCGATTTTTTCAAAAACGGCTTTAACGATTTTTTTCAAACTTTACATTTTTATTACATTTTTAATGTGCATTGACGTGAGATAGGTGATTTTCCCGTTAAAAACTTCTAAAGTGGGTTTCTTTTGTTTTTTTTTCTATTTTTTTTATTAACTCCTATTTTAAATGGAACACCCGGTATATTATTACATTTTTGAATTCTGCTTAAGATTTTAGAGAAAATTTGTCTCTTCAACTAACGCTCTATTTTGTACCGTTTTTGTAGAATTCGTAATTTTTGAAAATTTTTGACAAATGCTTAAAAATTAAAAATTAAATTTTTGACTAATTATAAGATCACTGTAAAAGGAAGTTGTGTGAGTGTATCACACCAGATTTTTCTACTTAAATTATGTGGCACTGAAATCAACTGTATTTTTATTCATTTGTACTTTTGCCTTCTTTTATTGTCAGCTGCGCTCAGTAGCAATAAGATCTCTTTTACCTTATTAACCCAGTCGTGGTTAAGAAAATGCCTGTTGAATTGAACCAGAAATTGACCTAGAATCGTGCTAAGCTGCAAAGGTTAGCTTCTAAAATCTACTCAAGTAAAAGCCAATTTGTTTACATGTAAATGAAAAAACCATATATTATCTGTTAAAAAAGTATTCTAAGTAATGCTAGTGTTAACTACTTAACCGTCAAGCGCGTGGCTATTTTTACCACGCATTAAAGTTAAAGTTATTATCTGCGGCTGACAACTTTATCTGCCGCTCGTCAGCGGCAGATAATATTATCTGCCGCTGACGGGATCAAGTAATTTTCTTCGAATTTTGTTCACAAAGTTGTAAACAATTTGTTATAAAAACGTTTGAAGAAAAAATACTATATATTATTCGGAGCAAAAGTATCTTTATGTGGCTCGGCTGTACTTATCTGCCTCGCAAGCTCGGCAGATAACCCGTCCAGCTCGCCACATAAAATATAACTTTTGCTCCTAATAACATAATATACTATTATTCATTCGAGGCAATTATCTCACTCAGCTTTGTCGCGTGAGCTAAAGTTCTCCTTTCATATATAAAATGTCCCTTTGTTCATTGTGTCATGCGTAACTATTATTTATGTTAATTAATTAGTAGAGCAGGGCGTTATTGCACAACCTCCCACTGAGTCAGTATATTATATCATTATTAAAATATTTGCTAAATGTCTGTTTATATTACTTGTAAATTTACATACGTAAAAAAACATGTGACACTGTTTTGTGTCCCAACCAATATTTGATATCCGACATTCTTTAAAAACTAATTATTTAAAAAGGTGGGAGCTTCAAGTGCAAGAAAGCGTCAATTTTGAATTTTTCCTGTGTTCCTCAAGTTCTTAGATCTGGCTCTGATTCTGAAAGCACTTACGTTCAGACATGTAACATATTTATTACGCAATCACAAATATGTAAATCAAGTAGTGATTTACACTAGTTTAGGTGCTTAAGGTATAATTACGAGAACAGCTTTTGTTACCGTATTAATTTCTTGATTTACTCCAACTTCATTCAACAAAAAAGCTGGAGCGCTGGCAAAAATTGTGTGTATTTTTTAATAATTTCTTGTTGTGTTGCTCATGGCGAGACACTAAGTGAATGCAATTTTGAAATTTCTACAATTCTCGATCACACGTTAATTTTGACGTATATTATGTAGAAAGTAAGGACTATTATTAAAGCAACGCGATGGGTGTTGGTTCTAAGTTTCGAAGCAATTTATATGCAATCAGAAACAACTCATACTTCATATGTTAGCGAGACCAGTCATTTGACTGTCGAGATAAATATATTACCAATTACACACTTGCAGAAATCACTGTTACAGGTATAATTTACGATAATTAAATCTGTTAATTAGTCTGACTGGAATATTAATGTTATGGATATGTATACAGCCACTGTAATTAACCGTGGGCTTGTTATGTTTTAATTAATACCTTTCTCCCGTAATAGCGTTGCAAGTAATAAACCCACATGCACGTTATCGTATGATATACAGTTTATTTTTGATTTACGGCCGACTTCCTGCCATATATTCTCACACCTAACATGCACATACATTCTAATCAGGTCATATATTTTAATAATGCGTTTTTGTTCTCAGTTTTGCATTGAAATGCCGGGTCAGGAATATATTATGCCTCCATTTACATAATAATCGCAAGCACAGGCCGTATGTTTACATTATACAACGTCTTGTTCTCGCTACAAATTATTTTTTCCGTTACACACTCCGCGCAGTTTCATTACTGTTTCTTTTAGAATTCAATTCAGGTTTTAAAATGTAAATATTTCCGATACTAGGCAAACTTCCCACGATGAGTAATTTAAATACGTAATTGTCCATCGCTGTATACATATCAATTAAGTTGCTTGTAGTTCAGCAAATTACCAACGCAACGGTGTGTCATCGCATTGAATCTGAAATTAATTTGCCTGCCAGAATCGGTTTTAGAAGTTTAGTATGTAAAACATTTAATATTTACCGTGATCGCATAACAGATTATCAGCAGGTTTCTAATTACCGGTCCTGTAATTAATCATTTTCCTGTACTTTCGAAAAACGTAAATCAATCATTGTTGACAATCTTCTTTTACTAACGCGTTAACCTAGTTCTTAATCAACGTGCGGCGTTAAACATTATCGCTGTTAGGTATGAAGCCTGTCTTTGTTTTCGGCAATATATACTTTGTTTTTAAACAGCGGTAGTTAAACGCTAGTTTAGATGCGTGCAAGGATTTGAACGAAACTGATTACAGGAGTCCAAAAACTTGAGTACTGATAGGTCGTTTGCTAATTACATTTAGTAGATTATTAATAGAAAAACGATTGTTTGCTGACACTTGATGAAGATGAATACAATTGCAGCACTTATTTTCGTAGTTACCACGTTAAGGGGTACCTACTGTTAATCTTTCTAAAAAAAAAATCTTGTTGGGAAACTATGTGTACTAATTCTAAACTAATAAATTATGACAACAGTAATTATCAAATATGGTAGAATTTAGTCTAAAATCGTTTAAACTGACGCTTACAGACAAAATTCTGTGAAGCGCTCGGAATACGTTCGGTGAGGTAGTGAAAAGCCCTAGTTGAAAAAACCCAGCCTCAGAAAAACAACCGAGTAAAACGATTTGGAGGTTTCATCGAACGACGACGCCTCTCCGCATTCAGGCACTAGAATACTGTTTATAGTGTTTATCGCATACAAAACAAGCTCGCATATACGAGGGGCTGTTTTTATGTTTCCGGACTATACACCTTTTTGTTTAGCTGCACGTTCTTTATTAAACTTCATCAAACTACATATGTCTTCAAACATTGAATGCATATTTGCAAAACAATTGCGCAATCTTCAACGTGTTTAAAAATAGGTCTGGTAAAGGGTCACACTAAAAATGCAACATAAATGAATCGAATGTCCTGTTGCTACGCAGCAATAAGGTACTGCAGCATTAAGTAATTAAACCATATCACTTACAGTCTGTAATGAATTCTTTCAAGGAATTTTAAAAATGTCGTCGGAAGAAACGGGTTCAGAGACGATAAAGAACTCGCAGCTGATGTAGAGGGTAATTTAAACACAAAACTAGAAAATTATTTTTATGGATGCTTACAGTTGCCATACTACCCATACATACATTCTTATGCAATCAGACTATGTTGAAAATACGTTTTTTGTTGGCCAAATAGCTGATTGTAATCGTGCGTAGGTAGCCGGGAATATAAGAACGACCCCTCGTATATCAGCAAAGCTACCCTTTACTATAATTGACAAATAGAAAATACAACATAAATCCAGAATATTAAGAAAACAAATTCATTTGATAAACAAGTGATACTTGCTTACTAGTTAGAAAATTATAATGAACTAGCAACCAGTGAGACAAATGTCTCATTTAATAAAACAAAAAAGACCGTTTTTCAAATAGAACGCGTATTAAATAAAAACAATAATATTTTTTAAAATATTTGATATCTCGAAAACCGGAAGTGTCACGTGACTGAAATTCGGTTCCTGGCCTGACATGACCATTCCAAACATATAACTTTCATAACTTTTTTCTCTATGTTTTACGGTTTGGCTGCTGAAACAGCGTCCCGGACGGACGGAAATCACGTGATTTATCGAAAACCGGAAGTGTCACGTGACTGAAATTCGGTTCCTGACCGGACATGACCATTCCAAACATATAACTTTCATAACTTTTTTCTCTATCTCTTACGGTTTGGCTGCTGAAACAGCGTCCCGGACGGAGCGGCGTCCCGGACGGACGGAAATCACGTGATTTATCGAAAACCGGAAGCGTCACGTGACTGAAATTCGGTTCCCGACCTGACATGACCATTCCAAACATATAACTTTCATAACTTTTTTCTGTATCTCTTACGGTTTGGCTGCTGAAACAGCGTCCCGGACGGACCAGCATCCCGGACGGACGGAAATCACGTGATTTCTCGAAAACCGGAAGTGTCACGTGACTGAAATTCGGTTCCTGACCTGACATGACCATTCCAAACATATAACTTTCATAACTTTTTTCTCTATCTCTTACGGTTTGGCTGCTGAAACAGCGTCCCGGACAGACAAAACAGCGCCCCGGACAGACAAGTCTATTAGATAAAGGATTTTAAATGTACAATAAGCCACCTTCACCAATACGATTTGCCAAGCTATGCAGTTCCAACTACATCGGCAAACGCAAAAATGGTGGCTGCGCCTCCAGGTTCTCAAAGTGTGGAAAAAAGATACCCAAAAACCGCTTCATTAGTATGACGGTGAAATTGTTTCCTGTTAACGGAGAGTTCAACTCGATGGGCAAGGCAACAGTTTCTGGCTGCTTAGGATCGGCTCCTTTTTAGTTAGGTGAGTCCTAAACCCCAGGAAAATTGTATAAACTATTTAGTTCGGTCATAATCCAAAATATGTCAGAGTTGCAAGTTTAAAATGTACCTATGAAATTTAATCTACCGTCAATAACTTCATAATAATGTAATAAAAAGATTTAATTACCTTTTCAATAGCAGTGCTAAAAGGAACCAAATAGATAGTCACCAAGTTATATTTGTAAATGTCAGTTAGGGTTTAATGTTATACCGCAGGTATGTGTCAAATAATGGGCATTTCTTATACTTTAGAAATGTGAATTGAGTTATTCGATAAATCATTTTCTGCACGATAGAACGATTTTACTTTGTTACAGCGTTTGTTGCCAAATCAGTAAGTTATGTTTACCATTCTAGAACAGTAAGTAAAAATTCGAGGTTAGCAGGTTAGGTTTTGGATCAGTTTTGCCACAGACTGACGCAAAACCTAACCTGCGAACCTCGAATTTGACACAGACCTATAGTGCCACTAACGTATTATTCTGTGGTATTATGTCACATTTTATTGATGTTTGAATTAAGGAATTACCGATCTCAGACAATAATGGGCGTCGTCGCTTCGCTCCTTCTTCAAACAATTGTCTTCGATCACTAAAATGTCCTTACTGTTCTTAATACCTAATATACTATAACAGCCATCATTGCATCAGAAATAGGTTAAGAGGGTATAAAGAGCTCTTTAAATTTATCTTACCTGAATGTACAGAATTTCAGAAATAGAAAGAAAACCTTTCTATAAAACTCATGATTAATTAAACAATTATTTAAATCAAACTGATATGAACTCTAATTCGATATTTCAGTATAAAGTGTCATTTATGAACTACCATTGTTATTATATTAAACTCATAGTTAATCAATTAACATATCCCCTAAATTACAGGATTGGATGTATACAGGGTGTAGAAATGCTTTACGCACCATAGGGATTTCAATGGTAATTTTTTCATATGAAAATATTTGCTTCCCTAATTATTTTAGAGCAAACTTGTAAATAGGTTTTTTGTAGAGCAAACAATTCTGCATCCATTTATGCTATAAATTTTCTTATTATACGTCAGAAAACCTAATAATGAAATAAACTAGAATTATCATTTTTTCAAAAATCAGTGCAAATTGTGAAGTGGTAGTATGCTGGAAGCAGATCAGGTGCAATAAGTGCCATGATTGCAGCTACATTTGATAGATGCAAACAAATAAACAGCAAACTAATTTGTTGATGCTTTGAAATGCTTCAATAATTTCAAGGCACCACTGATTTGTCTAAAGATGGCAATTTTATTTCTTTAAATTTTCGGTTTTCCGAAATGTAAAATGACAAATGCTGCCACAAATGGATACAGATTTTTTTTCTCTACAAAAAACTTCCATACAAGTTTGCTCTAAAATAATTAGGGAAGCAAATATTTTCATATGAAAAAATTACCATTGAAATCCCTATGTGCGTAAAGCATTTCTACACCCTGTATATAAATATTATAGAAAAAAAATACAATTTAATACAGTTGTTGGCGCCCAATACTTCTTTATTAGTGAACCTAAAACTTTTATGCGAAAGTGAAGTAAACAAAAATCCCACATTTTTATCATACCCGTATTGCAGCCGAGGATTGAGCTAGTCGGAGTTATGTGAGCCTTCTAAGGTAGGTTGGAATAGTTGGTACAAATGTCGTTACCTGCTGATGTTTCATATTTAATACTCGTACTGCTATTACAATCAAATTTATTGTGAAAGTTTTTTTACTCACAGTTGTATCTGTGAAATGATTTTTGACCTTCCGTGAATGACGGAGTGGTGAAAATTCTCTGCTCCTGATGCAGGATAATATTGGTGCTTTCATTATCTATCGATTTCATGGAAACATTGATCATTTGAGAACTTGCGATAGCTTTCCAAATGCTGACCAATTAAACCACCCCCGCCTATTAATTTCTACTTCCTGCTTTCCTTTACTTGTTGCTATAATATATCCGAGGTCATATTTTCTGATAGCTGCCCATCCAGATTTATTCATTTATTAGTGAGCATGCTAGACATGATTTTTGTTTGTTAATGTTTATCTTTAAACCGACTGTCTTTGACTCTTTATTTAAATTATTTAACTTCTTGTAGTTGCCAGTTAATACAACAATGTCCGAATATCTAAGATTTATATAAAATTCTTCGTTAACATTGATTCCTTCGATTTTTCACTCTAATTTTTAAAATATTTTTCAAGTCCAATGTAAACAGTTTAGGTGCTAAAGTTTACCTTGACGTAATGGGAGTTTAGTTGTTTTTCCATCCAGGATTACTTGTAATATAGCCTTTTCATACATTTATTTGATTAACTGTGAGTACCGGAAATCAACACGGCAGCCGTACAAAGTGTTAAATACTGATTAGCTCGATAGTATCACAAGTCCTTTCATAAATCACAAAGACTAGTACTACTGGCACGCTATATTCATATAATTTTTCAATGACTAATTTTATACTGTATATTATGTAGATATTCATTCGTAGCGGGTCTTTTTTTAAAAATTAAAAATTTTATGTCAATAAAAAGCATGCTACAGATTAAGCAAGTTTGGTTGTTTTCAGTTGCTCCCACGATAAAGTTTATTTTTTATCTCTGTTCAAATTAATATGCGTAAAATCGGCAATTGTGTTAATTTTTAAGGAAGTTAAGGAAAATGTAAATGTGGTTCCTAATATATATTTCAAGCTATTTTTACGTAAGCCTCAGCATTGGCGTCATTTCACTACGTCATGTTGCAGTATTGTTGTTTGAAAACAAGGAATTTTTGCCGACGTCGGTTTTGCAATTATGTCAAGTAAATTACAAGTCGCATAGTGAACTATAGTATGAGCAAAAAGTAACTCCATCAAAGATACCTTTGGAATTTTGAAGTCATGTGTATTATAACACCAGAATTCATTCTTGTTGATTCTTGTCAATTGACGATTAAATTAAAAAATGCAGTCTTGCAAGGAAACTTACTAAATTTAATAAACAGAAAATTAAACTTACAATGGAGAGCATTGAGAACAAAATTAATAAAATAAAATTAGCATAACGTTTGTGTTAATGGAGACTCTACTAAACTAAAGTTTCTTGTTAGACGTTAACCTCACTTCTGCCCACAGAACAATACCTCCAGCCTGTAAACAAATTGAAAGTTGAGAAGTATTTCAAAATTTTAGAGTTTATAATTACACATTTACAAGAGGTGCTGAAAATGCCTTCCTTCTTCTTGCAAGCACAGCCTCACACGTCGTTTCATGTTTTCGAATACACTTTGCAACAATTCTGGCGTTATTGCATCACATGCCTCGGTAATTCGTTCTTTCAATTCTACAATCGTATGAACAGGTGTTTTAAATACTGAATTTAGTGGAAATAAAAAGAAATCCAAAGGCGTGAGATTACAAGATCTGGGTTGCCAACGATCCTTTGAAAGTAATCGGTCATCAAAGAACTGCTGTAGATATTCCAGCTACATGAGGCCTTGCGTTATCTTGTTGGAAGTATCCTTGTCGAATTTCATCGTCATGGAGCTGATTCACAAATTCTTCAAGAATGTTATTTTGATATCTTTCGGCATTACCGTATTTTCAAAGAATATGAGTCCGATAATTCTCCGACGAGAGCACGCTACCCAAACGCCTACTTTAGGGCACTGCAAAGAAGCTTCACGAAAGAAATGTGGATTATGAGCGCTCCATAAGCGCATTACTTGTGAATTAATGTACCCATTTAAGTAAAACCACGACTCATAAAAAAAAAGTTAAAGCCAAAACATCATTATGTAAATGTTGCGAAAACCAGTTACAGTATAAAATTCTCTTATTGTAATCTGGAGGCAAGAGCTCTTGATACATTTGTAGTCTGTATGAATGCATATTTAAATCGTTGTTTAGAATTGTTACGGCAAGTACCATAACTCAAATTCACTTCTTGAGCAAGTCTCCTGATTGATGTGGAGGGTTCGTTTTGCATTCGATTTTGGACATCTCCAATTTGTTCCGCAGTTCTCACGTGGTCTACCAGTTCTTGCTCTGCCTGCTACACTACGAGTTTCCCTGAAAGCAGCTACAGTACGTCGTACTTGATAAAAAAAGTCCGTTGCTGTTATTTCAAGGTTAGGAAATCTTTCTCAAAATTAGGTTAAACAAGCCTGTGCATAGTACTGCCAATTACCATTGTCCAACCGTTGTTCATTTCGAAAATAAGCTTCCATTATAAATATTTTATGTTCTGGTAAAAAATTTTAAAATAAATTATTCAGAAATTGACAAAAAAAGATATTACATAATAATAACAAATGTCAAATGACAGCTTCTAATTTTCTGGTGTTATAATACACATGACTTCAAAATTCCATAGGTATCTTTGATGGAGTAACTTTTTGCTCATTTTGAATTAGCAAAACACAACACCAATAATCTGTATTTAAACTGTGTACTTTAGTTGATTCTTCAATACGTTCTCTAACATTGAGGTGTTTATCTGTGAACTAATATAGGCTACCAATGTCTTAATGGGTGGTTAGGCCTGGCTATCTCATCCTACAACCCTTCATCTGTTCACCAAGTTTCAAACCCTTCAGTAAAATAACCCAGTGGGGTAACTATCATATGTGCAGGGGGTGCGAGAACCTCGGCGCCGAATCTATATAGGCGCCGCGGTAGCGGAGCTTTTAGTGAAAATAAAAGTTTTCCTAGAATAGTGGTTCAAAGTTGCAACAGACTATGATACTTGAGCGCCACTGGGCTCTTTTGAGCGCGCAGTCTTTTCTCTTTTTGAGTAGATCAGAAGTTCCAGCTCTAGTGTGTGTTTGTGATTCTTGGATTTCATAGTGCATAGTGCATAGTAGCATACTATAAATTCAAAATTTTAAACCGCAAATATCTGACGATTGCCTCAGATATAGAGGTCATAGAGAGTGCCAAATTACTTCAAACTACGTATGAAACTGATCTCGATAACGGCTTACTAAAGCAAATTGTACAATTTCGATCTTGCTTATCAGTGAATGAAGTGGGAGAAAAATGTCTGTCTAATCACACATCATTTGCTTATTTTTTACATCCCGTCACTACAGCCTGCACTGAGAGATCTTTTTCTAAATTAAAAATTATTAAAAACTTTTTGCTGAGTAAGATGAGCCAAATACGCCTAAAGAGTTTTGCATTACTGAGTATCGAGAAAGTAAGAGCCAGTACTCTTGGTTTTAATTCACTGATAGATATGTTAGCTTTAGCAAAGTCTCGCAAAAGAGAGTTTAATTAAAGTGCTATACCTACATATTTATATATCTATATATTTTATTTTTCTTGTGAATTATTTAAATTTGTATTCCTTTTACGTGGTTTTTGTTTTTGTATTTTAATATGTATTTTTATGTTTCATGTTATATTATGCGAGTGTTTGATGTAATAGTAAAACCTGTTCTACTTTATGAGTCGTCGGAATCGTGGACGGTCACAGAACTGGTAAAGCAGAAATTGCTGTGTGTTTGTAAATAGGTGTTTGGTGGCCAGTCATTATTTCGAACAAATATTTTTGAGACCGAACAAATCAGGTGGACATTAATATAGAAATTAGGAGAAGAAAATATTGATGGTTAGGGTATACGTTGCGAAAAAATTAAGCTGAAATTTGCAGAAAAGTTTTGATTGGAACCTTTAGAGTTTCAGAAACAAAGGACGTCCACGAAAAACGTGGAGGAGAACTGTAAAACAAGAGACAGGAAACACTATAGCACAACTGAGCCAAATAGCAAAGGAAAATGACAACTGGAGAGAATATACGAATACCCTATGTCCCAATAGGGAATAATGGGATTATTATTACTATTATGATGTTATATTTAATAAAAGATTGAAACATCTAAATGTGTTTTATTTTGCAGTAAGTAACCTTTCATGTTAAGAAAAGAGCTTATTAATTTTCTTTTAAATTTAAAGTGTTGCATGATCAAAAATTACCCCCCCCCCCTCCTCTTTTTTCTGAAACTTCTTGCCTAGCCTATAGCGGCTATAATTTATTCTTGCACACCGGCGCCAAACCGTCTTCTTACGCCACTGAAATAACCAGGTCATATAACTGTACAACTTTCGTTTTGTGAAGTGCTTCCTGAACAAGTGCAAGAAATTAAGAAGACTCTCAAGTTTTGGGTGCCAAGAATCTATTACCACTCCCAAACTAGAAAAATCGGTGGAATTACACTAATCAGAGGAATTGCACAAATCCAAGGAGGCATCTCAGACATTCACCTTGTATTATTCATCGTATGTTTGACATCAGTGTCTATGATTGATTGACATGTCAGACAAGCAATTTTGATTAATATCGGTTTGCCTAAAGCAGTGGTTCCCAAACTTATTTGGCCTACCGCCCCCTTTTCAGAAAAGAAGTTACTCAGCGCCCCCTGGAAATCTACATTCTTTAAGCGAACAAACAGAAAGATATTGTAATGGTAGCTTCTTGAGACTGATAATTATTTATAAGAGTATTTCTAGATAGAAAATTATTTTGAAAGAATAAATTAATTAGCAACTAAAAGGTACAAAGGGGGATTTATACATTAAAAGTACAACATAAATATTTGAGAATTGTTTAATGAATGATACCTTAGATACAGTTACTGTTAAATTGTGAATAGTTTATTAAAAAAGTTCGAGCATAGAAGTTTATTTAGTTGGGATACTTGTTTGGTAACATCAGAACTTAGATTTTAATTGGTTTTAACTGACAATCGGAATAACTACAGTGAAATCCAAACTCAAATGATTATCTGAAAAAGTCAATTATGAAATCTTATAATAAAATATATAATATAGATATTTGGTATGAATTATTATTGCTAAAGAAAATTATATTTTTAAAATAACCATTTTTTCTGAAGTTGTAACCTCTATTTTAAGTAAAGCAAATTTGAATAATAAAAAACCCTTTATTATAATGGTATGTATTTACTTTCTGGATGGTGTATTAAAGGGTGTGATAAAGTAAAATTAAAGAAATGGAGAATAAACGAATTTTAATAAACAGACAAACAAAGTGACAAATGGTATGAATAAGAATAAGAACATTTAATAATGGTAAATAGTCTTCATGGAATAAATAAATCTGTAACTTGTATTTTGTGTGTTTATTTGGAAAATAATGGTACACTATGTTACACAACAGATGAAAAATGTACGAACTGTTTCTTTTAAATCTTCGTATCTTCTCTTCCTTCTTTAAGCTTTCACCGCCCCCTTATTTTTATTCACGGCCCCCCAAATGCACCCGAGGCTGCTATCGCCCCCTTGGATCGTTCCAGCGCCCCCCAAGGCGCGGTACCGCCAACTTTGGGAATCACTGGCCTAAAGCATTCAAATATTCAGGTCTTGATAAATAAGTATACACAAACTAACTGAAATTTAAAAAAATACAGGTTCTTGGTATTTTTTGCATACAAATAATAGAGTATGAAAAATATTGTTCTCCATGCTACTTAATGTTTTTTTAATAAAAAGGCTAAATTTAGGTTGTTTATTAAGTTGCAGGTTAAAAGCCTTGCTTTTACCGTAACCGTAAAGTGTAAAGCCTAGTCCATGAAACATAGTTTAGCATTCATCTCGATGTGATGCAGAATACAGCATCGTACTTTTCTGGCAGACGGGAGACGTTATGTATATGATTTTTGTTTTCGTTGTCTGGACAAGTTCTGAAATACATTACGCACTTGAGCAACTAACTGCATTAGTATTCCGTATTGCATTATGACTTTCGTTTGAGTTCATGGATTGACAGAACAGGGTAGGGCACATGAGTGATGTCCTATTGTGGCAGCCGTCTTGACATCAGCTATCAGGAACTTCTGCAGAATTCGTTATGCGCGGCGCTTCTTAACATGTAAATTAGAGGCTCAAGAGTTGAAGCTGCAGGCAGCGCTATTCATCAGCCTTGCGATTCGAAGCATTGTGCATTGCTTGTCCCGTATATTTTGTATGCTATATGCTCGCAGCTTGCTCCATCGTCGTTTTGCTAACTGCTGGCACATTCTTTCGTTAACACCATTAATATTCCGCTTGCAATAAGTCTGAAATTTATACAGGAATTACCATTGAAAGATCCATTTTAAGAATTTTGCGTACATGTCTTTTTGAAATTGCTGTAGTCATTAGTAATGCTGAAGAAATTTCTACTATCGACTTGTTAATAGACTTATAAAATCTAGACATTCAGCAATGATTTATGACATGACCCCTTGTAAGTTGGCAACTTTGAACTAGAACAAATGAGTATTGGTTAGATTACACATTTTAAGACACCCCAGACTCTTGAACAATGGCTGAATTAAAGTTTTATTTGTTGTGAACGACTGAAATGCCTTTTTACTCAGTCACATCCCACACCTCTATTCGGTGTACTAGGTTTAACAGCTAACAAGATGATTTTCCTTTTCAGTTGAGGTCTTCCCCGATTATTAGTCCTACAATTGAACATACTATTTTCATTTATATAAATTGTTCGATAAAGCTAACATTCTCAGCCCCTTAATTAATTTTATTAATATCGGAGTTTCGTTTGTTGTTCCAGCCAAACAATAATAAAAAAAATGACGAAATTATTTTTATTATTGTTAGAGTAATACTAAAATTATTGGTTTTGAAATTTCTATACATGAAAATTGACATTTATAAGAACAAAGTCCATTCCATATATTCAGATCTTTAATCTTAATCTAATTCTGCAAAAAAATTATTTTGTTGTTGTACAATAATTGAAGATTCTATGTACGCTAGAACCAGTTTCTACACCGGTAGGTAACAAGAGGTTACAGATAATACATACACACGTACAACTGAAGGTATGACAACGCACTGAATTCGTTGCTTTCAGAAAATTTAAGAGTAGTACCTGTTCTCTCTCTCTCTCTCTCTTTCTCTGCCAGCAGCTACATTTCAAAGATCAACTTGAAATTATTCTAATAATGTCCTACAGAATTACTAAAAAAGTCACGTGAAGTGTAGAATACTGCAATTTTTACTATACTTGCTGCAGCAACCCAAAAGCCATATTGTAAAGCTGGCTAGACATTAAATGATTTGTTGAGGTTATGATACAAACAAAACAAGTCCGTGTGGCTGGCAAACGGGCTGCCCAACAAAATTTATCAACAGCTAAAACAATATGAAAAGAAGCAACAGGAACAATAATAACAACGAATTAAAACACACAAAAAGCATGAACTAACTATCAAGCACAACTATACGCCGGGAAATGTTAAACTTCACACAATAGCTTTTTTGCCTGAATTACTGGTATATCTTATTTGATGTTAATTATTATCAATAGTAGTTTACGTAACAAGTCCGGAATATTTACAGGACGCGTAGGCACATTTCAAGCCGATGACGAGGGCGAGGCCTGTAAAAAAGGCATTTCTTGATGAGTTACGTACAATATGTTTTAGAGACCTGCGTTTCTTCTTAATTTTACCTAAATATTGAAACACTACAATAACAAACAAGCAATACACTTTCGTAAAAATCTAGAAATATTTGTAGTGTATTTCTTTAGTAACCACACTCAACAAATATTTCAAACCAATAATTTGGATTGCATAGTCTATTCTACTGTTCGCTGCGATAGCAGAGTGCAATCGCAGTTAAACAAATATAACTATGGTTTCGCCTTGAGCGATAAAAACAAACAACAGCGACAACTGTACTTCTATGAATTGAATCTATTGGTATTTTTGTTAGCACGCCTAACTATGCATCTCAAACAATTAACAAAGGCTTTAAAATTTAACTTATATTACATTTACAATGATGTATAGACAAACACAGCTTGAAAAACTAATACATACCCACTATAGCTGGCACCTTAGTATGCTCTGTAGTAAAAACCAAGAAAAAGTAATCATAGGAACAGCAGTAGAGACGGAAATAGAGATCAATATATAATTGCAGAGCTACAAGACAAGAACTTAGACTTTAGAAGCGTCTCAAAGATGGAAAGAAAAGAAAATGGCACCCACTATACTACGAGGGTGGGATGATAATTAGTTAGCCTCCATATATTTGAAATACATAAATATAAATGTATGTTCAAAAATATCAACTTCCATCTATGGATTGGCAATACTGAAAATATAAAGTCCATCTCTGAAATAGTTTGTTGTTAGCAGCTGTTTAAAGAAAACGTGTGTTGTATTTGTTTAATAATGTAAAATGCTGATGTTGTGCGGTTTCTTAATTGTTGCATATAAAAGTCTTAAAATGCGCAAACATTTTTGAATAGACGAAAACTGTGCTGCCTGAATGTGCTCCATCATATACGACCGGAAAAAAAAATAGATGGTTAAATTTAATAGGGTTGCACCACCATCCAAGGCGAGCACTGCTCTGAACGCCAAAGAAGTGTCACTACAACAAAAATGGATACCAAAATCCACGATATGGTGTTGAAAGACAAATGACTGAAATTGAGTGAATTAGCAAATGCAGTAAACATCTCAAAAGAGCTGGTGTGCGATATTTTAACTCAAGAATTGGGCACAAAAAAGCTGTCCGCATGATGGGTGCCGCGTTTGCTTACATTTGGTCAAAAACGTGTTCGAAGGCAACTTTGACAAGAGTGTCTGTACCGTTTTAAGACGAATGCAACTGATTTTATGCATGATTTGCTACTACTGATCAAATTTATATCAGACAAACCAAATTTAAATTAAAGCAAAGAACAGAACCTAGTTTTTCGGCCCCAGAGAAAGCAATTACCGTAAAATCAGCTGGCATGGTGATGGCATCGGTTTTTTTGCGATGCAAAAGGGATTTTGATGATCGATTACCTTCCACAGGAATAAACGATAAGTAGTGAATGATTTGTTAACGTTTTGGACCAATTGCATCAAAATATTCAACAAAAACCGCCCAGGTGTAGCGCATAAAAAATCATTTTTTACGCACGTTCTCACACTGGAGTTACTGCAATGGTAAAGTCATCGAATTTAAGCACGATTTGCTTTCGCATCCACCTTATTCACTATATTTGGCTCCCTCGGACTTCGGCTTATTCCCTACGCTCAAAATTTTCCTCGGTGGATAAAAATTTTCATCTGTTGAAAATGCCAAGGCCACTTTTGGCACCTATTTTGCAGACCTTGAGTAAAGCACCTTTTGTCATGGGATCAAAGCCTTAGATCATCGCTGGACAAAATGTATTGGGCGTCTAAAAGGCTATGTTAAAAAATAAAAATAATTTTGAAAACATAAAACCAGACTTTCATTGTTAGGCTAACCAATTATCATCCCACCCTCGTATATGTAATCGATGTGTACGCTCTGTACATCACAAAAGAAAAATAAAAAGAGACCATATAAGTACATACAAGCAGAAATACACTTAATACCATTAGAGGGACTATTTATAATACTAGGCAATTTAAATGAAAAATGGGAGACACAGTGATACCAAGAAAACAGTTATTTAACAATCAAGTCTAGCTGTTAATGATAACGATTAACAATCCAGACATTTTAACGCGTGAGCGCTAGCCAAACACTTAATTGTTGAGGTTCTTAATTGCCGATTAAGACACGAGTTAGCTCCAATATTTTTCCGTTGATTGTATCTTCTTAAACTGGAGAAATTCTAATTTTATTCTATTACAAAAATTTGATACTTAAAGTTTTGACAATAATGGTGTCTTTGATTACTTACACCAATATCGTTTATTAATAGAAAATACATCATTAATAGTAATTAATATACGATTTTATGGTTTCAATTAATAAGCAATCATTCATTAATAAGCATCATTAATAAATGATTATCTGTGCATTAATGGAAATGGTAAATAAATGATCAATTGAAAAGATATAAAATTAACACGAAATTGACAACATTAATTTGTTAATAGATTTCTGGGCTTATAATCTGCTTAGAATTAATAACACATTTTACCCAAATGCTACAGAAAAAATACCGTATCCTCAAATTCGTCTTAGTCCATTTTCTATGATGCAAGTCTCTCTTTTTCCATCTTGCCTGCTGCACCACTCTGTCTAATTTCCTTTGGTCTAATGCACTACTTCGTCTAATGGCCTAATTTGTCTAACAATCTACCTTTTTCTAACTACAATTTATGTATCTTCAAAAATTCAATTGGAGTAACACAACCAATCTATACGTACTGATTGATGCGGTTAATTGTTTATGGAAAAACAATTATATAATTATACGGGGTATACAGGGTCGTATATTGGAAAAATACAATGTTAAAAATTAGTTTTATTCCCAATAAAGAATTTATGATTCTTTTGTTCGCATCACAGTACAAATATTGTTTGTTTAAAGTTTAGTCGAACTTATTTTTGAAATATTATTAGTTTTGAGCAAAGCTGCTTCATAAACTGAATACATAACTATTTATAAAAGTTTGACTTTTTTCAAATCTATTTTATTCAACAAAGCTTGATTAACCGTTGGTCTCGTTAAACAAACAACTTTGTTATGTTATATGACCGTAGATATAGTCGATTCTTCGTAATTTTTAACATTGCCTTTTCCCTGTGTACGGTATTTTCCTCTACACCCTTTATAAATGTGAATACTAATTATTAATAACAAGTGAATGTGTGAGTTGATCGAGGTATATAACGAAGCAATCTTTATAAGAATAGATAAATAGAAAAGGTATTTGCTGATAATAACAATCAATTTTGTGATCGTTAAAATTCACTAGAGAAAAAGATGTGCCCATGAATGATGGATTCCATGCGTTTTAGGTTAAAAAAGAGGAGCGGTGCTGAGCAAGTTGAAACAATGTATTGGCAATGCATATAAAGTAACTCTAAAGCTACTGCTGCTAAGCATATGAAAAATGATATGCATGTATCAGAAAAGTGCGTTACTTACGATTATCATACGGAAAATTTAGAGCTGATAGAGACTTTAAAAGTTGACCTTAAAACTTAGTTATTAAACAAAGCGGGTTATTAGACGAAATGTTGCATTAGACGAAATGGAATTGGGTGAATTAGTGCTAAGTAGAATAGAATAAAATTTAATAAAAACAATACAGTAAAGCAAAATATTGCTGGATTTTATATAGAATCATTGACAGCAGAAAGTACAACATTATATCGAAACTAGAACGCGTTGGCCAGCCTACGTCTGGCCCTGCCAGCGTAAAGAAACGGTTAACAATAAAAATGCTTGCTTAAGCTGGTAGCCAGCCGGCGTCCGGCCCTGCCAGCGTTAACAATACAAATGCTTGCTGCGTCGCCACTTGTGCGCGGTCGGCATGTGCGCGCGCCAGTGCTTACGGTCTGAACGGCCGGCTGCCGGCGACCGCCGGCATCAGCTCTTATAATATAAGATACATAACCAAAATGCCAGGTAAAAGACAAAAACATAATCAACGTAGTACGAGAATCTTCAGCAGAAAGAAAATTGGATATGGGGTTCTACAGCAAAATCCAAAGAATGAGAATATAATGCTTAATAAAGAGAACCCACCTAACAATACAACAGAAATCGATATTAAGGAAATAGCAGATGCCAAAGAAAAACTAAAAACAAAATAAAAACATTAAGAGCCAACAATATAGAAAAAAAACAGAACAAATATGTGGTGAAAAGACAAAAGGGTATAAGTCAAAAAGTGGACGTGACTACCTCCCTGGACTTTCCCATACTGGAAACTGTTCATATCGTCTTTATTCAACAGTCTTTACAACATATCAAAATTTCAACTCGATGACTCACGTCTTCACCGTGATAAGCCTTTACACTTTCACGTAAATTGCGGGTAATTATAAAAGAATGTGTAGTTCAAAACGTGACCACCGAGCTTCTGTAGATGGCGCCAAGTGGACAAGCCGCCACTGTGCTAGTTTATGTATTATTTTCCTCAAAACGGCTGTAGCACCGAGGTGAAATTTTCTAAGTACCTGGAAATTATATTTTCTAGGGCATACAAAATCGATTTTTTTATTTTCGCGGAAAAAGATTCTTTGACGCAAAAATATAACAACCGTTAGAATAAAAAAATTATTTTTCAAAAATAGAGGCGGGAGGGGGCCGGTGCGCTTACATATATCCACGAGTGTAATATTTGTTTGCATATTCATATGCTCCATTATGCACTGAGCAATTCAGTGAAAACCCCAGCTACCTATCTTGTTTTTTTTATTAATTAAAGGGGTTTAAATTTTCAAACTTCAAAGCTTCGTAGAGGGCGCCACAGATAATTCATGAGATTCTTTAAAAAACAGATCGATAGCCCTTTTCGGGGTCTATCAGTGTATGAAGTTTAAACAAATTCCTGTGGGCAGTTTTTGAGAAATGATTTTTAGACAATTTCCAAAATTTTGAAAATTTGTAATTTAGGCCCCTTAATATTTTTCAAAACACTTTTTATATCACCTCATGTTAGCCTTCATATACTATTCAGAAAAAAAATCAATTGAATCGATTCATTCCGTTTTTGAGTAATAGGGCGTTAAACTCAAAATTTTCAAAAAAATCATAGCGCCCTTCATTTTAAACCTAGCGAGTTCGGCAAAAAACTAACAGATTTGTCTTATGACCCTCTATCGTTATCCGTGATAAAATTGTAATCACAAAAACAGTGATACCAAAAAAACATGCGTAACTTCCGCTTCCGGTTTCGGATTTTTTTGAAAAGCTTATTTTGTCGATGAATTTTCGATGCACCCCCGCATTCCAAAGCGCATCAAAATCGGAGCAATACTTTCGGCTGTAGGAGCGTCACCCACCCACACACCCACACACCCACACACAGACAGACATTTTTTAAAAACCACTTTTTTGGGTTCCTAGAGGCCCAAAACGGATATTTCTGTGAAAATCTCGATTTCCAAAATTTTCATGATTCCAAGACTTCCCTATACCTATGGGTATGGGAAAGTAAAAATGATCGTTTTACAGGAACATCAAAAAACCTGTTTGCTGGAGATTTGACAACAACATTTAATTCTTTTCGCTGATAATTAAAAGAATCAAGTCGATTTATTGACTACAGCTTGCTTTGCTGTTGATCCTGAAACTGTTTCTACTGGAAAATAAATAAATACGGAACTTATACCTTACCGCATTTCCTTTTATTTATTTTATGAAATAGCAAAAGGGTATAAGTTGACATATAGCTTTATGAAATTTCCTGGAATATGTATTTTCTGATAAATAATTACTATGACAAAACAGCATATGTAGACATAAACTAAACAAGAATATGTGGTTTCGAGTTCGAATAATGTGAGGTTATATGTAAACTTACCGGTTAGATTCTTGTTACAGCACTTCTGCAAAACTTTGTACGCACGATAGCGTGTGTCCATTTTGGAACTTATTCGTTAAACTACACTATAATAACCAATAATAACACTGGAAAACTGGACTGCTAAAACACGCTATTGCACCTGCATGGAAATGCACTCGCAGTATAAGTGTACATAAGTTATTTGTTTCCAAGAAAAACGGAAAGTTATGAAATGGCAAAAGAGTATAAGTTAACATATGCTGTTCTGGCGTTCCAGATAACTTTACGACAAGCTTTGACTCGGGGAATTAGTACACATGTATCTATTTGCCATTGACTAATTTTGTTTTTATCAATTTTTAGTGAATTTTCAGGGAATAAGTCTACATATCCCATTTAGAAAACTTGCTGTGACAATGCGCTTATGGTATGTAGACTTATATCCTCTTGTATTTAGACGCCCGATATTGCTCGGGACACGGGGCATTAATAAAATCAAAAATGATATAAGACTTATACCTTTATGCCTTTTTGACACAGAAATGCTACAACACAGACGAGCAACAAGGATTCAAAAAAAAATTAACAGTCGACGTAATCATTACGCTAACACTAGTGGTGA
Organism: Agriotes lineatus; assembly: GCA_940337035.1. NCBI lineage: Eukaryota > Metazoa > Arthropoda > Insecta > Coleoptera > Elateridae > Agriotes > Agriotes lineatus. Next base: position 227,159,501 of record OW679194.1, on the reverse strand, counting down.
AAAATTATATAGAATGTAACTACCTTCTTTATGCTTCTTCAATATATTAAGAGCATTAGCTGTTGAGTGTCGTGCCCATCATATAAATGAAGCTACTCTAATTAAAATAATTTATGTACTTTCAAAATTAATTTCCAAATAAAATTGTTACAATAGAAAGAAAAAGTTGTAACGTCTTTAGTAAAGAAAGCGTGCCCAAAAATATGTACAAATTAAGTAAAAAATATCTTGACGTTGCTAATAATACTGAAACGGTAAGAGAAAACAATTATAGCAATTTGCAAAGAAAAAACACAATGCAGTAGGTGAGATTCGAATCCGCGCTGCCAGTCTGAATTTAATTGATAGTCAGACGCATTAACCGATTGCTTACCAACGCCCATTTATCGAACTGGCTTATTGCTACATTATAAAAGATGGGACGACGCGACAGCCGATTGCGGAAGTAGTGTCGTTTATAGATGGCTATAAAAAGGTGACTCACTAAACATCAGAAGACGTGTCAATTAAGAAAGAAATCAGACAGTCCAATCTTATTCTACAAAATTATGGACAATATACCTGAAAGCTTAACAGGCAAGCAGTGCTGCTATATTGGGACAAAGAATATAAAAATGCGGATGATGCATTGTTGCTAGCAAAAATTGAGGAAGCCCTAATAAAATAGCAAAGAAATGAAATCTACCTATTGCAAGCAACAAGACGAAATGTATTCTCAATGCAATATACAAATATACTATAACGTGGTGTGAAAGAAAAAAGGCATATTTGTCAAGAAGAAAAGAAAAATGTGCAAAATCATTGTACGAACATTAATGTTACGAACAGAGAAAATGAAAAGCTTCCAGACTACAGTTTTTTTTTTAAATAGTTATATGAAGCACGATAGAATACAAAACATAACTGTGCGAGGACTAAGTAATATATAAAATATATCTAAACAGCAACCTAAAAAAAGAGAGGAGTGGAACGAACACGCGACGGAATGGATAACAATATAATAGCGAAAATGGTGAAAACTTTATAAGTATTCAAAAGAAACTTGGAAGACCGCTTACATGATGGAAATAGAATTAGTTGCGTTTTCACTTCAAATGACCTACCATAGAAAAACATGAGGTGTGGTCACCACACGATGTTCTTTTGCTGCGTAACTTACTTGTAAAAGTTTAATTTTTGATTTCTTCAAAAGCTACACTTCTTACAAAAGACGTTTTAAACAACAGTTGTAGATAATTGCATAATATATGATTATTAAACCATCTGGCTGTAGAGCGGACACTGAAAGACTCAAAGACTCGCAGACTAGCAGATAAATATCACTTCGAAAACCACTGTTTCTGAATCGAAGACATAAAAATGCACATTTCTGCCAAAATTACGCAAAATGATGTAAAAGCTGACAAGAAGAGGAACAGGAAGAGAACAAACAGAAGGAGAATTACGGTAATACCACGGTTATACTTTTTCCTTTCCACAAATGAAAACCGTTGATATGCTTATAGTTCTATAATAAATTTCAAATGCATCTTTGAGGGCAGATCTAGTCAATTATGATCAAACTATTTATATATTTTATTGAAGACCTGTCAATGCAAAGTTATAATGAAGAGCAACAACTCATTAATTTATAAGCATTAGTTTTAGTTACATAAGCGATTCAATATTGCTTATTATTCCAGATAAAGGTTCTAATTTAATACTGAAATCGATTTAAAATATTATGAAGTTTATGTTTTAAACCGGAGTGGGATGTTTTTAAGTAATAAAGCAGCTAACAATTTGGTGTGGATATATATCAACTTTTACGAGTATTTTAATATATGCAAGTTTAATTACATAAACTTAATTTTAAATCTGCTAATGTTCAATATGTTGCAGCTATAAAATTTATATTAAACATTAAACCAATTTTGATTAATATAATATCCTAAAAATGGGAAAACTTTAAAAATGTTAGTAATGTAACTGACTATAACTGTAAGAAGAATTGAAAGCAAGATATTTCTTGTGTTTGCTTATCTGTATCCTTTATAAAAACTATCTTTGGATTACAAGAGAATCTTTCAGTTCGTGTACATTTTAAATATCTCTCTAGTACCTCTATCAGTTAGAAAATTTTTATTAATTATCCCAAAATTAATTATTAAGAAGCAATTTATTTTAGATAACACAGAGAAGTGTTCTTTGATTTCGAAATTTATTATTGAAAATTGGCGTTTTTTCCTATTTTAATTAGTCATATTTATAAGCTACTGCAAAACTTCACGAAATAAAGTTGAAATTTTAGCAGTTCTGCGTTGTAGATGTGAACTATCATAAAAGGTTTCTATTTACATTGTTATAAGGTTACAGTTTGATATATAAGCAGAACGATAAATATACCCGCCTCGAACTTTTTTTGCTATTCCTCGCCAGATGGCGGAAGCTCTGTTGGTACTAGCATTACGCAACGCGTTTAAATCACAATAGAGCGCGAGCTTGTGCGTAGAAAATATATTAGTAGAAACGTGAATTCTTTTAATTCAATAGTCTTGAAGCAGTATAAAAACTGGGTAGTAAGTTGTACAGCGATTGTAATTCTTAATCATTCGGTTTTAAGATGGGAAATGAGAGTTTCTCATTAAACGTAATTTAGTTTGACATTTTTTCAAACCGCTATTTGAATAATCTTTTAAACGAAGGTGCCAAATACGCCGAAATCCTAAGATATGGGTTTAAATATCTAGTGTAAGAGCAAGGGACTATTTTTAGTTTGAGAATTTTCATAAATTAAGTCGAGCGGGAAAATCCTGTTGAGCTGCAGCAAAGTATTTGTGTCTGTAAATATTAAGAAATAAGGGATTTTATATTCAAAGTTATCAGGAAAATGAAAGTGATGCTGAAACTAATTGCTATGGTTATTATTTCTCTGCAATTAGTTGTTATTTAATTAACACTAAAACATTAACTAAAGAACAGGAAGTTAAAGGCACTAAAGACGACTGCCTTACTTATAGGTTTATGTTTTACCGCAGACTTTCTTTATACGAGTAGTTGATCTGAATATTGTCCTTAATAAATAATGGTTAATGCACGTGAAGCTTATTGTCTGATCAGAATGTTATAGCTAGAGAGTCGCAACAGTGAATTATTGTTTTATTTCCTGCCATTACAGAAATGAATAATCTAAGTCGAACACGAGGAACAAGAAAATTGCTGTAAGAAATTTGCATCTGAGTCTCTCTGCAAAGGGCGCTCGTTTAAAATCAATAATTGAAACTTGACAAGATTCTATTGGCACAGCACCCTTAAATGCAACAAAACCCTCTAGCAATGATATTTTACCCTTTCTTGAGATACGAAATATTAGTGAAAATAAGAACCAGACGCTACAAAATACAAATCACGCGACCCTCCCACTTATATATGTTAAGGGCGGTCGGACACCCATGTGCGACTATTGTAGGTTTCTGGCAGTAATATGTTGATATTCACTATAATATAAAAAGCTAGTGAAATATAAAACAGATAGCAAAAACTATGTCATTTTCCGACTTTTAACGGGCGCGCTTCTTATGGCCATTTTCTTATTCCTCGTATTCGATATGATAAGATTAATAATTTCTAACATCGTCGAAGTTCCGGCTGTAGGTTACCATTGGAGCTCTCAACAATTATGTAAACCTAACTAACACTCAAATATTTGTATTTATTATTTCTCCCACTATTTATTAGAGCCTTGTTTAATATTTCATGTGCCTAATAAAATATTTAGATTTTAACGTTAACTCACTTTGTTAATTTTTGTATTTTAAGTAATAATAATAATAATAATAATAATAATAATTCTGAATAATAATATACAGAGTACACAAGGCGAGATTCAGCATAGCTGTTCTTACAGCTAACCTTGCAAAATATAAATACTTCAATTGGCCGCAAAAAGCAGAGTTCAAACCAATCTATTATAATGGCAATGTACAATGAATAAGATTGCTCGCATATACGATGAATGGATGGAAGGTTGCCATTTCACTGAGATGTAACAAGACGTTTTTAAAATATTTTTTAAATGATATATTAGACGGACTTATAGCCCACCTTTAGTTTGTTTAAAACATTAGCTACTTGATAAGTAAAACATGCTTTACATTTTTCCGTTTTGTGTTTCGGGATTGTAACTAACTGTAATGGGCGGACATTGACATTATGTATATTAGAACGGAAAATAACTTTATCATACAGATATTTCGGACATTTAGTGACAATAACTTTGTGATACATGGTGGCAGAATGCATCAATCGTCTATTGTATGTATTCAACCACCTGGTTTCTGTTAATTTATAAGAGACAGAGTCATATTTTCGAATACCATATATATTGCTATGGTACATAGAGAGAGAAAATAATTTAAATATATCAAAAATTAAGTGCAAAGAATGGAATAGTATTCGTATAGTAATCATTGAAAAAGGCTAGGAAATATTATAATGCAAACAACTTAATGTTGCAGGATAATGAATCAAAGTCCTAATAAAAAATGTCTAGAGTGTGGCATTCAATTTAAATAATGGTAGTCAAGAGATAGAAAAATATGTTTTAGAGGATTAAAAAATAAACAAACTTGAAAACTGAAATGTAAAGTATTTTTCGACTAATAAACTTTAATATACTCTAGTCCTATTTATCTAAGAACTATTTTGGCATGATAAATGGACTATACATGAAATTTACGTGGTACTGAAGTGAAAATATAACTCGACAATGTAAACGAATTTTACATGGTATAACTACAGGAGTGCAAGTAAATACAAAGATAAAATATAGCAAGAATGGAGGATCAAGATTATTAATTGGAACTATATAATAAAACATCAGTAAGAGTAACGATTTGGATATAATTGATTGGAATTTTAATACAAAGGATTGGCGATTGGACGTTCTTTTGGGAGTGTTGACTCTGCTTGGAGTTTCTGTGTGCTGTGCCGGAGGGTGTTTGGACTTGGTGGAGAACTGTCATCTTCCAGCTTAGGACGAGGTTGCTGTTTGGAGTTTTGTCACAACAGACTGGGTCCCATTGAACGGAGATCAACTTCCTGACGACTGAGGGAACATACATGAGGATTTGGATTGTTAAACAACGAGATTATTTTGAGGCTACTTACAGCTGGACAGTTTGAGTCGACAACGTGATGGATGCAGCGAGTTTACAAGTGAGGTGATTAGTGTTTATTTACAGATAGAACTGAAGGAAACAGGCTGATTCAAGCTACTTGGAAGTTTGAGCGTTGCAGGTTAGTTAATAATAAATACTTGCTAATGTTATCTGTAACAAATAACATTTAAAATTGGTTCATTAAGACAAAGAAAGTCATACTTACGAATTGATTTATGAATTTTATATAATTTGTAAAGGATCTTGATTAGTTATCTGCACAAGCAGTTGCAAATGACATAAATGTCAAATTTATTGAAGTTTTAACATAATTCAAATTACAATTAGATTACTTGATATTTCAGAACCTACCCCTGAGTTGAGATACATGCTATTCCTTTTTTTATTAAGGTTAAAACCATTATTATTAAACGAACATAAGTCTATAATCATAGCATAAATTATGGACGCCGCATACGTGGGGCTGTTTGCTAATTATTTATTGCTATAATAAGGGTACAAGCTACAAGTTTAAAAAAAAATACGTTGAGTAACATTTCATTTTATAAATATTGTTCCTTATAAATAAATAAAAGGATAGAACAAACAACAATAAAACTTGTTAAAGTTATTGGATAAAAAGTAATTATCAAATAAATTGCAAAATTTACAATTTAATAAAAGGTGTTACATTAGAATTTTAATAATTTGTAAAAGGTTAAATAATAAATATGGCAGATAAAAGAGTCACACGGAAAAGTAAAAGGACAGAAGAAGAACAGCAGGAGATGGAAGATATTACAATCCCTACCGAAGTAGAAGTGGAGGAAGCGGAAATGGAAATACAAGGAGACCAGGTAAGGCTTCAGCAAAAACAAACAGCAGAAGAAGACAGGTTCAAACAGATAATGGAAACGATGATGCAAATGCAAATGCAATCACAACAGTCAATGGAAAATTTAAAGCAATCAATTGAGGAAAAAGCTGAAGAAACAAAGATGCAATTACTACAGGATGCAGAAGAGAGGGAAAACAGGTCAAAGAAGGATGCAGAAGAGAGGGAAAACAGGTCAAAGAAGGATGCAGAAGAGAGGGAAAACAGGTCAAAGAAGGATGCAGAGGAAAGAGAAAGAAGGTCACAACAGTTAGCTGAGGAAACAAAGAGGGATCTACAACAATCAATAAAAGACACTGCAGAAAGATTAACAGAGAAGTTGCAAGATCAAAAAGTCCAGACAGAAAAGATGAAAGAAGCAATGAAGGAATTGAAAGACGAATTTTATAAAGTTCAAATTGGAAATAAGGAAGAACTACAAGCACAAATCAATAACATTTGTTTAACAATAGAAAATTATAAAGTTGAAGTAAAGAATGAGGTGCGACAGGAAAGACAAGAAGCCAACGAACAGCTAGAGGAAACCTTGAAACAAACCATTGGACAAGAGTTAGAACGCAATAAAGAAGAACTAGAAGGAAAACTAAAGGGGATGAAAGTAACATTGGAAGATACAATGAAAGTACAATTAGAGTATACGGATCAAAAAGTAGATGTCTTAGGAAGGAAGGTAGATGAAAATAGAGTACAAATACAAGGAGAGATTTTGAACAGCACAGTAAAATTCAAGGAAGTAGAAGATAAGTTACAAAGGATACAAGATAGTACAGAAAATTTAAATGGGAGTTCAAGAGGGAGTTACCTGGGATTTCAGACAGAAATGCTACCAATTTTCGAAGGGAGAATAGGTGAACAGCCTATGACATACTTGATTAAATTAGATGATATTATGAGGACAATACCATATGAAAATAAGAAGCTGCAAATTATAAATATGAGCCTGAAAAGTTATGCAGATGTATGGCATAGTATTATAAAATCAAGGTATGACAGTTACAAAGAGTTTAGAAAATTATTCATAGAACAATATTGGAGTAATGCACATCAGGCGCGAGTAAGAACACAGTTAACAACTGGAAGGTACATGGAAAGAGGTAGTACACGGGAAATATATGTCATTAATAAATTTAACAAAGCACAACATCTTACTCCAAAATTATCCGAAGAAGAAATAGTTCAACATCTATCAAGACATTTAGAGGAGGAGATTACGAGAGCTGTTGCAGTACAAAATATAAAAACCATGAGGGACTTTTTAGAGATAGTTCGAAATTATGATATGGCAATTATAAATCATAGAAGTAATTACAGAAGAGAAGTTTCGAGTTTTCCAAATTCTAGTAAAAGAAAATTCGAGGAAATACAACAAAATCAACATAATTTAGGCCAAAATAATTTTAATAATTACAGACAAGGTGAGAGGAATTTTAATAATAATGGATACAACAGGAATCATGATAGATGGAGAAGCTACCAAAATAGAAACAATTACCAAAGGAATGTTAATGACAGATATTATAATGGCAATGAACGGAGAAGATATCAACAAATGATCGACGAAAAGAATAATCAGAAATCAAATCAAGATGATAACAAGAACAAATACCCTAACAGACAGTACATTAATACAGTGTATAGAACAGAATATGATAGAGGAAGACCGAGGGAAGAAGACCGAAAGCAAGAGGATGAGGTTTATGAAGATTCCTCAGAAGATAAAAAAAAACTTCAATTTTAATTAATTTAGTTAAGAACCATACGTTTATCAACACTAGTTTGGAGAATAATGGACAATTTTTATTAGAAGAGGAAGAAGAAGATAGCCAAATTTCAACATTACCATTTTTAAAAGTTATTTTAAATAATAATGAATATTTAGCATTAATTGATAGTGGAGCAATGGCCTCTTTAATAAAGGAAGAAATAATTTTAGAAAATATAGACGTTTTACATAATAAATTAATCAAGGTTAATAAAACAGATTTACTATCTGCAACGAAAAGGAAAATTTCAACTACTAATCGAATATTGAGTATTAAAATAATAATTGATAAATGGGAAGGCATAGTTAGTTTATTTGTAGTAAAAGGCTTGAGTATTGATTTAATAATAGGGGTCGATATCATTCAACAATTGGGAATTCAGATAAATGGAGAGCAAAAATGCATTAATTTAAAAGGGGTAATTAAATCTTGGAACAGTACCAGAAGTGTCTGCCAAGAAAATAAGTGTAGCCAATCAAAGAGTATTGGAGACGCATTGATGTATGATAATGATAAAATAATTATTAATAATGTACTAAGAAATATGAATAATATTAATTATAAAGGGATTTTGTTGGATGATTTAAAGATAGGTGAAAAGAATTTGCAATTCAAGGGCCTAATATTAGAAATACTTACTAGAAACAAAGAGATTATCAATGATAGAGTAGGACAAGCTCAGAAATATTTACATAAGTTGCAGGTAGATGAGTCAAAAGGTTTTAACAGTCAAACGTATCCAATTCCTTTTAATTTGAGAGAACAAGTAAAGAAAGAAATACATAAAATGGTAAAAGATGGCGTAATAGAGTCTTCCAAAAGCAATTTTATTAATCTACTAGTAGTTGTAAAGAAAAATGATGGTTCGCTTCGTTTATGTTTAGATGCACGCAAAATAAATCAAATAACGAAACCACAATATGAATCTCCACAAACGATTGATGGTTTATTAAGCAGAATTTGGGATAAGAAAATACTTACAAAGTTAGATTTAAAGAATTCTTTTTGGCTTATTCCATTACATGAAGAGTCGAGGAAATATACAGGATTCAGTATTGATGGGGAGATTTTTCAATTTAAAGTAGTACCATTTGGACTTTCAACATCATGTGCTGCACTTGTTAGAGCAATGCAGAAAATTCTAAATCAGTTTGAGGATTTTTGTGTGTACTATATCGATGATATTTTATTGTTTTCTAAGAATGAACAACAACATTTAAAACATTTAGAGACTGTAATAGAAACACTGAATAAAAATGGATTAAAATTAAATTTATCAAAATGTGAATTTATGCAAGAAAATGTAACGTACTTAGGTTATGAGATCAGTAAAAATGGAGTTACAATAAATGAGAAACGTATCGAAGAAATTAAGAATTTGCCTCGTCCAAAGAATTTGAAGAAGTTAAGAGGTCTGTTAGGTGTTTTAACTATTATAAAAGATTCATTAATAATTATTCAGAATTAACGTTACCTTTGGTACAGTTATTAAGAAAAGATACAAAATGGGCATGGAACGAAGAACGTGAAGCAGCATTGAATACAATCAAACAGAGGTTTCATGAAGGGCTATTGTTAAAATATCCTAATTTTAAAGAAAAATTTGTACTTCGTACTGACGCTTCTGACCAAGCAATCGCAGCTGAGCTAATACAAATACAAAATGGGATAGAAGTACCTATATGTTTTATTTCAAGGATTTTGAAAGGTTATGAAATCAGATACACAATAGCGGAGAAGGAGATGTTAGCAATAATTTTCGCAGTTAATAAACTAAAATTTTATTTAACTGGTAATAAATTTGACATTGAAACAGATAATTCTGCAATATCGTTTCTTAAGAATAAAACTTTTCACAATGACAGGTTGTATAGATGGGCTTTATACTTGCAACAATATGAATTTGAAATTAAGCATAGACCAGGAAAATTAAACGTAGTTGCTGATTTTTTAAGTAGAAAAGACACACCGAGTTATGAAAAACCAAAACAAATTTTAATTGGTATTGAAAAAATTTATCAGGAAGGAAGGTTATCAAGACAAGAAATTTTAAACAAACAGATGTTAGAGGAAATACAAGAGTTAAGAAATTTAGTTTTGCAAAGTCAAGGGAATAATTATAAAGGGTACAAAATTAAAGAGGATTTGTTAGTAAAAGACGTTGAAAATAAGGAGTTGATGGTTTTAAATAGGGAAGACATGTTAGAAGTTGTTGAGGAAATACATGTAATATTTGGACATTGTGGCGCAAGGAAAACGTGGTTGATGTTTCGAGAATGCTTTTATAGAAAAAATGATCTTAGATTAATTAAACAATTAATACAAACCTGTCACATTTGTCAAATTGCCAAAGAGAGAAACTTTAAAAACCAAAACATTGTTAAAAGTATCAGAGTAACTGAACCAATGGAATTGGTAGCTATTGATTACTTAAGTAATTTAGTGACAGGACAATATGGGTACAAACACATTTTAATTATGGTAGATGCGTTTTCAAAATTTGTAAAACTATATCCGACAAAAAGTTGCAATACGAAACATGTTATTAGATCAATTGAATATTTTCAACAAGAAGTGGGGAAACCAAAGAGGATTTTAGCGGATAATGCGACCTATTTTAAAAATTCAAGGTTGATAAGTAATTTGGAAAAGAATGACATCAAAATATGTTTTTGTAGTATAAGACATCCTCAAAGTAACATTGCAGAAAGATACATTAAAGAGGTAATTAAATATTTAAGAATTTTAACTTATGAAAACCATAATAGATGGGTACAATATTTGGAAGAAGTGGAAAATTTTATAAACAATGTCCCTAATACAACAACAGAAATCAGCCCAGTTACACTGTGTAAACAGATAGTACCAGCGAGACCATGGAGGAAAGAGCAGAGAAATGTTGAAATAATACAATTTTTGGAAAGAACTAGGAGAAGACTGAAGATAATTAACGATAGGTATGAAGAGAAGCAAAATAGAAAAATTTCAAAACGGGTACGATTTAATGTAGGAGATTCAGTGGTTGTTAAAAAACTGAGAATAGGTGATCGAAAAAAAAAGTATGTGCAAAGCTGTTATGTGCATATGAGGGTCCATACAAAATACATAAAATATTCAACAATAACAATACGTACGAATTGATAAGCGAAACAGATGGACATATAAGAGGAAGGTTCCATGTAACCATGATTTACCCATATCGTGACTAGATAAAAACTGTAGATGTTGAAAGAGTTGTTGTTTATTCTAAGTTTTATTAAAATGTTACTATGGAAATATAATGATAGTAGAATTGTTGTTGATTTGTTGCTACGAGTTTATTAAAAGTTTTATTTATTAATGTTTGTTCACAGAGAATGTGGAAAATTGAAAAGGGAATTTATAATAAGTTTGAATTATTCTAAAGTTTCTTTTCAATTTGAGGAATTATGCTATGGTACATAGAGAGAGAAAATAATTTAAATATATCAAAAATTAAGTGCAAAGAATGGAATAGTATTCGTATAGTAATCATTGAAAAAGGCTAGGAAATATTATAATGCAAACAACTTAATGTTGCAGGATAATGAATCAAAGTCCTAATAAAAAATGTCTAGAGTGTGGCATTCAATTTAAATAATGGTAGTCAAGAGATAGAAAAATATGTTTTAGAGGATTAAAAAATAAACAAACTTGAAAACTGAAATGTAAAGTATTTTTCGACTAATAAACTTTAATATACTCTAGTCCTATTTATCTAAGAACTATTTTGGCATGATAAATGGACTATACATGAAATTTACGTGGTACTGAAGTGAAAATATAACTCGACAATGTAAACGAGTTTTACATGGTATAACTACAGGAGTGCAAGTAAATACAAAGATAAAATATAGCAAGAATGGAGGATCAAGATTATTAATTGGAACTATATAATAAAACATCAGTAAGAGTAACGATTTGGATATAATTGATTGGAATTTTAATACAAAGGATTGGCGATTGGACGTTCTTTTGGGAGTGTTGACTCTGCTTGGAGTTTCTGTGTGCTGTGCCGGAGGGTGTTTGGACTTGGTGGAGAACTGTCATCTTCCAGCTTAGGACGAGGTTGCTGTTTGGAGTTTTGTCACAACAGACTGGGTCCCATTGAACGGAGATCAACTTCCTGACGACTGAGGGAACATACATGAGGATTTGGATTGTTAAACAACGAGATTATTTTGAGGCTACTTACAGCTGGACAGTTTGAGTCGACAACGTGATGGATGCAGCGAGTTTACAAGTGAGGTGATTAGTGTTTATTTACAGATAGAACTGAAGGAAACAGGCTGATTCAAGCTACTTGGAAGTTTGAGCGTTGCAGGTTAGTTAATAATAAATACTTGCTAATGTTATCTGTAACAAATAACATTTAAAATTGGTTCATTAAGACAAAGAAAGTCATACTTACGAATTGATTTATGAATTTTATATAATTTGTAAAGGATCTTGATTAGTTATCTGCACAAGCAGTTGCAAATGACATAAATGTCAAATTTATTGAAGTTTTAACATAATTCAAATTACAATTAGATTACTTGATATTTCAGAACCTACCCCTGAGTTGAGATACATGCTATTCCTTTTTTTATTAAGGTTAAAACCATTATTATTAAACGAACATAAGTCTATAATCATAGCAATATATAACCTACATAAGCCATTTGCACTTTTTGCAACCTATTCTTATCACCAATATTTAAGCATGGCCCATAAACTACGTCGCAATAATTTAAATGAGAAAGAACTAAGGCATCGCACAAAAGAGTCTTTATTTTCGTCTTTAAGTAACTTCTATACGGATATAAAATTCTTAAACTGCCATATGCCCTTTTTAATATTTTCACTACTTGTTCGCTAAATTTTAAATCACAGTCAATTGCCAAGCCTAGATTTTTGACTGTATCGGCAAGCACAACGGATTGATTACCAACGCAGATATTAATGTAAGGATGAACTGAATCACGAAGTTTACTCGGTCCAAACCAAATAGCACTGGTTTTTGCGGAATTAATAATGAAAGAGTGATTATTCGAAATTTCAACAATATTTTTTATATCTTCGTTAATATGGGAACAAGCCAAAGCTACCTCATCTGCACTGAATGAATAATATATTTCAATATCATCAGCATATTGATGACTACTGCAGTATTTCAAAATTTTATAAAAATTAGATGTATAAACTGTAAATAACAAACGTCCCAATACTGAGCCTTGTGGGACACCTGACTGCAGAGTAAGCACGTTAGACCTATCGTTCTCCATTTTAATCATTTCCTTTCTATTATTCAAATAAGATTTAAATAACTTAATCGAAGATTCTCCAAACCCAATGTACTGCAGTAACGCAAGCAACACCTCGTGATTCAGCGTATCAAAAGCCTTGCTATAATCCAAGAGCACAAGCAGCGTCAATCTGTTACTGTCTGTTTGCCTTTACATCATCACATATATTACATAGAGCAGAACTGCAACTATACCCGGGTCTAAATCCGGACTGAGTTTCGGAAATGATGTTATGTTGACTTGCATACTGTCTAATTTGAAAATCCATAACTTTTTCTAACACTTTTGATAGCACTGGTAAAATGTTAACAGGGCAAAAATCTTTAAGCTCAGTCGGATTACTGGTCTTTGGCCGTGGTGTTACTACTGCTAACTTCCATCTTTCAGGAAAAGTTCCTTCATTGAGACAGAAATTTACTATATGATCTATGTAAGGTAATATATGTGGCAAACATAATTTTATCATATTGATATTGATACCATCGGCAGCTGCAGATGTTGTTTTTATTGTATTACTTACTTTTAGAATAATTTGTTCGTCTACTTCAGCAAAATTGAATGTCGAGTTATTTGCCAGAAGTTTTATAATAAGTCACGAGTTTATCAGTGCTATTGCTTGGTACTGGAACAGAGCTAACAAAATAGTCGTTGAATTTATTTGGATCCCTTAGTGATAACGGTATGCTCTCTTTTGATTTGGAACCGTCCAAGTTACTTTGCATTTGTCAACCCCGCATCATGGGTTGTACTGTTCAAAATCTTTTGAATGATTTTGAACTCCAAATACTTTGACATTGGCTAATTTAGCTTAAGTACTTGTCATTCACCACGATATCTACTAGTTTATGTTAATAGACCAATTTGGCTGAATATGTTAATTTTTACTAAGCATTAAAACCTTTCTAATTATCTTAATGCAAGAAAAATAGGTTTTGACCTTGAAAGAATTAGTACAAGCAAAGGATTTGCTAGAGATGTTGCATTTACCTTTTTATTGAATAGGTATAGTAGAAGTCACCCTCATCGAAGCTGCGCTACGCCATCCATATTGAAAAATGGCGAATCATTATTCTTTCTTTTAATATATAATTCCTTGGCCGTTGCAGATATATGAAAAAGTTTCCTAACAAGAAATGTAGACCATAATAAAATAAACAATTTCTCTTGCAACTGTTTTTCCTGTAAACCTAGCGGTTTTTTAAGTATGATCTGTAGAATGCTATTTTCTTTAAAAGAATCCCAATTTGGACGAAATGCACTGTAGAATACCACTTACTATTAGGTGTTTCTAGTCAAAGTTAGTCACAACTAAATAGAATTAAATTAAGGAAAAGGATGGAAGGATTAACTAACAACCCCAGGGAGTTGTTTCTAAACTATTTTCCATCTACTGCTGGACTCGGTATGTGTGATATCAGTGAGTGGCAACTGCTGAACTTGTAGGAGGTAAAACTGCCAAGTGAAATTTAGAATGTAATTGCTGTTAGTGATGAAACGATTATAGGAAAAATATTTATAGACAGCAAATGTCTGGGACTTTGCTGCCCCATATTATAAGGCAAGTAGCAATTTCTACCCTGCAGCTGCAATGTCATCGTGGGATACAGCATCCTCAATAAATAATGCAACAATTTGTCACAGCTTGGCATTTATTTTCTTGCAGGCATAAACGTGCTTTTTCCAAAAAGGTTGTGTAAGAATCGTAACTTCTAACTGCATGCCGAAACAACACACAGTTTAGGGTATCCCTTGCAATTTTTTTTTGCTTTGGTATGTAGAAGGTTGAGCTTTTTTATTCCCTGAGCGTGGCCTTAGAAACAAAAGATGCATTTCATCAGCAATCACAAGAAATCACTAATAGATCTATGTCCTGACCAACAACCACTACTCGAGAACTACTTCTTGCTTTCTCAGTGGCTACCGCTATTATGACACTTCGGCAACAGCTTCAACCTCTTCTACACGGATTTCTTAATTGTGAGGCAAGATATTTTATTTTTATTTCCATTGTTTGCAAGAAAATCAGCTTACTTTATAGCCTTGGCATATTAATCAAATTTTAAGGCAAAGAAAATGTTTATTGGGAGAAATTTTCCTTAGTAACCCAGCACAAGATCCTGTCTGGGGTGCTTGAGTGGTAGTTTTTTGGATCAACAAAAGACTAAGAAACCAATAATTATGGGATTATTTTAAAGGAATCATCAAACAAACAATATTGCGATAATTTTTGGCTTAAATGTTCTTTAGTAGCCTAAAATTAACCCATCCGTGCCTGTAGCATTCAATTACTCAATTACTTTTGTGTAATTAAATTACTTTTAAGTATTTAAATTGAATTACTTTGTGGTATTTCAATTACTGAATTACTGACCTCGATTGGGTGCCAAATCTCCAGAACGCAAAAAAATAAGATAAGTTACATATTAAGCAAACCGCAATAGGGTATTCCCCGGCAATAGAAGCCTAATTTTTCTGGCGAGTCGAAAACAGCAACTATCGCATTTTGTACGAAGCGTCACGAGCAGTGTTGCCAGATTTGGGGACAAGTTCCTAATTCTAGGGGATCTGAAGAGGCTGTTAACGACAAACTTTAGTAAAATGTGATTAGCTTTTTTAACTAAGATATTCGACGTTTAATAACTCAAAAACGGTATAAAGTAAGGGCAACATATGGTATATCTTTGAAATTAGGAAAAAAGATCATTCCAAAGATTTTATAATATACAGGGAATCCCATTTAAAAAAAATATTATATTTTTTAGTATTCCCTGAAATCTGCACGCCACTGTACTTTTGATTTTAACAAAATTCAGTTATAACCACATAACTTTTATTTAAAACTTTTTCATATAGGCAATAATAACGATGATAAGGGGTGGGTAATTTATAATGAATAACCCTGTACATGTTAGTGTTTGGACTTGTGAAAGAATAAGTATCCTCAATTATGTCAATTTACCTGTCTTTTGTTTTCAAAAAGTTTAAGTAGTTGGAATGGTAACATCTTCTATTGTTGATACGGTCTCGTTAGATAAAACATTCTTAGTTTTCATAGTTTGTAGCTGTTTTTGTATCTGCTGTACAAATTCTTATTTCAATCAGCGGTTTTCAACTAGGTTTATAAGTCACCTGTCAACTTTCAACAGTCCCTGATCAATACCAAATTGATATTTTGTTTTAAAGTTTCAAGTTACCTAATACATTTTTTATAGCTATTTGTATTACTAGGGAGTAAAATGTATCATTCCCTCCCGCGGATGTAGTTTAATTCTTCAGCGTTAGCGAGAACAGTACCTAATCAATTGTAATCATGCAAGGGAGGAAATTACGTTTTAGTCCAGAGTTATACATTCAACACTTTTACATTTTATGATGTGACAATCTCTTGTATTCAGATGCATTCAAAAATATTTAAATATGAAAACCAGGAGGTTAGTTGATTTATTATTAATCACATTGCCTCCCTTCTCTAATGACAACGGTAGTCAATGTATTATATTCCCTCCCACTGCCATTGGAAACCGACCAGGGAACCAAACGTATATTTTCGGGAAACCCCTAACAGGCGACAAAAAATGTTACTTTCATATATAGGGGTAAAAAAATATTTTCTAACTAAGCCAAAAAAAAAAATACTCAAGTTGCGCCAATTGAATCACCACGTAGTGTTCTACAAAATCTAAATAGAAATTTGCTGTCAAACAATTAAAAAATCCAATGCTCCACCCTGCATACTTAGGTAAGTTACCTATTTTCGTCATTCAGCCTCATGTTAGGCGTATTTAATAGTACATTGTTCTACAAGTTAAGAAAAGTGAGAGTTTTTCAACGTTTAATTTACGAGCGAGCGATGCAAAACGAGTGGATTAATTTATTACGAACATGGAAAAATTACTTTTATAACATATTCAGCGTGCTATTTTTTCTAATATAATTACAAAATGTAGCAAAAATGAAATTCGGCATTTCTTCATATTCAAAATTATTTTTTTTTAATCGGAAGTGGAGAGCGTGGAAATCGTCAAATAAAATACGAGAAATGGGCAGTGAAGTAATCCATTGTTTTACGACATTTTGTAGGCGGCTGGACTAAGGTACTATATTTATACGAGCAAGCTCGTCCGCCATTTTGAGTTACTGAAAGTGGCGGCAAATTCAAATTCTAGTTACTTTCCAAATAGCATACGGGAAGTCGGAAAAACAAGGATCATGTCATTTAATATTATCCGTCTTAAACAAGATTGGTTTTTAAACAAATAAAAAGAAAGCAGAAAAAATCGAAACGAAAACACTGTTAACTAACACGCACGTGGTTCAAACTAGAGAACTTTAATAGTACCTTAGTTCAAACAAAAGTGACGAGTGACAGAACTCAATAGAACTGACAGATACAGTTGACAGCACAGAACAACACCTACACACTGTATATAGATTTAAATAACCACACTTGGATGAAGACTGTAATTATAATTAGTATCGTAATGGAGCACTAAGATTTAAATCAGAATGCAGTGTTCGTCTGAATCAAGCAGTACGTGCTCTAACGGTTTCTAGTCTTCCTTGGTTGACACTGTTGACAGACGACAGAATGCACGGTTACCGGTCAGCGCAGCCAACGGCTTGGCGCTAAAATCCCTGTGACACAAAATCTAGTGAGATAAGCTTGCCTGGTTAATAAAGCACTCTAGGCTGGACGATAGGTAAACGTTAATCGACGTCAACATAAGCTACAAAAGTTGGTTAAAATGTAATTTCGCGATTTAAAAAATCAATGTACCCCACGGCACTGGAAGTTCCTTTTTATCCCTCATGTGGTTTATTTGCTTTGGCCCTACGGGCCTCGGCAACTAAATCCGCAATCGTGATAAAAAGCTCAACTTCAGTGATAACCTATGTGGAAACTAATATAAAAAAAATATATGAACTTTCAAGTCCATATACCTTCTTACTGAAGGGACTTTGTGCTAAGGTATATTAGGTTTAATCGGTTTATTATAACCTAAGGAATCTATGCCAAATCAGTGTCGCATTTTTTTGGGACACCCTGTATAATTGTTATCCTTGAATTTATTTATTTACTTACATCTTACTTCAAAACAAACTAAAAACTTTTGGTTTTGTTGAACGGTGCATGTAGCTACAAGATTTAATTATCAAAAAACCTTCAAAAGTGAAAGAGTATGTAGGTTTGTAGGTTACTATAGCTAACAAAACATAAAAATTAAGCATTTTTAGATTACGATTACGAATCGACACAACACTAATGACAGTTGCAACTTGCAAGAAGGTTCTACTAAATAAAACTACGTATATGACATCAATTTTTATTGAAAGTAATTGAAAAAGTAATTGATGTTGTACAGTTACAATTACTAAGTAATTGGTAATTGAATTACTATTTCCTGTGAGTAATTGATTCTCTGGTAATTAAATTACTGCATTGGGCCGTAATTAGTAATTAGTAATTAATTACTTTTTAAAAGTAATTTTCCCAGCTCTGGTAACCTAGCACAAGATCCCGTCTGGGGTGCTTGAGTGGTAGTTTTTCGGATCAACAAAAGACTAAAAAACCAATAATTATGGGAATATTTTAAAGGAAACATAAAACAAACAATATTGCGATAATTTTTGGCTTAAATGTTCCTTAGTAGCCTAAAATTAACCCATCCGTGCCTGTAGGGTGTCGGCATCGTAGTTTTTGGGCAAGAATAGGGCAAAATCCCAGTAATAAGAAGCAAATCTTAAAGGAAACCTGGAACAAATAATGATTTTTGACTTGGGTGTAACCCTTTAGAAGTTCCTACCTCTAGAGTGCCGGTGTCGTAGTTTTTTGGGGCAAGAAATTTTTAATTTAATTTTTTTAATTTAATTTTAATTTTTAATTTAATTTAATTTAATTTAATTTAATTCGCACTCAGCCAACAGCCGTTAGGCCAATTATAGGCGTCGCTGTGCAGTTATGAGGACTTCCAACCCCACTAACGACTGTCATGATGTTGTATGACCGCCGGGACCAACTTTTTTCCGTGATATCCGTACCACGAGGCGCCGAGAGATGCAGCCGTGGAACTCCCATCCAAGTTCTGACCAGAGACAGCGTTGCTTAACTCTGCTGATCGAACGTGGACGCTTGTTCAAGCTACACCACTCGGGACCCTAAATGTCCAAGAGTCCAGTAATATTAAGCAAATCTTAAAGGAAACCTGAAACAAACAATATACACACTGGCCAAACCAAGCGGTACTACCTGTAAATATTTATATTTCCAATAGTAATAAGTAAATTCAAATATTTCATGGAAAAACGCAATGCTTACACAATTCGATTTTATTTCACTTTAATGAAGGCCATGCGAAAACGGGATCTTTTAATAAGTTGAAATTAAATCTGCTACAAAACTAGTCGACAATGACTTTTGATTTATTTGTTTGGTTGTTTCGCCAACCTCACTTGGTATCTGTGATTTAACTTTTCGTTTTTGATTAATCGAAGTCCTGAAGAAAATGGTAGGTACGCATAATTGAGTATTGGATTCAGCTGCCTGAGAAGCAAGTAGCTTCTGCATATTGAACCATTGTTTTAGAAAGCATATTTAATAATTATTTAAAGAGTATTTGTTATTACGCTTGTATTTACTAAAGTTCTAAATAATAATTTAATTAAAAACAGCATTTTTTGCATGGCTTTGTTTAACCATGAACAACTTTAAATTGGTACTATGTGTTTGGAATAAAATTGCTTTATTTCCATCTACAAAGTTTGAGCTTTTCAGTAATTATATAAAGATAGCAACGACCTATGAATACACGGATATAAAATCTGTACCGTTTTTAGGCCCACTGTGTAGTACTGATTTTTCGTAGAAATATTCTTTAGCATCCTAGCAGCAAACAGTTATGCCAAAAATTACTACTATGTTATTTGTTTGAGGATTTCTTTAAAATGTCCCTAATCTTGATCGGCCCGTGTCTTTCCTTCTTCAAAAAAAAAAAAAAAACCAACGCCAGCACGTCATGGTCGAGGACTGTTAAAGTTCATTCCTAGGATACTAAGAAACATTGTGCCGCAAATCAGGACTAGATTATTTTTTACGGTTTCCTTTAACATATTCCTATTACTGGGATCTTGCCCTTTCTTTGCCTCAACAAACTACGACGTCAGCACCCCAGAGGCTTAAAGAATAGCTCCTAAGGTATTAAGAAACGGCAGGACTACATTTTTTAGGTAGCTACCTATTACACCTGGACTATTGTTGTGGTGACAGTACCCTTACTGATATAAATATCAGTTGCTGCTGATGTTCTACAGCTCATAATTCAAAAACCGTTCAGTTTAGAGATAAAATGGTAATAACAAAAATTGTTTAATGTATTATATAGTATACAGTTTTTATTTGACAATTCAACACATCTGTCAAATAATTCAAATAGACCAATGACAATGTAGCGTTGTTCTGTTTTCAGTCAATAAAAAAGAATTATGTCGACATAACCACTAGTGGTTCAAAGCGGCATAATTTTTCGACATAACCACTAGTGATCCTGGCGACAACATTTTTTGACATTTTCAATATGACAGTTATTATAATTTTTCGTTTTGGCTGCTCCTATAGAAACAAACTCACAGCAATCCAAATTTCACGTAAAATTTGGTGGCGAAATGAATTTCACCAGTTATATTCGCTGAATTTTCATTCGAATTCCATTCTTAGTGAAAGTTAAGTAGAATATGTTTGCGGTGGTATCACTACTCATGTCCATTGCGCTTAGGATTAGGACTCGTGCTAGCGCACTCATCCTAATCGAACCTAAGCGCAATGAACATTCGTGATAACACACAATATTCGACATAACTTTGACTACTCATGGTATTATAAGTGAAACTTTTTAAATATGGTGGCCGTAGCACAGCTTCGATTTTAATAGACTATTAGTATATTCAATAAGAAGGCAAATGTAACATTTACCAAATGCCTTACTTGAACTAATTTTTGAAGGGTCGTGTATTTTTTTGCCTATTTTTCTGCACTATCTACTCCAGGCAATTTTTTTTAATATGACGTCTCAGTACCTGCTTGTTTTTTAGGATTTAGGTTAGTGTAAGCTGAAAACCGTCTACGGTGAATTTTCTATAGATTGCTAGTTAGATTTGTTTGGTTGTGACTGACGACTAGCGTCCTTTTTGGTTTTCCTTTCGAATTAATAACACAAAGAACGATCGCTTAGTTCTTCTTTACATCAATCACCGAAAGTTTGAGCTAGTATGTGTTGTAAACGCTCTTGGTCTTGAAGGGCGGCATAACTATCCCTTGTAACCTGGCCCAAAGCTCATTCTCTGCATTTGTAAAACTAGAGACTGAAATACACGTTGCTCTTCAATGCTCCCTATAAAATACAATAACAAATATGTAAATATGAAAAGACGTGGTTAATTTGCAGCAGCGTTGGCTTCTTTACCGATCTATTTGTCAATTCAGATGATGTGTACTGTCGTAATGTAAAATGAAGTGATACTGTATAATCTATGGTCTGACATCATTGTTTCAACTATCAGTATTATCTCAAAAGATGGTTATCCGTATGAAGTGCCATATCAAGTATTATCCAAACCTATCTAACTATTCTATTGTTTGTTATTTACTCAATTGATTTAAGCTGCAATCAACAGTATATTATGCACTAAAATTAGGTCACAGCGTACAAAATGAAAGTAACAAAATAATATGTGATTAAGCAAATAATAATAAATAATAATTTGGAAAAGAAGTATAAAAATAGTACACTAAATTAGGTTTTTAACAAAATTATTAGTTATTCCTATCAAGTAACGACATAGCCATTATGTTAATACTGGAATTACATATAGCATTGTAGTAAGTAGTGCTTATCATAACAAAAAGTATTAAAAGGTAGCTCTATAGTACCTATTCTTAGTAGAAGTAGTTTTGGTAGAATTATAGCGTAGTCCTTCTTCTTTCAGCCTTGTGGCGCCCAGTATTGAGCATAGGCCTTCCCTTTGATTCTCCAACTATCTCTATTCTGTGCTGCGTCCTTCCATCTCAATCCTGCAACCCTCTTAATGTCGTTGAACCAGCGTGCACTTGGTCTTCCTCTATTTCTTAGTACTGTCCATGGTCTCCAGCTGTAATTATATACAGCGTTCCACCTATTACCGGTTAATCGTGCTACATGACCTGCGTAGCTCCAGTTCAGTTGTGTAATTCTGTTTATTATATCTGTAATTCTGGTTCTTTGTCGTATCCAACTATTCCTTTTCCTGTCTCTAAGGGTGATAACAATCATCGACCTTTCCATGGCTCTCTGTGTAACTCCCAGCTTTTTGACAATATGTTTAGTAAGCGTCCATGTTTGTGCACCACACGTTAATATAGGGAGTATGCATTGGTCGAATATTCGTGATTTTATATATTGGGAGATTTTTTTGTTCTTTAAGATCTTTGATAGCTTACTAAATGCTGCCCAACCTAAACGCATTCTTCTTTCCACCTCTATGTCCTTATTTTCTTTGCTCATTTGTATTATTTGACCAAGGTATATATATTGCTGTACATTGTCTATAACCGTGTTTACTGTAATATGTGTTTCCTGTGAACACATTATTTTGGTTTTGTCTAAATTCATTTTAAGTCCTATATTTCTCGATGCTTGTTCTAGTTGTGTTATCATCTCTTGTAGGTCTTCTGTATTGTCTGCCATTAAGACTATGCCGTCTGCAAATCTGAGGTGATTGAGCCTCTCTCCGTTGATATTAACTCCTTTGTTGGACCATTCCATTTTCTTGAACACTCCCTCCAGTGCCATTGTTAAAAGTTTGGGTG
The DNA here is from genome assembly GCA_940337035.1 of Agriotes lineatus. Lineage (NCBI taxonomy): Eukaryota > Metazoa > Arthropoda > Insecta > Coleoptera > Elateridae > Agriotes > Agriotes lineatus. The sequence goes on along the minus strand of OW679194.1, from coordinate 227,136,561 downwards.
ATACGGTATTCCCCTGTCGGGTACCTCTACTGATAGGTATTGCATTTGTATACTCATGTAATTTAATTTTTGATTTAGCTTGATTGTAGATGTTGTTGAGTAACTCTTTGTGTCTATGATCAATGCGAGCACAGTCTAGCTCTTTCATAATTGCCCAATGCTCGATAGATTCGAATGCCTTTTCGGAGTCAATGAACGCCAAACACAAAGGGAGGTTATATGCAATGCTCTTCTCTATTAGTATCTTCATTGTCAAGAGGTGATCACAAGTACCAAACCCTTTTCTGAATGCAGCTTGCTTCACAGGTTGATAGTCATCTAGCTTGTTCGTAATTCTATTTGTTATTATTTTGATTAGTAGCTTGTACATTTGAGACAGGAGACTTATCGGTCTATAGTTCTGGATGAATGATCTATCTCCTTTTTTGAATAAAATTACCACTGCTGCATTAGTCCAGTCCTTTGGTATCGTTCTTTCTTTAAGGCAGATGTTAAAGAGCTGTTTTAATTTAGGTATTAGTATTTCTTGCCCTTCTTTTAACATTTATACCAGTATTTAATCTTCTCCCGGCGGTTTGTTGTTTTTCATTGACTTCAAAGCATAGCCTGTTTCCTATTCCGTGATTTTAGGGATGTCTTCCGAGCCAATGTTCATTACTTTCATCTCCACTTGTTCTTCGGGATTTTTAGTTTGTGATGCATATAAGGTCTTATAGTAATCTTCAGCAATGTTCAATATTCTGTCTTTGTCTCTTTCCTCTTTTCCAGTTTTCTCTTTTAATGTTGTTATTTCATGTCTGCCTCGATTTCTTTTTAGACATTTCAGATTTTTATTTTGTTCGATGATATTTTGTGCCATATCTTCAAAGTGTTTATCTAGGTCTTTTCGTATCATCTTCCTAGTTTGTTTTCTTACTTCTCTGTATTCATTTGTAGTATATTTTCATTCTCTATATAGTGATCTCCGTTTTTCAATCATTATTTTTGTTTCTGGTGTTATTTTGGTTCTTTGTTTCGGTTTTCTTTCCTACTAGCGTAGTCCTATTGAAGTTTACAGTAGCCGAGTAGAATAGTATAAAAGCAAAGTAAAACAAGTAAATTAATAGCAATATAGTAGTTATGTACAATAAATAATAGACTGGCACAGTGCACTAGAGTAATCTAGTTTAAATTTGGTACTGCTCGTATTTCCTTAAAATATATATACCACTTCGTTGTAACTTTCTTTTGATGCCACGTACATTCTGGCACTAAATGCTTAAATGAGATAGACTAGTAGACGTCTACGAATTTGATCGCATACACTCTGATTTCATTACTACACCATAAATACTTGCTATCTTGACATTTGTATTCATGTGTTAGGGATTTCTTCACGTAAACAAAGTTATTATGTCCCAGTAGCTCTTCAAACAACAAGTCACTAACTTTAAGATTCATCTTAATCTTGTCGCATCACAGAAATGCATTCTTGTCTGTTCTACCGACAAATTTGATAATGATTTTCCTCGGCTGATCATAATGTCTATCGGAATCACCTAATCAGTGTACCACATCAACCATACTACTTCCAAGTTAAACCCGACTGTAAATGTGTTTTCACTTTTCGTTTCAGGAACACTATATATTTTCAGGCAGTTAACTCTCGAGTGTTGCTCCAGATCGTTGATACGACTTCTTAACCAAGTGTTTTCTTTTGCTTTCCAAATCTTCATTTTTTAACATTGCTTTATAAAAGACTGTTGAGACCTTAAAATATCGTTGATTTGGTTTTCTCAATCTTGGTGTAGCAAGGAGCAACAGACGTAGTAACAGACGCCAATTTAGGTGAAACACAAATAAGTTATCCATAATTGATGAGAGTGTTGGTTCATTATTAACACAGTATTTCCAACACCAAAGTCCTTTATAATTCAGAGACGATATTTTATACTGCTATAATCCAACACAAACCCCGTGGTAAATTTTCCTGCGATTATTACATCTTGTTTGTGCTGCTATCTTTGTCACTTGTCCATTACACGAGCTGCAGATGTCTTCCACCGACAGTGTTGATATTGGGTAAAGAGGGTTAAAATAAAATAAATTAAATGACCTCAATTCTCCCAAATTGTGGGCACAGATGTGTGAAATGGTCACACTCTGGCTTCAACAATAAAACTTTACCTGGTAATTACATCACCTTTAGCTTTAACAATAAAGAAGTGGGTCGGTGACACTCTTATGAGCAGTGCACAATTAATTTCGTGATTTCAAATGGTAGACAAAGTTAAATTACCAGTGGTTTTACAGAGCACATCTTTATATGTGCATTTGGAGTGGAATCCACTTCATAAAAGCAATATTGTTTTCATAAATAACACTCAATCAGAATACTGACTTAATGAGATGCATTTGAATATACGCAAGTTCCTCTAAATAATCTGATCTTAGTCTTGGGAGTGAGTGGTAAAACCGTGTCAATTTTTTTTTTCAAGAAATACTTCAGTTCTCAATGTATATCTTCCAATTTACTTTGACAAAATCACAGTTAAGGGGAAGATATGCAAGTAAAGTTTAAAAAAATTAAGGTAATGGCATGTGCTGAACAAAAGATTGTGTTTGAATTAATCAAAGCACTCACCTAATTTAGTGAGTGCACTTTAAGGCATCAAAACTTTTGTGTTTCTATTTCAACTACATATATACCTTTTACACTCCAAACAGCTAGATCACTGATCATTCATACCAGCAAAATGGAAGTCTCATAGTAAATCCATTTTTTTCTGTAAATACAACTTCTTTCCTCAAGGTTTTTCTTTCTGAAACCAAATAAAGAAAACGATTCGTTTCCGACACACTGTATATTCCGACTTGTTTTTGTGAATTTCGTGTGAACAATAAAAAGCCATAAAGAAGTTTCAGAGATTAAACTGTACGAACTGTATAATTTTTAGCTTGAAATGCAAAATCATTTAAAATAAAGCTATTAATATTTTCCACGTTTGCGTAATACTTTTACGAAGCATTGTGAATTATGAATTAGAATTTTACAGACCGTCGAAAATATACTGGAAAGTGTAAATTGTATGTAACTGTGAACTCGAACGGAGAGTAAGCACAGCAAGCAAGTTATTAATCAGGTCTGGAGCAGTTTGCATGAATCATGCCCTTAAAATGTGTATAGTCTATTGCACTGATACAGCTCTCTGTAACGATTTATAAAATCCAGAATAGTAGCTGTTCCAGCATGAATTTATCCTACTCGTCACAAGATGGCGCATGCATAAATGTTTTCAGATTTTCTGGACCCATTCAAAATTACATTGGTTTAGAAGGATATGTACTCTGCGAGTTCGCGAAGTTGAGATTCAACTTGAAAATTATATACTTTCCTTAACTGGATCACAATAATTGTTTAAATAAAAACCAAATTTTGTATAATTTTTAATTATACCAAATTGCGCACATTCCTGTTCACTGTGTTGTTAAAGAATGAATAAGATTACAACTACACGCTGTAGTAACAAGTAAATATAGTGATTTGTACATAGACATTGAAAATGATTGAAGACAGCACTGATTTTAATTTTTGAGCATTGGTGTTCGTCATGTTTGAAGTCTTACGTTTTGTTAATTTTCTAACCTACGATACTTTCATTTCTTTTCCTTAACAGTTGTATTCAGAGCTAAGTTACTTAATTTTGTATTGTTTCGGATAAATAGTTGCTGAGAATATCATTTTTTTTAATATCTTGCACGTCACTGGTACTTACCTGATTTCACTTTGTAAACGCGGTTAGCAACAGTGTTGAATGGATTGCCTATATTACGTGTGGTCAAGTTATCTTCAATCTTTTTCGCAGTTCCTGTATACTTAGATGTATTTTTTTTTGTCATATGATTGTGCGCGGTTTGCTCATTTGTGTCTGTTCTATTTATTTAAAATATTTATAATTGTTGAGAACCCAAAGTCTGCTGTACAATCATTTACTAACGCAAACTAAAAACTTACTTTGGAGAAATAAGATGTTTAATATTATTTCACAACTTGCTTCAACTATATTAATTTTGTGAATTGTGAATATTGTTATTAAGGTACCACGATTAAAATAAAAACATATACAGCTACGTCTACATGGAAATTTGAAGAAATATTGCATTTTGTTTAGAATTACAATGTATATCTTTTAAAAATCTCGTTAATTGTACAATATCCATTTATAATGTTTCTGTACAGCATCTCACTTTGAAGGGGCATAATCAGCTACGCTGCCTGCCCTATGTGTTCTAGTAATGATAATAATAATAATATTAATAATAATGCAATAATAGTTAGCTATTTACCAAGGGCATTATAAGGGCTTAAGTTTCAAAGCCAGAAGGCCTCTGGCCCAAGGATTTGTAAGTCGCTCGAATGGTATAAACAGGAAGTAATTCCCGTGGTGTATACAATGTTTTATTTTTCACTTTGAATATGTAAATAAATTGCAAAGTTTAAAAACCTTGAAAAAGCAGCCCTAGGGCGTTAAGAGTGGGCGTAATCATTACACCCTCTCAGTATGAGAGGGTATAATGAGTAGGCGTTATCATTACGCCCTGTCTTCACACCCTAGGACGTTATGGACTGCATTATATACCTCGTATAGCAGATATAAACAACAAATAGTAGATTAATGGAAAAAAATATATATTTAATTTTGTTTTTGTTCCATGTATTATATTTGTACCCTTCGAACAAATTTGTCATAATGGGACGTTACGATATAAAAATTTAAACCAAATTCTTAATGACACATTAGTTTTTCACTTCCATAAAAATCAGAAAACGGTGATATTATTAACTATTCTATGGGTGTATGTACCTACGTATTTCTTTGTGTAATCATTTGATAAGGAAAACCGTTGGTGGTTATACTTTACATTTATATGATTAATTATACAGGTCAAGGAAAACACGTATTGCTCCAAGAACCAATATTTTAAACTGCTTATAAATTTGTTTTGATCGTCGCCTTCACAACATGAACAAGGCGACAGGGTCATTACATTATCCCTCCCCCCCCCCAAAGGGAAAAGGAGGGAGGGAGGCCAGGTAGGAAAACTAATATAACCCTGTATGAAAATAACAGGATAACAATTCTATTTAGCTACAAAACCTCCCGGATCTTTTCAACTATCCTTAAGAAATAATAACAATAAGCAATAATAAAAGGTAACCAGGTAATAAATGGAGCGATTGCCTTTCTTCAGCCGCAAAGTTCTACCAATCTAAGGTGCCTGCTTTCGCAGCTGGTCTAACCGGCCAAACTTCTCCCGGAAGGCAGCGACGATCCCGCTAGACATCCGGAGGTCCTGGGCGACGCAGTGTGCAAGGCAATACCGCCGGAGCGTGTCCAACAGGTCACTCTGCACCTCTGTAGTGCCCCAAAGCGCGCGGTCTTCGTACCCCCATAAGCTGCCATAAACTCCTGGAAGGAGGTATCTCCGGTCTCTAGTTGTCTCAGGGTTGCTCCGTGACAGCCTCCACCTTCTCATTGGTTCCGCAATATGAGGGCCAACCGATTGAAGTGCACCACCCGGCACTTTCTTCGAGGAGGTTTCTGGATTCGGTATACCACGTCATTCTGTCGAGCAACTACAGTGTAGGTGCCTTCCCAGTTCTTTTGGAGCTTGGGGGAGAGACCACGACGGGTTATAAAGCCATACCAAATCGCCAGGCTAGAAACCATCGGCCTCAGCGCGGGCATCATATCGGTCCTTTATTCGATCGCTGGCACCCTGAATGTTTCGGCGTACGGTGTCGTGGATTTCTTCCATCTTCTTCTTCAGGTTCCCCACGTAGTCCTCGCCGGCCGTTTCTTCGCCAGGCTTTCTTCCAAATTTGAGGTCACATGGTAATCGGAGCTCGCGCCCAAAGAGTACCGCGGCTGGGGTGTGATTGGTTGTCTCTTGTACTGCCGATTGGTAGGCCATCAGGAACAGGTAAATGTACTGGTCCTAGTCACGCTGATGCTCGGAAACCACTTTGGATAGATGGTTCCCCATGGTTCGGTTCATCCTTTCCACCATGCCGTCCGATTGAGGATGGAGGGCAGTGGTCCAGGTCTTGTGTATCCCCAGTAGCTTGCAAACGTTCTGGATCAGTCCAGACTCGAAATTCCGGCCCTGGTCAGAATATAACTCCAGGGGGACTTCAAAACGGCTGAAGCACTCCTTAACCAGAACATCAGCGATAGTACCGGCCTGTTGATTCGGAAGGGCGTACGCTTCGGGCCACTTGGTGAAGTAATCCATGCACACCAGGATGTATTTATTTCCCGATACGGTTTCGGGGAATGGTCCAGCGATGTCAATTGCTATCCTCTCGAACGGACTACCGACGTTGTACTGCTGCATCGGAGCTCTACGTCTTCCCACTGGTCCGTTTCCTGTAGCGCAGGCTTCGTACCTCCGGCACCACTCTCGGACGTCATCTTTGTAGCTCGCCCAGTAGAACCTTTCTCGGACCTTTTGCAACGTCTTCTTCAATCCAAAGTGTCCCCCAGAGAAGCCATCATGCAGGTGGCGCAGAACCTCGGCCACTCTACTCCTTGGAATCATCAATTGTGATCTCGTTGCCCTACCGTCCTCATCTTCCAAGATTCTGGTCAGGACGTTGTCGTCCAGCTGCAAGGAGTTCCATTGCGCCCAATAGGTCTTCACCGTTGGGTTGGTGTCGGAGACCTCCTGCAAGGTAGATCGACGCCCATCTCGCTTCCAGGCTATAACCGTGCCTAAGTCGGGGTCGTTCTGTTCTGCAACTCGTCTAGCTCCCATGCCGTCGACTACAGTGGTACCATTGATGGGTACCGCACGACTCTCCAGCTTCGAACAGTGGCCGCAGTCAGCAGGGCAGGGCCTCCTGGATAACGCATCGGCTTTGTGGTGGGCTGTGCCAGGTCGATAATTTATTTCAAAGTCGTACTCTTGTAGGCGCTCGATCCACCTAGCCACCTGTTCTTGAACTGCAGTAGCCATCTTAGAGCAGCATGGTTGGTGCTCAGCAAGAATCTTCTGCCATACAGATATTTATAAAAATGCTCCACTGACTTGACGACTGCCAGAAGCTCCCGCCTGGTTACGCAATAATTCCGCTCTGGCTTGGACAGGACCTTGCTGAAATATGCCAGGACTTTCTCTTGTCGATCTTGGACCTGGGACAGAACACCACCTATTCCTACATTGCTAGCGTCAGTATTGAGGATAAACTGGCCTTCCTGACGTGGATAGCAAAGCACAGGTGAACTGGTTAAGGCAGTCTTGAGCGTCTCGAAGGCCTCCGCGCACTCCATTCGAACTGTCGTCTCTCTTCCGTTAGACGGGTTAACGGTTTTCCAATGTTTGCAAAGCCCAGCACAAACCGTCGGTAGTAAGTACAGAGGCCCAGGAAGCTTTGTAGTTCATGCTTATCCTTCGGGATCGGCCAATCCTGCACTGCCTTCACGTTACTCGGATCTACTGCTACTCCTTGGCGGGATACGACGTGCCCCAAGTACTGTACATCCTTCTGGAAGATGTGGCACTTCTTTGGACTTAATCGCAGGTTGGCACTTCGCAGTCTACAGAACACTTCCTCCAGGGTATTCAGAAGCTCGTTGAAGGATCTACCCACCACTATGATGTCGTCCAAGTATATCAGGCAGGTCTTGCAAGATAGACCGTTCACAAACCGAACGGCATGACGGAGAACTGCCAGAGACCAGTTCCGATGGTAAATGCAGTCTTCTCCCTGTCCGCAGGTTGCATTCCGACTTGTCAATAACCGCTCTTCAAGTCTAGCGTCGAGAACCATTGTGAACCGAAGAGCGTGTCCAGGGTATAATCGATTTTGGCAGAGGGTAGCTGTCTTTCTTGGTCACATGATTCAGCTGCCGGTAGTCAACACAGAACCTCTTTGAGGCATCCTTCTTTTTGACAAGAACCACAGGGGAGGCCCACGGGCTGCTGTACGGTTCGATGATCCCTGGGTTTTGCATGTCTTAGACAATCTTTTCAGCTTCTTTCCGTTTGGCGAGGGGCAAACTTCTTGGATGTTGGCGTATCGCTTGAGCATCCCCAGTATTGATTTTATGTTTAACTACGTCGGTACGGCCACTGGAATGATCTCCGCACTCGAAGATGTATTGGTATCGGACCACCAGATCTTCGATCTTCTTCCGTTCTTGTTGGCTTATGCCCCTGCAGGTAGACATCACGGTGTAAATTAATGCCTTTGGCCAGCCCTTCGCCTTGCTGCCGCTATCACTAGTAATCGTTCTGACAACGGCGGAGAACGGTGTGCACCTTCCCAGGATTGTGTTTCTCCTGACGGTTGCCGGTTCCCTATGTACGTTCATCATCCTTACTGGGACCTTAAGCCCAGTCTTTACCAACATCTTCCCAACCAGGATACTATGAGTGAGCTCCTTGTCATAATCGCATAATCGCATACTACGTTGCCCCGGAGATCGCCATCCAGGTATGCATCCACCACCCTCTCGGTTCGTCCCGGCAGAGTAACAACTTCCCCCAATGCCACTCGTATTGCGATCTCTTCTCTTGGGTGTAGGGAAAGCTTCTCCTCACCGACGTACAACACGCCGCGTCCCAGGTCTCAAGTGAACCAACACTTATTCATAACATCCATTCCCAGGATGAACTCGTCCGCAATGTCAGCAATCAGGACCCGATGCTTGAGGGTTTGATTCCCAATCTTCAATATCAAATCAATTTCCTCATGTGGCAGTGCAAACTCGTGTTCTGGTGGACAGCAGCTGACCCTCGTCCCGTATTACGTCAGACCTGGCGATGGACTTCGTCGCTCCAGTATCCAACAGCAGAGACCGAACTCTTCCATTTATTCTCCCATTAATGAAGAAGCTATCAGGCTGGCGTTGCACGGACGACACATGGATGGAAATCTCCGGGGCATGGCAATCAGGAGTCGACTCTCGCCCCTTCTTGTCGACCCGTATTAGTTTTCCGACGGCTCGTTAGACGCTCGGGCTTCTTTCTTCGGGCAGCGAGCCCTAAGATGACCCATCTCTCCGCAGCTCCAGCAACGGAGTCCCTTCTCCCTCGTCTCCTACTTTATGAGTCGTCGCACCATGTCCTCCATGGATTCAGGCGCCATTTCTGTCGTAGCGACAACGCTGACACAACCATGTCCTCTGGAGGCACTCCTTGCAGCTTCAACTTTCAACGCATGGGCTAAGGCCTCTCCCAGTGTCTTATAGCGCCCCAGACGTACCGCTTGCTGAGTATCGGCGTCTTTCATTCCATCTATGAATGTTTGGACGGCTAGCTGCTCCAGGAAGTCCTCCGCCGATGGATACGCGAGCCGAACTAATCGAGCAACGTCGGCCTCAAGTTCTTGCAGAGTTTTCCCCGACTTCTGAATTCGGTTCTTCAACTGGGCACAATGCACATGCTGAAGATGACTATCGCCATAACGCCGTTCTAGACGATTCACCAATTGCTGGAAGTCCTTCTGCTGATTTTCTGGAACCATTTGCAAAATATTCAGGGCATTCCCTAGCAATGTCAGAATCAATGCCTCTCCCCAAGTATTAGCGACGGCTGCGGTTTCAAATTGCTTCAGGTATGTTGACCATAGCGTATTCCCATCGTACGAGAGCAGTTTCATATGCAAGCCGGATTTTGCGGACCTCACTGGGGCAGTATCTTGGGAAGGAGCAACCTGAGGGGTAGCAATTTGCGATAAGGTAGGCTGATTTACTGCAAGAGAAGGAAAGAAACCAGCAGATTCAGAGAGAGTTGGTTGGCTCTGGCCACTTAGTAACTTGGTAACTGCAGCTCCAGTACGTCACCTTGAAATCTGGTTACCTTTCTCTCCATTTCCTCCTGAATATCTCTGATTTCCTCTGCCAACTCGTCATGGCTCGCTTTCAGTTCTTCCTTAAGTTCATCTTTAAGATCCTCTTGCGCGGCTTTCAGCTCCTCCGTAAGTACTTCCTTGAGGTATTCTTGAGTGGCTTTCAATTCTTCCACAAGTTTTTGGGCTACTTTTTCTTGCGCGGCTTTCAGCTCTTCCTTAAGATCCTCTTGTACTTTTTCTGCTTGGCCGGCTTTCAATTCTTCCTTAAGATCCTCTTGTGCTTTTTCTGCCTTGTCCTGGCCAACTTGCATCAGCTGGAAAAGTTGGCTTAATTGGGCCTCCATCTTGCTGCTTTGGGATCTCGTCACAGGCATGCACAACACACACTTAAATTTATTATCTGACTGTCGTTTATCGGAACTTGTTAATCAATTAGTTTATTTAATGTATGTCCAATAATTGTTTTATAGCCCCTGGTACAAAACTCCGACACCTGGTGCCAAATGTTAAAATTTATCTTCTGGGCTATTAAAAATTATACGCCGCTTCTTGTTTTAAGCCTTTATTTACAGCAATTTAACTTAACGATTTACAAAAACACAAGAACTATTTCTAACAACAAATACACATTATTTATTTACACACGACTTCAACACGAATGATTTATATGGCAAGCTTAGCACACTTCAAAGTTAGATTCACACTGCCTGCTCTTCCGCTGCGCTTGCTTATATATATCGCCGGGTGATTCCTTCTGGAAGCTTCGAGATATTCTCGACTATTCTAGCAATGCTGACGTGTCGCGCGCATTAATCACCGAGGTCGTTTTGGAATGACCTGGAAGGCTGACTAATCTGTCTGCACGCGATTCGGCTTGAAGGTCGTTACAATATCTTCTAACACTACATATATTGCTAATACTCAGGTGCCAAGATTAATTACAGGAAAAGTAAACTGGGCATCTTTTCAAACTACCCTGGACCAACACTTGAAAATAAATAAAATTAGAAACGAACAATGACATTGATATGGCTATCGACCAATTTACCGATCTACTGGTTAATGCAACTCGCTCAGCCATGACTCCAAACAGAGCAACAACATATCGTAAACCACCACTCGACCCACCTACATACATCATAAACATAATTAAGGAGAAAAACAAAGCCAGACGTCTATGGAACACAACACGAGACCAACAATACAAACAACTGTTTAACAGACTATCACATTAAGTTAAAAATGAGCTCGACCATTTCCGGATAACAACTTATCAACAATATATCTCAGAAATAAACCCAAACGATAACTCGTTGTGGATACCCACAAAACGAATATTACGGAAACGAGAGGAAATTTCCACAATAAAACATAATGCAACCAACTACGTAAGTGACGAAGAAAAATGTAACTTATTCGCTCAACATCTCGAAGAGGTCTTCCAACCCCATCCTTCTCAACCACAACACAATCAACAACAACAGGAAATAGAATTAATAGTCCGACGTGACATGCCCGCAACCTCCAGAGATCTAGAACCCACTTCTCCTAGAGAACTCCAGCTTTGTATCAATACACTTCCAACCAGAAAATCACCTGGTCATGACCTAGTACCCAATATTGTGCTAAAAAATTTAACAACAAAAGCCCTCGCTTTCTTAGCTACCATGTTCAACGCCTGCCTTAGAAATGGTTTCTTCCCTAAAAGATGGAAGCAACCTGAAATAATGGTATTTCCAAAACCGAAGACAGACAAAACCATGGCTAGTAATTACAGACCAATAAGTCTACTACCTACGATGTCCAAATTATTGGAGAAAATCGTACGACACTCATTAATGACCAATAGAAAAATTAGTTCACGAGCCGTAACCAAGATAATAAAAAAATTTCTTGGAAATTTTTTGTAGGTAGACCAACCTAACTGTGAGGGTCTGTGGCGTTACGATTTTCTTACCGAATCTGCATTCGAGCATTAATTCATATCCGGAAATTATTTTCGTGCATCCCAACAACGTCCTAATTTGCCCTCGCGTCCCGCTCGGGCAAATTAATACGACGTTGTTGGACCGCACTCAAAAAAATTTCCGGAAAGAATTAATGCTCTTATGAGATTATATGTGATTATTTCCTTCATATCCATAATAATGCTTAATCACCATGGTTTCTGTCAGTTTAATAATGACTAAAATTCAAACGTCAAAATTTAACAGCGGTTAAATTTATGTCAAAATTTAATCGCTTGTGCTTAATTTTAACATGATTATTAAAGGTGCTTCACCAACTGAACTTTATCTATTTATTCAGGAAATAATCACGCCGAACATCCCGCGTGCATGTAAACTAGCCTGAATACATTTTGACGATTTTCTGTCAGAATGTTTTGCTCTGAAGAAATATATCTCGTAAATTTTCCGCTTCAAAATTCTTGTTGAGCGGCAAATTTACTTGACAAATTTCTTAGCAAAACATTCTGACAGAATGCACTTGGGATATTACTGTTGAAAATTATTCACCGACGGCTCGTCAAATTCTTAGAAACCAATAACATCATCCCAGCAACCCAATACGGTTTCCGTAGTAACTACTCAATTAAGGCTAACAAATATGATCTCAAATGGATTCGAAACGAAAAAACACACAATTACCGCACTATTCGACATCTCCCAGGCATTCGATAAGGTCTGGATAGAAGGATTAATCTTTAAACTGATCCAGCTTAATCTTCCCTGCTACATTACCAGAATAGTAACATATTTTCTCTTAGCCCTAACATTTAAAGTAAAAATCAACTCGCAATTTTCAACTTTAAAGGATATATCAGCAGGGGTTCTTCAGGGATCAATCCTCGGCCCCGTGCTATACAACATATATACTTACGATATACCACACTTCGACACCGTTGAGGTTGCTACATACGCAGATGATACTGCATTTATATCACAGAACTTAGATATCAACACACCCTCATACGATCTTCAAAATGCAATCGATACTTACCATCAATGGTGTGAAAAATTGAAAATACAACAAAACACCTCGACGTGCCAAGCGAAAAGGTTTACCTTAAGACGTCCTCCGAATCCTCCCGAACTACAAGTGAATGGTTCCACTATACCCCGGAACCCGAACGACGAATCGGTGAAATACTTGGGCCTACATCTGGACCGAAAATTGTCATGGGGTCTTCACATTAACAAAAAACTAAACGAATGTTACACTAAACTCAAACTCATTTACCCACTATTAAATAGAAAATCTGTATTAACAATTAACTGTGCAATCTTGTTATATAAAAGTCTCATTCTTCCCATTATCATGTTTGGTGCAGTCATCTGGAGAACAGCAGCTAAAACACACATCAAGAAAGTTCAAACTATGCAGAACAAGATACTTCGGACTATCTCTAACGCCGACTGGTTTGTGTGAAATAATCAGCTGCATAAAGAACTAGACATAAATTAAGTGTTAAAGACCTAATACATCTAAGAACCTCGAACTTCTTTAACTCTGTGCACAAGTGTCCTAGTACGGTTAATACATCACCTTGCTACTCCTCCACCTATTCGAAGACTTAAAAGGCGGGTGCCGGTCGACTTAATTGTTAACAGTAAAAGTTTATCAGATAACGAATAAACTACAGTGTTAGATAAACACGCAAGTTCTACTATACAAAACCACTAACCTTGAAAAACTTTTTTGTCTATGATAACTATTTTTGTGCTTAGAGTACTAACCTCTTAACGTAATTTCCTCTGTTAGTTTATAATATTGTCATACATACCATGTGTAGCAATGTATAGTGCTGATCTGGTATAATACACTATTTAAAAAAAAGAAATATCTTAATTTATTCACCAAGTCTAAACTATCCGTAACATCTCTCTCTATAGATATTATTATAGAAACATCTATTACATGTTCTTGGGTTCTGGTTTTTAATTACTTTGTCTGTGTCTGTGTCAAAACTGACGCAAACTCTAACGTACTAACATCGAATTTGACATAGACCTACAATGCCACCAACAATAAATTTAAGTATTGCCAAATGTATTTTTTTTCCATAGGTGACTTTGATAAGACGAGTTTTCTAACACCCGTTATCTACTAATACTATTTAACTTTTTCATTTAAATTGCTCTAAAATTTCAATTTTTGTAGGTGTTATGAAAAATATTCAGCGACATACGGCCGTTATCGCATCTAACTAACTCGGATAAATTTATTAGCCTCGTTTGTTAGATGCTTAGTAGCGGCCATATGTCGTTAATAACTGTAACACATTTATTAGCTATAATATGTGTGCAAACGAAGGTTATAAGCCACACGTGGCCTCCAGTAAAATCTTCAATTTTTAATTCTTTGGCATAACGACGCTAATTTTCTTGCTATACACACTACTAATTTGTAATCCATGAGCAACGTATACTTTTAAACCATGCCAAAGTTAAGTCACTTACATCTTTATACAGTTGAAATGAAATCGTTTAAAATCTTTATCTGCATTGTGAAACCAAATTTTCTTGAATTTATAGGGATATTTTAAAAATCGTTGAATGTGTTTTATGCCGCACTTGTACTTGGTTGCTGAGTTTAGTTTTTATTATCTTTAATTACAGTTACAAGAGCTCCTAAACTTTAAATTACTTGTTTGTAGCCTTGTTTAGCAATAGCTCATATTTAATAACGGTCCTTATTATACGAAGTTACCTAAAATTTGTTTACCTAGAAACACATAGCTTTTCAAAACTCAATACCGAATATGCTTTCTTGCAAATATAAATAAGGTGAGCACCTTTTGCTTTAACTTCAGAATAGAATTAGTAAAATAAAAGTAATATTTTGCACATAGCTTAGGTTTTACTCTTGATAAAAATATGCATCTTTTTGGACCAACAGGGTGAACATCTTAATTAAGACAGAAATGTGCAGCGATCGAAGCGGTAACTCCAGAACTATTGGTTTATCGTTAACCAGAATACGTAAATTTTGAACCCAACTAATACAGAGCTAAAACCTTCCAAAATAAATTTTATCTATTTTGTATATAACTTAAGCTTTTATCCTTTGTGAAAAATAGTACAATTTTATCTAGTAAGTACACGGTGAACAACATATGCAGGGTTAAACTTTTTCTTTTGATATTTTTTTTAAATCTAAACTCCACTTGCGATGCGAGGAAAGTTCAGTGTAAAGCTCTTTACAATTTTTTCCTCCATGAATAATGTCCTTGAATGCTTCATAATGTTCTGTATGTGTAATGTCCGTGTTAACCTCTCAATTCGTCAATAGCAGTGGTTTTTGTCCAAATTTCCTTCTTTCTTCGATATTTATACTTCCTTGTTGTTTTTAGCTTTCAAGTTTACCAGCTTGACAAGTATTAGCTCTTATTTGCTTTTGATCGCACGTAATTTTATAAATGTTTACACTACTGTTTAGATAAACCTATTCCACTGCGGCAACAGTACCAAGCGCCTTTATTTATGAAAAAGAAATATGTTTTCAATCAATGCCTTTAAACTACTTCTGAGAAATGACATTGTTATGGTTCATGATGTAACATCTGTTTTTGAGTTTTTTGCTTTGATGATTATTATGCTGATTAATATGCATCTACATTGCTTCCGCGCTTAAGTATACTTATGCTCGGTTTTATTCTACATTAAACATTTTCGCGGTGAAATAGTGACAAATTAAAATATTTTTTCTTCAAACGGCAGTAAAATATGGCATTATACTGCTGGATTGATGATGCTAAACTGTCACTTTATTGCCAAGCGGCAGATAATATTATCTGCCGCTGACGGGCTCAAGTAATTTTCTTCGAATTTTGTTCAGAAAGTTGTAAATAATTTGTTATAAAAACGTTTGAAGAAAAAATACTATATGTTATTCGGAGCAAAAGTATCTTTGTGTGGCTCGGCTGTACTTATCTGCCTCGCAAGCTCAGCATATAACTCGTCCAGCCCACATAAAATATAACTTTTGCTCCTAATAACATACTATACTATTATCTACGACAGTGTGTAAAATTGACTCTGAGTTGGCAGTTGTAAGTTTTGAAAACGACTGTTTTTATTAGTTTACGTCTTTAGTAGCAACGTGTTTTAAAAGTTTTAACCACGCGAAATTACGACAGTTTGCTAGTAACCCTAATTTATATTTAATTTTGATTTATATTTACCGTGTTTTCTAAATTCTTTCGTAGATAAAATATTGTAAGATACACATGCGTACAGCATCTTTTGTCACTCGCCGGGGCTTAAAACGCTTGCTCACTCGCGTTTTAACTCTACCCCACTAGTGACTAAACACTAGCTTTACGCACTTGTATCGTAAATTACTACCGCACTGTACATATTCTCAGAAATACCGGATAATAACCATACAGAAAGGAATAATCAATACTGTGACCAGTTCAGATCTAAAACTACAAAGCAATATACATAGCATATAAATAACACAAATCTTAACTAAATTATAGATAAATGTAAAACATTTTCAGGTACGGTATATGCCTATAAAACATGCGTTGCGATTCTAAACGTGCATAAAATTACTTAATACTATCAAAACAGCTTTACGCTTGCATTCAAAATAATAATTACATCCATAAACGGAGACTTCAGTTTTTTCTCTCTGTAAGGAATGTGATGCAGCAATTCTGATTTTAATGACGCTCACAATAGCACTTCGATTGTTAAACATTTTGCTTGCTTTAGCCAAATTCCTGCATTACTGTTTTCGAAAGTTTACTGAGCAAAACGAGGCTCCCACAAGCGAGTTGGCAGAAATAATGTAAGAAGATGATAATTACGAAGAAAGATTGATTTTTGCTGTTCTGGGCCTCTTATATTTGAAACAATATTTTTTGAGTAACTATAGTATATTGCACAATTACTAAATTCAGAAATGTAAATTAATGACAGCGGTACATTGATTGCGATTAATCATTGCCCTGAATTACTATTTTCAATACAAATGAGATAATTGTTAGTCGAACAATAAAACTTAGAACTAGCAATTATTCTAATTTAGTTTATATCGAATGTTTCATATTCACCTACAAGCGTTTTCGTTGAATATTTAAAATATAAACATTTCTTAGTATAATTTGATCGAAAAATGTTATCGTCATAGTGCCCCTTTAATAATAATAAAAAATGATAAAATAGCGCTGCTGCGAAATGTCGTGCACTCAAGAAGAGCATTTCGATATGCTCTTAGTTTATGGACAACGTGACCTTAATGCAGAAACTGTTCTATGCCAATACACAATTTCCGTCGTTTTACGGTTTGATTTCTTGAATACATTTATTTTGATTTTTGGAAAATCTTTTTTATTTTACTTCAGGTTGTCGCTTATTATAATAAAAAGAAAATCATATCACAAAACTGCGTACGAAACCGTTATGCTAAAACGATCGTTAACATTTAATAGCAGTTGCCCGGTCCTTGGATCCGATATTTAAGTTTTTTAAATGTAAAGATACTTTAATCATAATAATAGTAATAATAATGTTTATACCCAGCTAATGTTGTAATTGAAGAAAATAGTTCGTTACCAGAGGTCACTGAAAGCGTGGAATATTACCTTCAATATGTCTATCAATATCTTTAGGTTTGAATATTAAATTCATTTCGATTACATCAAACATAAACCAACCTCTAGTTTGTATCGTACATAGATGATAAAGATCTCTTAGATCTTTTTCTTTCAGTCGCTTTGAAACATTTTTCTTAATAGCCTCCTGGAAGTCTTATTGAGAGTTGTGATTTCACTAGGAACGGTTGTAACATAAGTGACGTGGTTCAATTTGAAAAATAGATGAAAGCCATACCTAACAACTGTCTTCAATGTGAAATAATTGCACCAATATGGCTAACTCTATATAAAACAATAAGTTGTTAGTACCAATACAACACTTAATACATATGTAGCGGAGCCCATAAACCAGTGGGTGTCAGTCAATCGTGTATATTACTTTACGAAAGACACTAATAAAAGTGAAATTCGGGGTGCAGCCATACGAGTTAAACCAGTGGGTGTTTAAGTCAAGTATGTACTTGCATTTAAGAAATCTCTGTAACGTCAGATTTGGGTAATGTCCTAGAAGCAGGTTTTCCTAAAACTACGAGCTGCAATTCCTTAAACAGCGTGATTTCCACCTCATCACGCCGTGGGGGTCTTGGGCAATAAAGACACTTCAGATAGGGTTGTGAGGTTACCCTCTGCGTAATATGACAAGGATACCGCAAACAGCAATAAACGGCCGGTCATCCATCTCTGTGGACAATGGACCATTTACCCAAAACGAGAAAAGTGAAATGGATTTCTCTTCGAGGTGAAAGGAAGATAAACCCCATGTGCAACAATAGAAAAGCCGAGACAGCCCGCGCTCAGCTGACAATAGGCACGGTACTCGACCGATATCCCGAGATAAGGGAATCCTTTCTCTTATATAAGCGACCTGTATATATGGGCAGACAGTCTGGCGTTCCAGCATTGCGTCTCCACTCCCAGTTTGTGTTACTTTCAACAAGACGAGAGCTTTGTTCAGATTTCTTAGCCTATACATTTTGAATCGGATTTCATAGTTCGTTTATATATAATTGGCTATTTGTATCTGTATTTTCTACATATTGACGTATTTGTAATTTGTGTTCGAATGTAAATAGAAAAGAATGTTATTACTTTCCACAATTGGTTATATCTTATTGAACCAATTTAATTTCAAAGTGATGAACCCGATAAGAACATCATAAGAGCTGCTAAAATGCGAACCACTTCATTGGTGATCCTCGACAACGAACAACATAACGTTTTCTTAAACCTTCATGAAATGTTTCGCCCTAACCTTACACTTTAATTCAAGCAAAATAAAATAGCTATTACAAAAGACCGCAGTGATTATTTTATGTTGTAACCAGAGTTTTCTCTATTACTCCTAGATAGCGGGCGTAATAGTAGTTTATGCAATGAGGGAGAGAAATGCGTTATTTTGCTGAGGTGCAAATTGCACTGAAGCAAAATAGCATTCTCTCCGAGTTGCATATACTATTTTTTTCATGTTGCAGGAAGATTTTTTAAACGTCATTTATTGACATTTTAGTTACAATTATTTTAAAATTAGTAGCCTATGGTAAATTTTAAAGTTGGTGGCACTGTAAGTCTTTATGACAAGAGCTCACAATTAAGTCAAACTTGAGGTTAGCAGGTTAGGTTTTGCGTCAGTTTTGACACAAACTGACGCAAAACCTAACCTGCTAACCATTTTGCGTCAGTTTGTGTCAAAACTGACGCAAAACCTAACCTGATAGCCTCGAATTTGACACAATTGTTCTGTCAGTCATAACGAAAACTCCCTAGGGAAATTTTTGTCTTATTTAGTCTCTAGGGAGTAAATGTTTTACCTCTGTCACAATTTTGATGCTATAGAAACCGACTTCTACTCCCGGTCGTGAAAAAAATGGCTTTTATTTACTAGTAACGTGATATTGTACATTTTCGTTATAGAAACAAAATATGAAAAGCTACTCATAACTCCCAAGGTACCTGTCAAATTTTTTCTCCCTCAAACTCTTGGTAACCTTGCAACTATAGGCCATATCTTAGCAACCATACATTTAGGCAACCCTTGATGTTACTTAAATATTCTAATTTTAAATGTCATTATGACATTTTGAAATTTCATACTACTGTTACTAATATGCTAGTAAATAAAATATTGTATGCACCACGGCAGATATTCATGTTTTTTACCCTCGGTTGACTTACAGACCTCGGACCAGAGCCCTCGGTCTGTAACACATGTGAACCTCAGGGAAAAAACATATTCATATCTCCTTTAATGCATAAATATCTATTATGGCCAGACTGCTTATAAAGTTGCTAAGCAGTATAACAAACACTAGAAATCTACATAGAAGCCATAGCACTCCAAAAATGCACAGCGCCAGTATAACGTTAAGGTAATAGTCTGCGCTCAACCAAAATAAAATAAGATGTGTGTGGCACTTGCATAATCAAGATTATGTCCTTAATATATTAATAACTATTATTCGATACTTTCAAGTATTTTTTTAATAAATCTGGTGTAATTTATTTTACTTTTAGTATACTATCAACATTTTGATTATTTTATATTAACATAATTTATTTTAAAACTATCTCTGATTAAGCATGTCATTAGTAGTAATAATAATCATTAGTGTATTTATAGCTTAGTTGGTTGATTACTGTAGAATAATTGTATTCGTAATTTGTTTCTTAATTAACTCTGTTTTAAGTTCGAACAATAAAACAACGTAAATTGTGTTAAACCTGTCCTCATCGAATAATGAATGAATTCCTCCAACCCTATGCGACAGCTAGCGAGTCGGTGATTGAAGTACTACTTTAAAATATAATTTCATGTAATTAATAAACATGCTTTCATATAATATACTACAATTACCACATCATAAAATTGTTGTAAATATGGAGTGAAGGCTTAGTGGAACGGGTGTGTTAAAGCTACAGCGTGTTAACGCTGACAAGCAGATATTTCGATATACGTCAAGAGTTGAATAGGAAATTTTAGACTAAATGAATAGAGCTTTAAACAGTGTTGGATTTATCTCTCAACAATAATTATAGTCAATAAAGGCTCCTAGTGCTGCAATATTCTTAATACAGTTGAAATATAATTTTTTATCATCTTTAATAATTTATTGCTCTAGTACATTGCAAATTTAGCAGGTTTTTGAGTTTTCTGTTAAATATTCCAAAGCAAAGCTTAGAATGACGTAGGAAATTTCATCCTATGTGAATACTGCTCATACCACTATTGTGTGTCCCAGATTGTCCCAAAGAAGTGTACTTCTGTCAGCTGTTTCTTCCAGGATTTACAAAATATCTTATCAATTTTTAAATCATATTCTTTTGACGAGGAATTTTTTAGAAGAAACAAAATAGTAAGTTATCGAAATATTCATGTTTGGGCAGTTGAAAATCTACATTCGGTGGGTACTCCTCATTACCAACACTCACTTTAATTAAATGTTACTCCTGGTAATTTTATAATTTCTTGAAAATAATCAGAGATAGCATATAATTTAGCAAACATAAAAAACCTGCATTATTTTTCTACATACACAAAATGCAATAAGTAATGCATTGGTGTTTATACGACAAAAACAGTCACTGCACGCACAAAAACTGATAACGCAATTCAATTTTATCCGTAGACAAAGGTAACGAAGAAATAAAATCTAAAAAAGACTTTAAACAAGAAATTCATGGATTTTGCATGACATACACTCGAGAGACCACACTACAGTAGACATCTACACTTGCCGGGACTGCCAAAATCGTACATCCCAAAAATGCCACTCAGGCCAGTTGGTTAGTTCAATAGGTTTACCGTGTCACAGTTTAGTTTAATATTCTAAACCTACATACTTATACACTTAAAAAAACACCACACTTCTTCGGAAGACTTAAAGAAGCAGACATGAACACCAAATAATGATTAGTTTTGAGGCAGTTAACCTATTCACCAACGTTTCAGTCGACAAAACACTTAACACTATAAAACAAACACTACCAAACGATGAGACTTTATAGACATGAGCAACATTAAATACTGACACCTTTTAACACTATGCACTAAAACAACATGCATACTTCAACAAGAACGACGTTCAACGAACTGTAGACATGCATTAGTAAATAAACCATATCCATAAAGATGGGCTAATTAAGTTCTGTCGTATATATAGGTATAGCTTTTTGTCAGTCTTGCTAACATCTCTACTGCAGGAGCATCGGTTTTGTCTCTTTGGGTATTAAGTATTAACAACCCACGGTTGCTAAATCTCAGTGAAGTCGATACAAAACGTTTATTGTTGAAATTAGTGGGGTTTGGACCCACATGCTCTTACCTTTGAACCACCTGCATGGCATCATATAAATAGTACATAAAGTATTTCATGTGACTGAGGGAAATACTATATCGGTGAAGCACCTAAGCCTTTAGAAATTTGGATTAAACAATATAAAACTTCAACTAATAGGTGTCAGATTTAAACCCTAAAATTGCAGGACAATTTCAGTGTTTAGTATGTTCCGAAATTTCTGCTCCTTATACTTTTGTATTCTCGCGTTTTCAGCTTCATTCTGGTATCTTTGGTGACATTATAGGTAAATTGAGATATTTAACGACATCCATCTCGGTCCGCCAGCAGAGCAGCACTACTTCATTATAGCTCACCATGCTGTTTTTCAAATATCTATTCCCGGGAACCATCAATCACGAATATCCTATGACACATAGCTTTATTAGCTAAGCGACTCCATACCGTCGCCGACTAAACGACAAGTTGGAACCTGCAAATTCTGGCAGCTGCACTGAGCGCAAAACTTCTGTCGTATTTCTCTCCTACAGCAAAGTTTCCGTATGAGTTAGACGGAGCACCTAACTGTTTCTCCCCCACATTCAATCCCTCTCAACAGTCCATCTCAGGGATTCTCGCGTCCGCCGTCAAGTAAGAAAGTTGTTTTTGTAGCCTGAGCCCTTGGGCCACGTCTCGCGGCTCGAGGCTTCCCTCATTTAAACTAATGTTCAAGCTATGTATGCCGTGCCGTAGGGCTCCATTTGAGCTTAGTTGTGTGCCCTTTGATCGGCGTAAAACACATTCTTCGAGATTCTTGTTCTGGCCGCAAAGGTAGCAAGCACTAAGTGGTGTTGTTGTAACCCCTCTAAGTTAAGGGGATGTGATTCTATGTGTCCCGGGGTGGCCCAGATTCGTGCCCAATAACCTTCTCTGTAGTATCGTCTCATATTTAACGCAATAATAATTGTAACGCACCCCTAAGAGAGAGCGAGATGTTTTACAGGCCCTCATTTCCAAGATGTGGTAAAATAAATTGTTGCTAATTTGCTCAATATCTATTACGTGCGAGGACCCGCTTACTGCACCCGTCACCGCTGAATGAATCACCTTCGTGTCGTTACTAGTAGTCGACGCTGTTTATTCTACCTCCCCGCTTCTGGTGTTCATTGCGAGATACACCAGCTGTCCAAAATAAAGGCTCCGCTGATCACCTATCAGGCACTGTGATTAGAATAAATACAGTGAATCCTTAAACCATAAAGTGCTACGTTGTTTGACATAGTGCGGCGTGACGTATTGGTGGCAATAGTTAAATTCAGTCCAGATCTTCGTGGTCTACATTTGCTTTGTTTGTGTCTACAAGTAGAACAGCATGGCTCCTTCAGCACGACCGCGCCATTTACATGTGTGAGATTCTTTCACTAACTTGGACAAACTTTAGTTATGTTATGTTGGACCACCTTTTTGAGTTAATGTAGTAATACTAACCCATTTGGTTACGATTGTTCAAAATATATACCTGTCTATTTACGTTTAATAGACGCATTTCAATCTCTAACTTCAGAATTTTTAAATTATGGTATTTGTATGTGTCTAGTGATATTTATATGTGTTGTGCTTTCTTCTGTTGTAACAAATGTAAAGTGATTCGACGAAAGCAAGGTAAGTCTTAAAACAGCTGGGAAGTCTCGCAGGAAGGCCGAAGCACAACAACTACCCTGGATTTCGAGTTTCTACAATAGGTTGCTGATAAACCTTGTTTTAAACCCTGTTAACTAAACTTATAGCGCTAGTTATCCTCTTTAATCTCTATTATGACTGCCCCTCAGTGTGACAGCATCTCACCCTAATTAACGTAGTGCGAAGTCGAACCACCCCACCTCCCTGAGCGATAGTCGGTCAACTATCTGTTGCAGTACGGTTCAGGCGTGATTAGGGTGAGCTTTGCCTTTTTGATGATTAACATGTCCTAACGACCATTTATGTTGTAACAGGTTAAGTGTCGTAAATGTCGTTTTGTCCTGTAACAACCTGCTGAATAAACGCCACAAAATTCATTGGTATTACAATATTTTATCTAAAGAATCGGTTTCAACTAGACATTAAACTATAAGAAACTACCTGTATTTTACTTACGAAACGTGAATGCATATCGTCATACTCTGTCAATTTACATAAATGTTGTCTATGTACTCTTAAAGTTCAAGTCAGTTATTCGGCTGTCAGTTATCAAACGCTTTATTACTGTGGCTTTATTGTCATAAATAACACATCTTTCCACGGCTAGATATTATTCATGATTATTAATTTAGTTGCACCACTTTGTTTTACGAGGGGTACACTGAAAATTCTTAGAAACTAATAGTAAATAAAACTACCTACTAAAAAACAATTTTATTTTTTTTTTCAAAGTATTCACCTTTATAGTCTATATACTTTTGCATTCGGTGAAACCAGTTGCTGAAGCACTTTCCCCACTCCTCCTCAGGTACCTCAGATATTAAATTTTTGTAGGCCTCTACTGCCTCTGGTTGTGGAAAATGTGGTTCCTCGCAGTTTATCTTTAATTTTCAGAAATAAAAAGAAATCAAAAAACGCCAAGTCAGGACGATATGGCGGGGATTCATTGTTTCCACTCCTTTAACCTCTAAAAATTGTGTTGTTTGCTTCGTCGTATTTTTCTCTAACTTTTTCAAACACTTCAGGCTAACAGGTAGTTGTATACCACTCTGCATTAACCGTACGTAGGTTCTTCGAGGTAAGTGTTGCTACATGACCAGTTTTGGAAAAAAAATGTTGCCACAATCTTCTTGCCAACACTTCTTGTTCGTCTAACCATCTCCTGTGGCAATGTTCCAAACAGCATTCGAGGCTCCACGGTTATATTTTCTCAGGGTTTTCTTGCACCAATCCACTCTTTGTTGTTTTTGGGATTTTGCCAGATTGTGGATAATCCAACTGCAACATAATTTTTACATATAAAAGATCATATAACTTCTTTGTACTTGACTGACGCCAATGCCTAATGTTGCTCTAATAAAATCATAAGCTGTCCGACGGTCTTCTTCAATTAAGCGGCGGACAGCAGCAATGCTTTCTCCGGTCACAGCTGTGAAGCGTAATTGATCCCAGAGGTAAGAATGGTCCCTTTTAAATTCCTTGTACCAATTGCAAATTGTAGCTTGAGAAAGAGCTTCATCACTAAAACCACTGCGAAGCCACCCACTAGACACTTTGTTGCGGAGTGGGCAACGATTTAAAATCATAATAAATCATCGCCCTGTAATGCCAGCGTACATATATCAAACAAGTAGAAACACACATTCCAAATGTTGAAGCCTCTCTAGAGTGCCTGGGACAGTAACTCGGGGGATATTTCTAAGCTTGACTATCAGATGGCAGCACAAAATTCTACCAATCATAGATATATTCAACAAGATACAGCCATGCACGGTAAACATATGTTAGTGCTTATAAAACATATCAAAGAATTCGGTACATCTTGTTAGATCATTTTCGACCTCTTTCGTTTTGCTCAAAATTACGTTTATTTGTCGCCCGAATTCTTACTGATTACGGCCCTGTACTAGTTATATTCGAATTTGTTCCGACGGGCGATGAAATGCTTGCGCCTCGCATATTTATTTCGTGACCGTGAATTCCTTCTTGGATTTCGTATTGCTGACACTGTATATGAGCGCCCCAAATTCTGTGCATCGCTTTTGTTGCCCTTGAAAATAGTTCTCGGAACTACGTCGTTTATGGCAAGCAGTGCCGGTTAGTTGCAAATCTCCGAATTACAGCGATAACGATAAGGCATTCTTTGTTCACTGTTCCATATAGATCGCTTTGTATCTCAACCTTCAACTTGCCTTCTGCCTGATGTAATTAAGCTTTCAAAATAAGGCTTACTGAAATCTTTGTTGTCACACATTTAAACACCGATTTCAGAGCTTAAATTTAGTTCTTGGTATTTTTTTTAAGAGCCGCGCTGGTAATTGATACTTAAGCTCGTAAATTTTCCGTGCGTGGCTTAGTAGTGCATTGGAACCCTTATCTTGTGTTTTGTTACCCGGGGCTTCTGGGAACTTTGCTTATTTTTGCTAATACAGCTATGACATCATGCTGCGTGTAGTTGCACCAAGCTTTGTGTAAAGGAAATAAAAATTGATAACTCCTTAGGGAATGAGGCATTTAAAATTAGTGGTTTCGGAGTTCTAAACTCTTTTCCGTCGTGTTCTTCACGGAGAGCCCAATTTGAAATTTCAATCAGTATCCGACACTTACAGAAGTCAGTGTGTAAAGTTTTGCACTCCCCCGGCCTTCGGAAGCCGGGGGCTGCGCTGATTTGCGCGAGTGGGTTTTTTTGTTAAGTTAGTTAGTTCAGCTTAGACCCCGATAATAGTTGGTTGACTGCAACTCAAAGTTTTCGGTAGCGCGGGCTAAGGGCGATGTTTCGTTAAGCGGTTTCAAATTATTGGCGAGGCGCCTTCTATCGGCTTTTGCCCTCCAGCCAGGAGTGGAAAAGCAAGTTGCACCCTTTTGCACATTCAACAAAGGTGTCCTCATAAGCCTACAATACTTTTCATATCAGTGGAAAAAGTTTCGGCAAATCTGTTGCGAATTATGTGAAGCCGTGTTAAAGTTGAAGTTACCCGTCGCCCGCCGCTGGCTGCCATCCTTCTTCGTGGGGTAAACCGACCCTCTGGCCCTCCGTACCGAATTGGCCCCTGTACAACCCTTTCGTTCCCATTTGGGGAGCCCGCTACACCTCTGCAACGTCTCACCGGCCTTCGCCGAGGCGGA
Source organism: Agriotes lineatus (assembly GCA_940337035.1). Taxonomy (NCBI): domain Eukaryota; kingdom Metazoa; phylum Arthropoda; class Insecta; order Coleoptera; family Elateridae; genus Agriotes; species Agriotes lineatus. The sequence goes on along the minus strand of OW679194.1, from coordinate 227,110,040 downwards.
GTTCGTAACTATCGCCAACCCCAAATAACGTGCTTACAGCTATCAGGTAGGAGCTATGTATTACTCCAATTGTGTTCTTGTGCGTAATTAAGTTGCGACTATATTTGTTATGTGTTTTCCGGGAGTTCGTAAATACTGCGCCCGTTCACTTAAAGCTTAAGCTTATGTTTTGATTTGCTTGTTGTTAACCAGGGGCTTCACCCCTGTTATCTATTTCGTTTTGTCCGCTGTGTAACCACATATTTAGACCATAAGGTAACTTTGCTTGGGAGCCCCTTTTATATTCATGTAGGGTGTATCTTTTCTCTTTATTAAGCTTGATTCACCTCCGGGTGATTATTATCAATGTAAAGATTTGTGTAAACTTTAAATTCTTTAAATAATAAACCCATTAAAGTCAATTTGATTATTTGTTGAGTTCTGAACCCCTTCTGGGTCATTAATTAATCCAGTGTGGCAAAGGCTGAGTGTAATTTGCAATGTAAAGCTGAAAGTACGCCTTTTTGATAAGCAAGCCCCAAGCCCTGGGCCATTCAGTGTTCTTTTGTTATTCTTTAGTGACGGTGGCCTTGAAGGTAAGTGATTTAACGACAAGGTCACCCGGCTACTCGGAGGAGGCTTGGTGAACAACAGGCGGAGGTGTTCAGCAACGTACTTGGAGGACTTCTACATAGGCTACGTGTATTGTTCTTGGTTCTAGACACGTCAGCCACTCCTAATCAGAACCAAGTGGCGCTCAGGCATTTCTTTTTCTGTTAAGCAATCCATCAGGGTAAGTGCCGCCGGTTTTTCTTTGAGCTTTCGAACCACGCCTTCCCGACTGGGTTAAGTGCGAGTAACCGGAGCAACAAAATCTGCTCCAGCACATTAAGATCTGTTTTTTTTTAGTAAAGCCGGCGAACCCTGTAGTTTGTACCCGTTTTTGAACAATCAATACGACCTATGTCGATCTGATGAATTAATACTGTAACAATCTCTCCATTTCATTTTGCCACGCATTTAATGTATTTGTTATTTCTTTTTACTAGTTAGCCGTAAGTCGCACGAATTTCGAGTGCTTTGTTTTGAAGTTTCATTCAAATTTCAAATTACGCCAAACTCGTAATTCACGTAGTTTATTGAAATAATAAAGAGCTCAATTAATATTTATAATCAAAATGAGTACTTGTATTCTGTATTCCATTTCTTATAGTCATTTTTATGAAGATTTATCCTTCCATCGGTGCGTGTATTTTGTTCGAATTTCTCTCCATATCGCATCAAAGTACCATTGCTTGCATAGAAAAGTGGAACAGTAAAAAATTCTATTTTGAAAAATTTGTTGGTGGCACTGTAAGCTATGTCAAATTCAAGATTAGCAGGTTAGGTTTTGCGTCAGTTTGTGTCAAAACTGACGCAAAACCTAACCTGCTAACCTCGAATTTGACATAGACTTATAAATTTTCTATTTCACCCTTTGCAGGTATCATTAAAAATTACGTTTTTCAAAATATGTGCTTAGCAAATTTTATTGATTCATGAAGCATTATTGTTATTGATCCAGTTGATGAAATAGCTATTATTGTGAGTTATTAGAGTGAATTAGAACAGATTTTATCCAGTCACTGCCTTTTACAGTAAAACATACAATTTGAAGAAAGGCATTTTTTGTTTAGAAAAATATATTGACTATGGTATGTAATTTTAGCTGTGGATTCCAAAAAGAATAAAATATACCTATCTAGTTAAACAATTAAAGTTAATAACATTTCCCGTGAAACCGGAGATCGGCCATTTCAACTATACTATATTTATTCGTCAATTAGAAATTATCTCTAGTATTCTTTTGTCAAATTTCATTTAAATTGATTCATAAAAAAAGAAGATATAATTATTGCCTCGGTGTCTTTGTCACCCGGGATAGTTGTTCTATCAGACCTGTTAAATGTCAGGGGACTCCCATACCAGACAGTTTGTTCTAGTCAATATAGTTGAAAGCTGTGGTGTAGTCACTGAAATATAATTTTCGTACGTTCTCAATCAATTGTCTGATATTTAATATCTGATCACGTTTTCATCTACACTTTGATGTTGTGGTATTTATTTTATAGCAAAATACATGTTTACCTGCGCGTTATCAGTAACGCAAGCCGACGAACCGGCGGACAAATTCCACCAGTGAAAAATAGTATCGCTACGCTGGTGCAGTGCGTTGAAGGGGTTACTACACTACGAAGGTGTATATGTTCCGTAATTAATTTAAAAACCTGTAACACATTTGGTAAAAGATATACGAACATTTCCGATAGTTTAAGCGTATACAATCTTATCCCGGCCCATAACGATATACTTCAAATTTATTATAACTAGTGCATGCAGTTAAATAATAAACCATAAATGATTTAGCTAGGTGCAGCGAATTAACCGATACAAATGCCGCAAATGTTAAGCGCTAAAAGTGGCCTCGTAACGCGAACATGGGAGTAAAACGAATTGCTTTCCAGAGCTTCGTTTGAAGAATGGATAATCTACGCAATCTACGGCAATTCAGTATAAATCAACCACGTGTTGAATGGAAAGCTTTTCTAGGATTTGTTGGGACGGTTGTGAAACGATAAATTGCTATACAGAGATTTGATGAAGCTACGTTTTAACTAATAATTTATTATTTATGTCTAATTTGTTCGTTAATTAAGCACGGCGACACGGGGACATTTTAAATTTTTTGTTGTAACGAAATATTTAGATACACATCATGCAGGAGGCTTTGTTTATGCAGTCACTAGCAACGTCTTACAAGCAATTAGCGTATTAAAACGACGACCACAATAACTGTCGAAGCATTGTCAACTTCGGTTTTCTGTATCAGCTCAAGTAATGGTTCTTTATCCTTCTTTTTCAGATAGAAATCTTCTTTCATTTTCCATGCTTCTCTTTCCGTATCTGTGTGCTTCCATTTGTTATCTGCTGCCTGTGCGATGTCGTTGCTCTACCTACCAGGTGGACAGCGTACGTTACAGTTGTACATTCTTCGTGGCCAGTTCCAGTAATTGTCCGCACTATCTTTGACCTCCTTGTTTTACAACATGTCTGACCCCTATTTTAGTTTTGCTGCTCGTTTAGCTACATCGTCCAATTCTGTTCTTTTTCTAATTTCTGTATTTTAAATTTTTCCTGTAGTGTCATGCGTAACATTCTTCTTTCCATGTCCCTCTATGCTATTTTCAGGCTTCGGGTATTCCTTTTTGTAAAAACCATTCTTTAAATTGTCCGACCGGCAGTGTGGATGGACAAAAGGCCTATCCCAGAGCAGCTGGGTCAACGGGCTCCTCTTGGGTGCGGGTATCCAGGGCGGGTTATTTGATGGAGGTGTTCTCCGGGTCAGGCGTCTGGGGGTGGCGTTTGGAGCTGCGGCCTGCCTAGAGTCAAATTCCAGGCCTGGGGGAGGCGTTGGTCAGCTCCCAGTGTCTGGCCATGGCTCTCTCCCTCAAAAGGAGTTTCAGTGGGAGCATCGAGAAGGGCCAAAATAATTCCTGGAGCGGTGGACGACGCACTGTGGACATAGTGCGAGTCGTGGGGGCAGGATCTCGGAGCTGTGGTAACCCGCCTTCGTAGTCGCTGCCTCACCCGGGTGGTGGTGCTCGGGGTGAGTGCCTTCTTCCCTCGTCGTCACGGGGTTGAATGGCGCAGGTGGCGAAAAGTTTCTCAGGTTGGAAGGTAGTCTGCTGGGTGCTTTCCTCAAGCTGAAAGTGCTTTGGTTGGTTGCTTTCTTAGGCTGGACGGTAGTCTGCTTGTTGGCTTCCTCAGGCTAGAAGGAAGTGTGATGATTGGTTTCCTCAGGCTGGGGTGGGTTCAAGATTCGACTCGACGAGGTAAAGTGTGATCAACTCCCAGCGTTTAACTATTGAAAGCGCGCTCTCTTTTGTGTTTCGTATTCTCGATGCTCGTTGGTTCGCCTGTGTTAGTCATCTCGCTGTCTTCGGGACTCCCGGGATTGTATTTCGCTGTTCGCGAATTTTCTCTGCGCTTGCTTATTTTTGCTTCTTCGACGTCGTCACTGTTTCTGTTGGTTTCTTCTTATTTTTCCGCGTGTAATGATACCTAGCATGGTGCTGATCCGTTTAGGGAAAAGTTAGTTATAATTAATTAAAATTTCTTTGAATTGGAGTTTAAAATGCTTTACATTTGCTGGCTCGCTGTTGGTTTCTTTGTTGCGGTTTTTTTGTGGCGGGTCTGTTTTTGAACCTTTAATAGAGTGCCTGGGATTCGTAGAAATTATTTCTAGTTGCTATTAGTATGATGAGCTAGCCTAGTTTTGCCTGGTTGGGGTATGAACTCGGAGTTTGCTTCCTTCTTAAAAATCTCGAGCGGTCAGCGAGTTTTGCCGTATGGATTTTCTTGTTTCGTCTGGCTGCTCGCTAATATTTGAATGTATGTATTGTTGGTAACCCCATTCTACCTTACGGTGTAGAGGCTGGTGCTTTATACGCTTGCGTCTGGCGGTATAATGCTCGGATTCGGGTTACAAAGTTGAAGTCCTCCTTTGCTTGCGCAGCAACCATTGTGTGCTGTGTGTGTCTTCGTGATGTGTTGACCTTGTTACTCTATCTCGTAGGTCTGTGGTTTTATGTAGAGCACAGTTAATTTGGTGCCAAACTGTGAATGGTCTCCTCGAGCCCAAGGCTGCGAAAAGATTCCGGCCTCCGTAGGATTCGAACCGAGGACTTCATTAATGCAAGCCTAGCGCTTTTCCAACTGCCCTATCTGGCTTTCTTTGCCGATATTTTTATGTGCCTAAAAAGTCTTTACACTGGGAATTTAGTGTAGGGATGCCTAACCTAGAGTTTTTATGGTTTACTTGATTTAACAGTGCTCTACTACCATAATAACCCTTATTTTTATTATGGCTAAGCCTCATGCGCAGGTGCTACACACTTTATTTTTGGATTTAAAGTTGCGTTTTGCGATTTTAATATATAAGCTGGGTTTGCAAATGCAGAACAAGCTAATTTAATCCTTTTTTTGTTTCTTCCTCCTGATTTTCCTCCTCATTTTTAAGTTATGCCGAAGATATAAGTACGATGTTACATTTTCCAGCTTTTCTCCACCTAATTTTATTTCTTTTTAGCAGCGATGTTAGTCTCTTAGTTTGTTAAATATCCACTTTTAAGTGCATCTTCTTCGATTCTTCATTGAGATTTGTTATTGTTCTTTCTAGTTACTTCACTTTACAATAAAGCAAGTATTAGATTCACCCCAAACATTCGAAATTGAGTATTCAAACTAACAATTGCATAAGAATCCGGGTTAGGTATTTATGCGGTAATAAATAACCTAAACTGTACTGGCCGGGATTGGAAAGGGGGTAACGTATTTTAATTTTGCCTGAAGCTTTGAAAAGTCTTGGACTGGATTCGTTCTTGTGTGAATATAAAATTAAATGTTGGTATATTTTAATTACAAACCTAAATTTCAATTACACCAGAATTTGTGAAAAGGATTCCGGCCAAGACTTTGTTATGTTTGTATTTCTTATTATTAATGTTGATAAAGCAAGTATAAAGAATTTGAACAAGATTAAAAGACCGACACGACAAAGTTCTGTTATATTAACTCATCGTATTTGATTTTACCTATAAAGGCAAACGTAAATTCCTTGGTGACATACATCGCTGAAGCGTGGCGGCGTCTGTTAAAAATACTTGCAAACAACATTCAGAACACGTCTGACCTTATTTGCTAGTAAAATCAATCAGGGAAGTAGGATTGAAATAATGAACAAGAGCTTTTTTGTACCTAGCGACTCTAAAATCGTTCAATCAATTAACACTTCGAAGGTTTCTCGATATTCAGCAACGCTGAATGGCAATATGGCTGCTGCAACAATGGTTAGGATAACTGTGCATGGAGGAAACAATCTCTATGGAAATATTGAAAGTTATTAAAGATGCAGTAGCAGTATTGAGCGCATTCGGGGCATAAAATAAATGGTTTCCCGTGTTTCCACTGAGACTGATGCTAAGAATATTTTAAACTAATAAAAGTCGATTACATGCAAGAAAGTTGGATATTGACTTGATTAATCTATTAATCAACAGAGGAAGTCATAATAAGAAGTTAAAGATTATTATCCTTTAAATTGGATTCACTCAATCAAAGTAAAATACCTGCCTTTAATAAACGTTATTTTCTATGAAATTACCTTGAAAGTGCTCAACATGTTTCTCTCCAATGCTGAAATATAAGATACCATCAAAAATGATTATATGCACATTTTCATCAATCAAATATTTCTTTTCTTTCACGGCTTGTAAACTTTTACGTTCCACCCATGTGTTGGCCCGAATTGTTGAAGTAGGTACCTTGCGAACAAGGGTAATTAGGCAAACTTGGCCTGTTTTCTATTTGTGCACGCACCCATGCAGACTAATGTTTCGCAAGATATTTTAGCTTGTGACATCAAAATTGTTGTAAGAGCCAGAGCTCGGCGTGGCGCCAGCCCTGCATAAAGCTGGTTGCCCATTCAAGCCCAGTGCAAGTGGAGGCGATAACGCAAAACCGGCTGAAGGAGCGTGGCTATGATGTTTTATCGTGAATGACCGTTGCCCAACTTTCACTCAGTGTAAAACCATCTTCCCTGTTTAGCTATTTCTATAGCTTTACCTATGATAATGATGATGGTCAAAAAATAAGCGACGATCAAAGTGGTATAGTACAGGGCTGTCCCGGTATCAATAATCTTCAAATATTACAAAAAAATATTAGAATTTCGCTCTCCGATATACAAAATACATCTGACTCGGTTCTCAAACTCATGCATTAGGAATACAAGCACCGGCATTTAATAATGCTTATCCAAGAATTGTACAAATATAACGTTTGGAATATTAAACAAGGCAAACCGCAAACCACTACTTATTCCCATAAACAAATCACGGGGTCTCAGACAGGGCAGCGAACTATCTCTCCTATTATTTAACATCTATTAGAGCTCGTGCCATTCACCTAGAAACGTTCTTATGCAATAATGAGAATTCGTATAAATCGCTATCCAGTAGCCAGCCTTAATTTTGCAGATGGCGAAGTGGTAGTGGCACGAGACTCGTACGATCTGGAATTTATATAACTCTATACACTATACAAAGACTGGAAAGTTCAGATAAATATATAAAATACCAAATACATAGTAAATGAGATGGCAAATTTGAAATAATAATGGACGATGACTTGATGAGTCATGGGGTCGATCATATTAAACGACTTGGAGACATACAAGAATAGGAGCTGCTTGGGAGACTCTGGACTTAGAAACAGAATCTAACAAACAACAAGTTCTTTAGATGCTGCAATAGTGAATGATAAATGATAAAATGATAAATACACCTCCAACGGAAATAAATAATGAGTAGGTCATATATTAGTGAAATCTGAGCTATGGACTATGAAAGAAGCAATAAAGAGAAAATTAACGACGCTCTAATTAGACTACATGAAACAAACTTCCAGCACTTAAGATTTTCAAAGAAATCCTAATACAGACGTTAGATGACGAATGGATACTGCTGATACAGTTTCCCTGAGTGTAGAATATAGAAGTCTTAAGTAGTATGGGCACTTACAAATACAGACTAGAAAGGTTCGAAAAAGATATTCAAATGGAAACCAGAAGCGAAGAATAAACCATGAGAGCAAAGCAAATTATGGAAGGACAGTGCAAGGGCAGCAATGGGAAAGATAACCCTTCATGAAGACAGTGCAACCCCTTACCACATCATGAGTCATATTTGGCACAATTACTATTTTCACATATAACCGTTATTAAATAAAGCGGCATACCAAACTATTTATGCATAGATGGTCATATATCGACCATATTTCATAGCACTAGTAGTGTAGCGACATCTCTACGCAGCTTGGTGAAGTTTCATACAAATTTGCACATGGCCGCCGTGTGAACAGGTGTTAGCAGAATTTGTGAATTTTGATCCACGTTCATTTGGGTTTCTGTGACTGATTTGGCTTCGAAAAAAATATCCACGTAAAGGCTAGACCTTATCGAAGGGATTTCTGTAAGTAGACCCAAGTAATTCTTTATTTTTTGCTGTTTTTGATGAGAAATATTCTTGTGTCATATTCGGAACAGTATGTAGGTACATTCGTCAAAACGCTCGTGGACATATATGGCACAATATGCATTACGGACACTTCTTTTATTTCGTCTTTTATTTCAGAAAATGGATCCAAAAAAGTTTTATGGTGCCAGCAGATATGTGCCCATGGATATACGAGACGGTAGTGAGGACGAGAGGCTTTCAGAAAATGGTAAACCTGTTATATTAGCTTCAGAGTCTGACTACGAAGAGAAGAATGATGTGGAGGATAACCAATCACATTATATTCCAGAAACTGATTTAGAAAGCAGCTCCGATAGCGACGACGATACACCTCTGCTTGAACGGATACATAAACTAAAGAAAAATAGAAACAAGAATCATCCTACCTGGAAGCGGGGTAATTTAGTCACATCGGATGAGGACCTAAAATTTGTTGGTGTTGCTGGCATGCCACGTCAACTGGAAAACTTAACTTTCCTTACGCATTTTTTAACTTTTTCCTAACAAATCATATGATTCAAGATATAGTTTACCAAAGTAAATTATATGCAACTCAAACGAGACCACAAAAACCTTTGGATCTTACGGAAAAGGAGCTCGAACAGTTTATAGGGACCTGTATTGATATGTCAATAGTGCAATTACCTAATTCTAGAAGTTATTGGAACCAGAACCTGCATCACCGCTTGATCTCAGATGTTATGTCATACAACAGATGGGAAGAAATCAAACGGTTCTTGCATTTTGCGAATAATGACGACGCTGTTCCAGCCGACAATCCTGGTCATGATAAACTCTTCAAAATACGACCTGTTCTCAGTAAACTAAGGGAGCAACTACTCAAAGTTCCAAAAGAAGAGTATTTGGCTATAGACGAGCAGATTATTCCTAAGAAAGCGCGTTCGAGCCTAAAACAATATAATCCCAAAAAACCTCAGAAATGGAGATATAAGGCGTTTGTTCTTAGTGGTGTCAGCGGATTTTCTTACGATTATAAAATTTTCGCAGGAAATCAAACCAATATTGTCCCCAATGGTTTTCCTGATCTGGGGATGAGTTCAAACGTAGTTCTTCGGCTAACACAAACTGTTCCAAGGCATATAAATCACAAACTGTTTTTTGTTAACTGGTTCAATAGCGTCCCATTAGAAATTTACTTGGCACAAAACGGTATGTTAGCGCTCGGAACGGTTAGAATAAACAGAGTTCCAAAGAGCAATATGCCAAGAGAGAGTGAACTAAAAAGAAAGGCCGTGGAGCGATGCTGGAAAAAGTCACCACAATTGATGGCACAAAAATGTCTGTTACTTCATGGTATGATAATAAATTAGTAAACCTTTTCTCTACATATGCTGGAAGGACACCGACAGTTGAGGTTCGACGATTATCAAAGAAGGATAACAAACATATAATGGTTCCGTGTCCACATGCGGTAACAATTTACAACAAATATATGGGAGGAGCAGATCTCCTGGATTCCATGCTAGGATACTATAGGATCAAACTCAGATTTAAAAAATGGTACACGAGGATATTTTTTCATATTATTGATTTGATGGTTGTCAATGCATAAATACTTTGGAGAAGAAGTGAAAACGAGTTCAAAGATTTACCTCTGGCAGATTTAAAATTGGCCGTTACAGAGTGCTTGTATAAATTCAATGAAGTCAGCTCTACAAGAAAAAGAGGTCGTCCCAGTAGAGTCATGGAGAAGTTACAAAACAAGAGAAAAAGGGGCCCGATATCAGATTTTTCCATCCTAGAGGTTCGAAAAGATCATTATGGCCATCTTCCAGTATGGTGCGATAATAGGAAAAGATGCAAATATCCCTGTGGTGGAAAGTCTTTTGTAAAGTGTGAAAAATGTGGTGTTTATCTTTGCTTGAACAAAGACAGAAACTGCTTTTATAAGTTCCATACTGAATAACTTTTAGTTGATTGATTTGATGTTTTTTTGTAGGTTTTATTGCATATTGTCCCATAATATGACACATAAAATAAAATCAAGCAATAAAAAAACTAGTTAAAACAATTTTTTAATATTTCCCCGCAATCCTGAGGTTTTCTTCCACGTAGTGAATTTTTTTCATAAAAAAAATCATGCAGTAAGGGGTTACGATAGAGATCCTTCACTACGGAGACTGGATATACAGTTTCTTGCTGTACCATAGTGCCAAGTATCTATAATAATACGTTTTGCAATTGAAATGAATATTTCCGAAGATCCTTATTGGTTTTGAGAATGTTTTTATCATAATTTTTTGTGTTTATATTTTCTTAAAAAAGTAGACCCATTACTATTTTTCGATATATAATTTTTTTCAGTTTAATTTTAATATTATGTATCTATACGAAAAATCGAAACATTTCATTGGTTCCGACCTACAATCGAGAAACAAAGATTTCAATATCTGAGTTAGTATATGTATTAAACTATCAAAGAATATAGTAAAAATATAGATCCAGTGTTTTGTAAATTAATATAATTTAGTCAGAGTAACGTATACCTTGTATTTTGCTTCGAGCTACAGCATTGGAATTGCAGTAATACCGAAAAGGCATTAATTTAGTCAGAATAACGTATCCCTTGTATTCTGCTTCGAGCTACGGCATTGGAATTGCAGTAATACCGAAAAGGCACTAATTTAGTTATAATAAGCTATTGGCAATAAAACCTCAAAACCGTATATGCATTATTGCATCTATATGATCGACTGTTGGTAGATTTATTATTATAGCATGTGTTTCGTTGTTCCTCGACAGGGTAAGAAAACTATACTTGATGGTATAGGTCTGTGACATCGCCTATAGACCAGTGGGTGTTCGAAGCCAATCGTGTGCGACTCATTAAGAAAAGTTTTTAACATCAAAAATATATTTGTGTACGTAGCGCTTGCTGCACGATGTGAAAAATTGCTTCTGCCGATTCATCTAATTTCTCAATCCTTCCACATACACTTTCCTAAGAACTGAATTATTTAGAAAAACTGTTCCATATCGTCATAGCGTGGAGGAACCCCAACAATAGGAGTAGAAAGGACACTACGCAAGAAGAATCACGCCTCCTGCATAGTCAAAACCGATTCGAAATAAAACGGAACAGGAAAAATTAGAGACATTCTGAGTCTGCGAAAGTGGTTTGAACCCTTCTTCGATAAGAAAGTTCCGGCCTCTCCGCTGACTCAATGAAATGGCCATTGACGTAATCAGAAGAAATGAAACAATAAATCCAATCCCCGATGCCCAGATCTTCTATTCGCTGGACAATTGGTCATTGTATTCGTAAAATAGTATGAGATAGCCAAGGAATAACGGAACCTTTTCTTTTTTCATAACAGGGAGCTATATAACGGCAAATGGCCTGATGCCAGGGAATTGCTTATCCAGTCTGTTGTTTGAGCTTTGCATCTCTAAATTGCCTTTCCACTTCGATCACTTTGATCAACTGTAGAGCTGTGGTCAGATTCCAAGCTATTAGTTTCGGTTAATCGTTCTTCAACGGTAGCTACTGTGGCAACCGTACAAACTACATATTGGATGTTAAGACTTAAGATTTTTATATAAAAATCATGGTGTTCATATGTACTGGTATAGTTGTAGCATTTACACATGTATGCATCTATATTTTATTTTGTGTTCTGAAATTAATAAAATAGATGTTATTGTTGTTTACATCGGTTATCCTTTAGTAAACCTAGAAGTAACCCTCACCGCTAAAACATAACCTCCATCGGTCAAGGAGCAAGAAACGTGTTTGAAGAATGCTGATGCATTATCGTGTTGGAATCTCATGTATCTGCAATGCATAGTGCCATGTGCTGTCGTAATTAACTTATATACACAAATGTATTGTATTTTCTAATATTATTTTTGGCTATTACTGTCGTTTTGTTTTTTCTCCAGGAATACATTTTCCAGCCTTTGGAAGAGATTTTTGAAATATTCAGAAAAAGGTATACGCAGTAGTAATTTTTATAGTGTACACTATATGACAGCATGTGATTAAGTAATAGTTATTTATGTATTGGAGTTGACAATTGCATTGAGAACTACTGAATATTTAGCTCCGAAAGTAAATCCAATTTTCTGGGTGTCTTCGAGTAATTTATTCTGCAATTTTTGGTGAGGTATATGTGAAAATAATTAGTGCACAGTAGTGCTAGGAAACAAGCCTTAAGGTTGACAGGTTAGCCTAAGAATTAGATATTTGTGTTGTAGTCTCAAATATGTTTACACTGATAAGAGATAAGAAACCGTGACCTCCAAAGAGTTGATCTGGAGAACGAGTTTGCGCGTGAAATAGGATAGGCAACCCAACATACATTTTTCTGCATAAGTGGTACTATACACACAGGAGGTAAATAACACCATTGAAATTAGGAATGGAGAAAAATAACTTAACTGACTCGAACATTGAAGAATACTCAACAGACGGAAGACGGAAAAGAAGAGGACCTCAACACGATGAAGCTTTTGGTAGATCGAAAAGGACAACAAGAACTCCAACTAAATCACCACAAGGCGAAGATAAGCTAGGTCTGATATTAAAAATGATGCAAGATATAACAAGTGACCTGAAGGAAGTAAGAAACGAACAAAAGCAGCATAATGAAGATATGAAAAAAATCCAAATTGAAAATGCTAACCTGAGAAAAGAGAACGAAGAGATTAGAAAAGAAAACCAGGAAATTAAACAAGAACTAATGGCGATTAAAAACAATTTGAAATGGATTGAAAAGGATAATAGGAAAAACAATATAGTAGTAAATGGATTAATGATGGACACAAATGAAACAGCTATATTAATACCGGCAATGGAAAACTGGATAAAAGAAAAACTAGATGTGGAAATCAAGATTAAAGAAGCCTACAAAATTGGACCGAAAATCTGCCTCATGAAATTGCGAAACGAGGATGACAAAGAGAAAATTATGAAGCGAAAAGCTAAGCTTGGAAACTTAACAAACGGAAGAATCTACATACCTGATGATTTAACGCAGAAAGAAAGAGAAATACAGAAACAAATAAGGAAAAAAGTAGCAGAAGAGAAGAACATGGGTAAGAATGTTAAAATTGGATATAATAAAATCACAGTTGATGGGAAGATATGGAAATGCAATAAAAATACAGAGAAATTTGAAGACCTGAATTCAAAAAACTAACTCATAAACTTAAGGACGGGTACAGTACGACGAAAAATAACGCAAAGGAATATGAATGGAAACAATAATATAGTAGGAAACGAAGTTAATAGAAATAAAGAACAACAAAATCAAATATGGAAAATGGGAACATGAAATGTTAGAGGTCTTAGTGGAAAGGAATTTGAATTAATACAAGAGTTTGAAAGAGTAGGACTTGAAATCTTAGCAATAACCGGGACAAAGAAAAAAGGACAAGGAGAAATAATATTAGAGAATGGTCACGTGTTAGTACATAGTGGGGTATCACAGGATAAGCATGCAGCAGCAGGGGTAGGATGCATTGTTAACAAGAAAATAGCAAATAATATGAATAATTGGAAAGGGATATCAGAAAGAATATTGTCATTAGAATTTGATGAAACTTATGGAGAACGAATTAGTATAATAGTAGTATATGGACCGAATGAAGATGATATACCAAGCAAAAAAGAGCAAATCTGGGAAGAATTAACTTTGGCTACAGAGTCATGCAAGGGTAAACCTTTCGTAATGGGGGATTTTAATAGTAGAGTGGGTAAAAAAGGGGATGCAGATGTAGATGTGGTCGGAAAACATGGGAATCTAAGAGAAACTATAATGGAATATGTATGACAAACTATTGTATAATATATAATTTTATAATAACAAATACATTTTATGAACATCCAAATATACATAAATATAAAAGAGTGGCAGAAAACAGAAATGAAAGATCTATAATTGATTATGTGCTTGTACAAAGAAGTAACAGAAAAGCAGTTGCAGACGTTAGAGTACAAAGAAGTCCGGAGCGACCACTACTTAGTGGTAGCAAAGATTAAGAAAAGAAAGAGCCTACCATTTAAGAAGGAGAAGGGTAAAAGCACATTGGTAAAAGAAGATAGTATTAAAGCACATAAACTGAGGGAAGAAGAACCAGCAAATAAATATCAGGAGATTGTGGAAAAGGAAATTACAAGGATAGAGAAAGATATCGAACAAAAGGGAGTAGAAGATATGTGGCAAATATTTAAACAAATTATTATAGAAACGGCTAAACAAACATGTGGTACAATTACAACCAACACTAGTAAAAAGCAAACATCTTGGTGAAATAAAGATATTAAAAATGAAGTTACACAAAAAAAACGGGCGTGGAAAACTACTTAAATAACAAGAATGAACAAAAGTACAGGATTTATAAAGACTACAAGGTAAAAGTTAAAAGTATGGTTATAGAAGCTAAACAAAAGGCATGGGAAAAGTTTGGAGAAAGAATTGAAGAAACAAATAAAGGGAACCGTAAACTATTTTATAACGCAATCAAGACAATCCGAAAAGGGAGGGCAAAACAGTCGATGACTATAAAAAGTAAAGAGGGTCTATTGTTAAAAGACGAAGATTCAGTTCTAGAAAGATGGAAAGAGTATTTTAGTGATCTACTTAATCCAGTAGAGGTAGAAGGCGAAGACAATAGAGAACAAATAACAAACGACCAAAAAATTGAGGAAAAAACGAAGCACTTACCTTAGAAGAGATTAAAGAGGCAGTTAAAGAAATACGGATCGGTAAAGCACCTGGCCATTATGGAGTAACACCAGACATGATTAAACACCTGAGGGAAAGAGGAATAAATTTACTATACAATATTTGTAATAAGGTATGGGAAGAGGAAGAAATACCGAAGGATTGGGAAGTAGGTGTCATTATGCCCATACATAAAAAGGGTGATAAGAAGGAATGTCAGCATTATCGAGGGATAGCTTTACTAAGCAGTGTAGTGAAAGTGTATGAAAGAGTGTTAGTAAACAGGTTACGCCCAATTATAGAGCCACAACTGAACAAATCACAAAGGGGATTTAGAAGAGGCCATAGTATCCAAGATCATGTATTTACCATGAAGCAGATTATTGACAAACTATTAAGACAGAGGAGAGAGGCATACCTAGCATTCATTGATCTTGAGATGGCTTCCGATAGGACACCTAGAAACAGGATATGAGAGAGTTTGTAACGACACGATTTTAACACAAAATTAATAAATGGGATAAAAAGCCTGTATAATCAGAGTGCTAATTACGTTAGAACACATAATATGCAGTCACAAACACTCTCCACAAAAGATGGGTTACGACAGGGAGTTTAAAAACCATTAATAGCTCTTGTAATCGTTGCCCAAGTACTGAGATTGGTGTTGACTATAACCCCTTTCCCAGTCAAATTCTTCGCCTTGTGTAGTAACCACGGAGCTGTGAAAAGGACTTTGTTATATATATATATATATATAGTGTGTCCCCGGATTGTGTGGACGACTCTTGTAAATGACAAAAAATTTTCTAGTTGAAATTTGAGCTTTTGGGGTCCAGCCCTGCTTGGTTTGAAACTAATTTGTGACATAATTTTAGTTTCGAAAAATCAACTATGCCTTGGATCTTTTCAAAAATCTGATTTTTGGTTCTAGTAAATTGCCTTTTCTGTTAAAGTTACGACAAAATGTTATTAAGAAAAGTTGTTCAGAGTCAAAAACTGAGTAACTGTGCAAAATTTTAAAATTCTAAGCCTACTTTAATTTTTGGCCTTTTTTTTATTGGAAAAGTACAAAAGTGCTTTTTAAGAAAAATTACAAGAATTACAAAATGTTATTAGGAAAAGTTTTCAGAATCAAAAACTGAGTGACTCTACACAATTTTAGATATCTCTTTTAATAGTAATAATAACAGAATTACAAAAAATATTAAACAAATTACACCTACATTTGTACAATATTGTACTACTATTACTACATTACTAATTTATTCTATTAAGACACCTCCTAAATTTACACAGTATTCAATTCGCGATCTGAATTCTTCATAGGCAGCTCGAATTTCTTCCATAGTAATTGTTTGTGCAGCGTTTAGAATCGCATTTTTTAATTCTACAATATCGTTGGGAATTCTTTCTGCATAAACTATCTGCTTTAATCGGCCCCACACAAAAAAATACATAATCGTTAAGTCCGGAGACCTTGGGGGCCATTGAAGTGTTCTGCTGTTCCTGCCAATCCATCTCTCCCCAAAATTATTCGTTAACCAATTTGAAACCAGACGTGTTGAATGCGCCGGGCATCCATCATGTTGAAAATAACTAACTTGACGCAGTTGTAAAGGAATTTCATCGATAAACTTTTCTAAAATGGTTATGTATGTGTGTTGATTTAGTTTTCCATCAATAAAAAACGGTCCAATTAAACCAAATTGGTGTGATACTGCACACCATACATTGACATTTTTAAAATATTGACTTCTTGTATTTATTATAAAATTTGGATTTTCTTCGCTCCAATATCTACAATTCTGTGTTGAAGGAACGCCGTTTGTGGTAAAAGTAGACTCGTCAGAGAATATAATTTTCTTACAAAAATTTCGATCGCTCAAAGTTTTTTCGCCCAAACATAAACAGAAGTCTAATCTTTTACCTTCATCCCCATTTTCCAAAGTATGGAGAAATCGTACTTTGTATGCATGAATCTTTCTGGCTTTATAAATTCTTTGCAAATGTGCTCTGCTTATATTGGTGTTGTTACTCCGTCTTCTTAAAGACATTTTTGGATCGTTTGCCACAGAGTCAAGTGCAACCAATGTTGCGGCATCGTCGTCATTAAATTTTTTTTTTGTTTTTTGATGTGATTGATACTTCCAGTTCGTAAAAATTTCTTAATCAGCCACCATGCGTACGATTTTTGAACTGTTGTTTCTGGATATTTTTCATTAAAAAGATTAATTACGGAAGATATGGATCTGTCGCCGATGCCGTAACACTGAATTAAATAAATTTTTTCTTCCTTTAACATTTTTAATTAACACTAATAGTTTAGGATAACAAATTAAATACAGCGTCAACACTACTTTTAAACTATTTGGAAAATTCTTTCTCAATACTTGTATTTTATTGATATTTTGACAAGTGTACGTTTGTTTTCCATGGCTACTATTACAAAAATACTAAAATTGTGTAGTCATTCAGTTTTTGATTCTAAAAACTTTTCCTAATAACATTTTGTAATTCCTTTTTCTTAAAGAGCACTTTTGTACTTTTCCAATAAAAAAAAGGGCTAAAAATTAAAGTAGGCTTAGGATTTTAAAATTTTGTACAGTTACTCAGTTTGTGACTCTGAACAACTTTTCTTAATAACATTTTGTCGTAACTTTAACAGAAAAGGCAATTTACTAGAACCAAAAATCAGATTTTTGAAAAGATCCAAGGCATAGTTGATTTTTCGAAACTAAAATTATGTCACAAATTAGTTTCAAACCAAGCAGGGCTGGACCCCAAAAGCTCAAATTTCAAATAGAAAATTTGTTGTCATTTACAAGAGTCGTCCAAACAATCCGGGGACACACTGCATATATATATATATATTTATTTATGTATTAAGGGCATAATCAGTAGATTATAGCGCGAGAGAATGTTTAAAGCGCGATGCGAAGCCGAGAGCTTTAAATTTCCCGAGAGCTATAACCTTAATTATGCACGTGATCCATACAATGTTTTATTTCAGTTTTGTTTTGAACATGGACAAAATTTATGAATTCACTATTTGGGTTATAAACTACTCTGTCACTGTTGTGCTGGAGCTGTGAATTGTTGGTGTGCTATGGTTTCTGTGCAGATTGTATGTGTTGCTATACTACATTTTTATTGCTTGATATACTGCTTAGCAACTTTATTGGCTGTAGGGCCATAAAAGCCATTTTACGCCCGCTATCGAGGGCCAATAAATAAGACTGTGGTTGCAAAATGAAATAAATAGTAATTTATGGTACATGTGTGTTATATTCCAAAAAATCCACGAGAAAAAAGTTAAGTTATATTGAGGGTCTTTTCTCAAGTGAATTGTTTGTAATAACAATAACACGGTTATCCGCAACTAGGTAAATACCTAAAAAACATAAATTTTGTATTGACTGCTGTGAAAAGTCATAGTGACAAAAAAATCTATAATTAGTTGCCCGTGTTACACGTTTGGTAGAACCGAAGTGTAAAGTAGGTCTATGTGAAATTCACGGTTAGTAGGTTCAGTTTTGTTTGTTGTTTGACACAGTCTGACACAAAACTTAACCTGAAAATCTCGCATTTGATGTAGCATAACAGTGCTACCAGTAATAAATAGATAACTAAATAAATAAAATAAAACTCCAGCGTTTTATGGGTATATAACTTATGAAGTTTATGGCCTACCGAATACAACTGATATCAGTGTAATTATGTGTCTGTAATATGTGAGTTGTGCATAATAGTATAATATATATATCAAGGGACAAAAGTGCATCATTAGATCTAGCGAGTGAAGTTTATTGACCGAGGGATCAAAGGCACTCCGGGATCACAAATCATTAAATAAATCTGATTTTGACGGTTTTAAAATTTATACGTTCGATTTGGAAAATTTGATGGCTTTGGAAATGTAGATGAGTAACTAAGGTAATGTAAATAATGTCATTTTGAAGGACCAAAGTAGCTCTTTGTTTCTTCAAAATTACGCCTAAAGTAGGTCGTTTAGTCTTGGGAGTGCGAAATGATTTTTTCCGCCAATCGTACTAGAACTGTCACATTATTGACAAAATTTTGTTGAGCAAAGTCAAACATTCCATTACATCAGCCGTTGCTAGGTAACTTAAAATAAAACTGTACAGGAATAATTCAAACATTCCATTACATCAGCCGTTGCTAGGTAATTTACAATACAACTGTACAGGAATAATATTCCCGGCCTAGGCAGGGAATATTCGAGTACTATTTCCTAATTTTTTTAATTACTCGTATCGATCGGCGGAAACATAGTATGTGTATCTTTAACAAAAAGCAACATTCCCAGACTCTTGTGTTGTTGGGCTCGGCATTCTCCTCGCTCATTCACAGTCGTCTGGAAATGTTACGCTTTTCGTCCTAGATACACAATGTACTATTTAATTCAATTTGTAAAAATATATTTAAGGACAATCGATCTCGATGCCTGTTCAGAATTGATTTATTTGTAGGTTTTGCTAGTCGCATTTTTTTTATACGGTTGTCGAGCTCTATGCATTAGACCATTTCAATTGATAGATGTTTTGCTCTTTAATGCCAATATTAAAATAATTTCGTAACAGTAGTATGATGTAAAACTAATAAAATCAGTTTAATGCACTTAATTTCCAAATGCACACCCAGATTGATAGGTTTTATCAATAAACACTTAAAACTTGCTACTCGTAATAATAGATACAATCTAAAACGTAAGCTACTGTTTTATGGTATCGTTTGCCCAATATTTCTATATTTCTTAAGGTAGAGAATAAGAAGCCATAATATGTATTTAGCAGAATTATCTAAAAAACATTTGAAAGGTGTTGATATTATGGTATGCAATTCGACGAGGTATATTGTCAAAACGATTTGGTTACTCTGTTTGGACTCGAACAGTCTTGGAGTGAATTGTCGTGACCCATTTACTTTATTGAGGATATAAATAAAACGGCACAATATATTAATATTATTTATCTACGATAGTATGTAAAATTGCCTTTTAGTTGGCAGTTTTAAGTTTGTAAAACGACTGTTTAATAACATGTTTTCATTAGTTTACGTCGTTAATAGCAACGTCCTAAAAAAAATTATTAGGCGCGTAGTTAGTAGCAACGTGTTCTAAAATTTTTAAAACACTCAAAATTAGGACCGGTTGCTAGTAATTCTAATTTACATGTAAAAAAATTTTTATATTTACCGTATTTTTTAGATTCTATCGTAGATAAAATATTGTACGATACACATGCGTAAAGCATCTTTAGTCACTCGTGGGGCTTAAAACGCTTTCTCACTCGCGTTTTAACTCTACCCCACTCGTGCCTAAAGAGTAGCTTTACGCACTTGTATCGTAAATTACTATTATCTACGAGGGTGCGTAAAATTGTCTTTTAGTTGGCAGTTTTAAGTTTGTAAAACGACTGTTTAATATCATGTTTTCATTAGTTTACGTCGTTAGTAGTAACGTGTTTAAAAGATTTCATTAGGCACGTTGTCAGTAGCAACGTGTTTTAATATTTTTAAAACACCCAAAATTACGACCGGTTGCTGGTAATCCTAATTTACATTTAACTTTTTTTTATATTTACCGTGTTTTCTATATTCTATCGTAGATAAAATATTGTACGATACACATGCGTAAAGCATCATTAGTGACTCACTGGGTTTAAAACGCTCGCTCACTCGCGTTTTAACTGTACCCCACTCGTGCCTAAAGAGTAGCTTTACGCACTTGTATCGTAAATTACTATTTTAATACTCATTTTCCATACAGTATGATTGTAAGGCATTGTTTAAACAATTAATATTGTTTAAACCAGTTTCATCTATTGGTAAAGCCTAGGCAGTAAATCATGTATAATGCCTAAATCGATTTAAATGCATTAAGGTATAGATGGCTAAATTAGATAGCGCCGAAATGGTCCATTTTGGTTACTACAATTGTAATTTAGGTGGAAGCTTAGAAAAATAAGAATATCTTATTGAAATGTATGTCTTCACTGTTAGCAAAGCAACTAAGGTATTAAGTCTTTATAAAGTATATTTTCTTAATAATCCTAATAAAGGAGAGTTTATGGCATGATTGCTTAACTTGGTTTTCATTATGACAGACTAGGTTATGGCGTTGTTCAAACTTTATCAGTAATTCTAGCTACTTTGTAGCTGTTGTTGTTATTTCCATTTGTTAACATTGTCAATGTTATCACAGTCTTTTTAATATCACAAACAATAACCTAGATTAACTCCGGGTTCCTATGTACTGATTTTAAGGCATTTGGGGATATTTTTACGAGTGTGTTAATTTTAATAAATATTGTACTTCCTTAGGATTAGAGCAGGCTTGGTTACGGGTTTGTTTATGCTTTTCTAGTAATTATGGCTCTAACTGATTTGTAATTATTATTCATTTATTGCTATTTACTATCGTTGTTACTGGTAACTCAGTCTTTTTAATATCAGTCAGTTACATCGATTGATTCTCGGTTCAAATGTACTCTATTCAAGATATTTAGTGAACTGTCTTTATTGAGCCAGAACAGAACATATATGTGAACAAAAAAGATGTTCTTTGTATTTTTATTGTACCATTATGTGGATAACATCTATTACTCCCGTTATATTAAAGAAAATGTATGCTTAAACATCTCCTCAACTTATACAACTTTAAAAAGCTTGAAGTTTATTGGTTACGTTGGTTATGTGACGTTTACTTTTCATATATTGTTGTAGGTGTTGATTTTGGTTTATGTTTTTCAGCAGATTTTGAATTATAGATTCTTTACCGTAATAAAATGGATATTCGCACTCCAAATCTTTCTGCTTATCTATATTATGTAGTTTTTTCTACCTGGTACATACAACTGACTTTACTTCAAATGCTTTTTCGGCATGTTATGTTAAATATACGAGTTGGCTTGGGATGATGGTACTATTGGTTGCATTACATACTTTAATGTTCGTTGGCTGTTTTTCGATGTCAAGAAAGTAAATCACAAACTACACTACTGCGGCTTAATATTTTTACATATGTTGTATGTTGTATGTAATACATATAATATTATTTTCCCGCTGCGGATCATGTAAGTCAGTGATACAGCCATAATAACAAAGCGTGTAAGTGACAATATTTGTTAGCTGCTTTCCCTTGACAACGGAATTAATAGTATATTATACATTAAGGTAGCGAAGCGCAGTATTATAACCTGAGCGCATATTAGATACTGAGCGCGCAGCGCGAAGTATCTAAAGCGCGAAGGTTATAAGACGATTCGCTACCGTGGTGTATATACTATTTTTTGCACTACCAAAAGGCTTAATACCTAAATTCCCAACAAATTTCGAAAATATTTTAACTGTCAACCGGACAATACAGCTCTTTAAAACGTCAAAATTAAAATAATCGTATTTGGTAACTTAGTAATTTATTAGTTACGACGGTGAAAATTGTTTATTTTACTTTCTCTCCCTTGGTGGAGAAAATCAACTTCACGACCTAAAAATAGGTCAATAACGATGCGTTCTGATACTAGTAGTGCAAAAATATTATTATTAAGTTGCTAGGATAATATAATTAACAACGCAATATGCAGACTTAAACGTTTTGTTTATAATTGCAGCTATCTATGTGACGTGGCACTCACGGGTAACACGACTCACGAAAGAGATTGAAATAAAAAAATATAATAAGATTACTCGGAATGTATCGCCATTGGCTTGTACTTGCCTACCTCAAATGTTAATAGGTCCTTACATGCCTTGTTACTTACATAACTATTAACAATTTAAATCATTCACATGGAAGAATAATTTCTATTAAATCATCGTCCTTGATTTTTTGACGAAACTAAATTTGCTTTCAAAATTCAACTAGAGGTGTCAGTATTTAGTAACTACATAAATGGCTTCATTAGCTCTTAACCGTTATTGATACCATTTTTGGATTCAGGACAATTAAAGAAGTGGAGAAATCGCATGTTCAGATTTTAAATGTATTCTCTTGATTTGTCTAACTAATTTTCTTCTATAATTTATTTCGATGCATTCGTATTATGTTAGAAATTTGTGGAGAAATCCTGAAATCTGCGAAATGTAATTTAGCTCCTGATTCAGGCCAAGGCAACTTCAAGCAAATGATCCTTTAAGGAATGGCAATTGACCACTTTGCTCTGCTTTCTGTGAATATTCCGTTTCGGCTGTTCAATAAGCAAACGTTTAAGATTGGTAGATTTTCTGTTGCGTCACTTTTACACTTTCCGGTTAAAGTAAAAAGCCAGTCAGGAAGACAAATACAAACAAAAATGTTTTTCGCTTTACTTCACCAATGGACACGAAAGGTGTTTCGTCAAATTTAAGGCTTTTATGTGCGGATTTGATGGATAATAATTCATCTAAAATGTATGAAGAAATTTCGAGTCTTTATTTTCTTAGCTTAAATTTGTATTTTATCTAAATTTAGGATACAGTAGGAAAATATTTATAGGGAAAGGATGTTCTTAATTTTTTGCATTTGTTATAAATTATAAGTTATAAAAGTAACTGTATTACTCCTTGTCCAAATACAGTAGTCTTCGTCACAGGATAATTCCAGATAGAAAATTAATTAGTATTTTTATGAAATAAATTCCTTAAGAGTATGATATCTGGGTTCAGACAGAAATAATTTAGGACGTGTTTTAGACATCTTAATGCAAATCACTTATTTTATGCCTTGTGGTAGCTTGTAACATAGAAATGTGATATACCAGGCGATCTATGGAAATGTGATATATTATAATCATAAATATGGATGGCATGTGAGTTTGGAGGAACAATTGATGAACATTTTTATTTAATGTTACAGAAATCTGATCACATTTATTTATATAAACAAAGACGCCGGAGTCAAGTTATTTTTTTTTTTCGTGAAAAAACCCAGCAGCAATGATTGACAAAGGTGCATATCATATATCACTATATCTATTCTTTTCTGAATAACAAAAGTTTGATCAACATCACATGATCTTCCCTATAAAATAAAATTGTAAATTAGTACTGATTACACCAACGCAAAATATACATCCTTAAGTTTATTTCGTGACAGATACATTTAGATTCCTAATAGCAAAGTACGCTTTAGAGATTTTTTTTAAATACATGGACAACTCAAACTTAGGTCCACTATTATTCCCAAAATCTTACACCTATCTGCGGAGGCGAGTATGTGATTGTCATAGCTAAAAGTCAAACAAATTTTTGGCAACGGCCCTTCAAACCATTAATTTTCCATCAACAGATCGTTAGCCGTGTCTCTGATACCCAACAGATCCAATATGATAACAAATCATGATAAATGAAATGAAAGGCACAGCTGTAGTAAAAAAAATTGCTCGATTATAATTTTTCCATTGTCTAAACACTTATAGATAAACTGAAAAAAGTCCCTGCAAGGTGAGTCTGCGATCACCCCTTTTGATAAGCATGTTGACAGTTAGATATTAACTAGTGATGGGCATAACCGGACAATTTTCATAACCGAATTATTTGCATTCGAATGATATTAATAACCGAATGATTATTTGAATACATTTTGGCTCTCGATTCGTTTCAATTTCGCCGGTTTGCCGGTTACGCGGTTCAGCGTCATCGGCATCGTAACTTGCAGATAGCGGAGGAACTCAGTTAATCGTTAATTATAACAATTGTATAAATGATTTTAATTTTATTTCTAAGGAGTTTGTGCAATAAGTAATTGTGGATATGAATGAAATATATCTGGATACACCGTTATTGTTTTCGATTGCTGGTGATTTATAATAATATAATAATAATTAATAATATATTGTTGTATTTGTATGAGTTTTACGACTCGCTTTATTGCATTAGCTCGATTACTCCTACATTCTTCCGATCTATAACCAAAACATAATATGTACATTATGTGTTATGTATTGGAAATTAAGAGGTATTTATTAAGTGTAGAAAGAAAGAAATATGCGGGACTGCTTGCTAAGCGCAATCAAAAGCACTGTTAAAAAGCGTTTATGTTTTATGTTTATCAATCGGCCGGGTTAAAGGCGGCAAAAAATTGATTTATGTTCATATCATATGACGACGGATCGACCGCGAGCTTCAGCTGGCAAGGAAGCAAGGGAGAAAACTGTAGAGCGAGACGCCCAAATGGTGTTTCCAATACAATCAGCCTTGCTTATGCTTATCAGTTATGAATGACGTATTATTTATAGAATTTCGATCACTCGTAGGTCGCTGAGATATGGCACGTAGTACGTATCTGGATGAGGTTATTTTTCATTCGAATACTTGGAACAAAAATCGAGTTACATAGGTTATTTCAATAACCGGATAACCGGTTATTTTTCATTCAAATAAGCCCATCACTAATATTAACATATACGTATCTAAAGACTTATTTATTGGGTTACAGAAAATGTTTTCTATAACTTTAGAAATACTAGATATTATTATAACAGGTCTATAATAATGTTTATTAGTAGGTCCTCTTATAACTTTTTTTACGTCGTAAAATAAAGGATAACCAGATTTGTTCTGAACTTCAGATTTTTGCGGAAATATTGGTTTTCGAAGTGATGCGTGGATGAGTTTGTGAGTCTGTCTGTGGGTACCCCCTACATTAACGCAAGTTTATTAGCTAAAGATTGTAGTATAATGGGTGCTAAATTTTTGAAAATTTTGGCGTTTATATTATTTAAACTTTAGACCTTACTTTTGAAAGCCCTTAAGACCGAAGATACCGCAATATCATCTGTAGAAATCAACATTAAACAACTAGCAATCGTGTTTTCAAAAGTGGTACGTTATTTAAAAGTTTAGACAGTACTACAAGTTCTGCATTTAATTTAGTTTGAGTAACATTCCTAAAATCTCGGAAGAAGTTATTAAGAAATATTCTTGGGTTTAGATTTTTACAGCCTGTTTTTCTATATTTTGTTGAGAATATAATTACTACCTTAATATTACATATTCAAAGATGTCAATTTTTTTTACTTATACTATTAATGTGTGAAAATATAACACTGTAGTATTGCCACTGTGGTACACGCATTTCCACAACTACTTAATATACAAACGGACATCTGTCAGATTTCTTGTCGGTTTTTATCAATACATATATACGTAAATGTACTCATTTCGTTTGTGGTACGCTTAAGGATCGATAGTTTTTTGAAGTGCCTACTCATTCCAATCCAAATCTTTGGAAAATACAACTCGTGTTTCGCACTCGCTGTATTAATACAGTCAATTTGTGCTCAAAAGGGCCCCTAGCGGGAAAGTTGTGGGGTAGTTTCTTCTATTTTACATATTTTTTGGGGTGCTTAATCCAAATCTGAGCTTTGCTAACAAAATTTCGTGACACAACATTGAAGAAAATGCAAAAAAGGTAAAAATTTTAATTTTTTGGTGGTGTTTTGCTTACAACTCGGAAACTATCAACTTTTCGTAAACAACTTTCCCATTCAAAGTGAAAGTACATAAAATTTCCTATAAATTTCATTATTTAGGTTTTTTTCTGACGGACTGTTTGGGCTCAAGCGCTAGTTGAAAATTGGCGTATTTCGGCTGTCTCCCCAAAAACCCACTTTTTCCACTTCAAAACTTTAATTTATTATTAAAGGCTGTCATTTAGTGAATTCCTCCTTCTAATACAATGTATACTGGTTTAAACTATTATGCCATCTCCAGTACTAAAAAAAAGCATTTTCAAAATCACATTGTATTTAAATTCTGTGGAAATATAATTCCGACTTGTACGTCTTTTCATTTTATGTATTCTCTGCCACTCTCACCAAATGATCTTATAACTGCTCCGTTTGGTTTAAAAGCTCTCTTTCCTTGCATTTGATCTCTTCACACACGAGTCCAGGCCAACTACGTCACCGTGTACATGCGTTCCCAGTCGCAAGGCCCTGTGTATTGTTCACGAGGGGACGCTACCTTCACAAAAAACAAACACCGGCTATCTGCGCACTGTCAGTGTCAGTGCGAAGGGAGTAGTTCGGCGTTAGAATCCAACGACAACACAATTCAACAACTTATGTTCATAGCCCAGTCAAATTGTCAAAAATACCTCGTTTTTTGAACAAAAATACTACCTGAAAAGTGAACATGTAGTTTTGTTGAACAAATCACGTAGAATTGAATGAACTACAAAGTAACAGCTGAATCAGTGTTGAAGTTATTGAAAAAACGGTTTTTTGCATATAAACCAGCAAAACAGCGATGATTTTTTCCACAAAAAATAGGCTTAGGTGGTTTAAAAAAGCAAATAAACTCAGCTGTCGACGGTCAAAATCGATTCATTAGAAAAAAAGTTATCGCTAAAAAACCGCTAACAATGACGGATTTTTCAATTGTTCGTAACTTTAAAAAAGATACTTATATAACGTTGAAATTTTCAGAAAACATAGTACTCGGTGAACCGAAAACCCACGTTTATAAAATTTGGAAAAATGTTGATTACTTTTTGCATAAATAATTTTTTTCGAAAAAAATACGTTTTCGCATAAATTGATTTACTCAGGTTGTAGAAGTCGTACAGCAATCACCATAGGATTATTTTTTTCCTTAAGAGTTATGCTACCACACACAATATGAGAGCGAATTTTTTTGCACTTACAAATACATATGTGCAAATTTAATTTGAAGTGTGATCTTTTTTTTACGCTAACAAAATGTTGAATATTTTCCTAGTAAAAACACAATTTGATTGGATTATATTGTCGTCGCTGCAACGCCACTCATTTTAAAAATTTACAAGCAAATGGCGCGCTACCCGCACTTGTGAAATAGGATACGCAAAAGGTCACGCTCCGAGCCGACCGCTAAGATAAGAAAAACAAAACCTAAACAAATATAAACATCTGCGAAGCCGGAACGTGAGATTTGATTTTGTGCCACAGACAGACAGACACACATTAAGGAAAATTATATTATAGATATCCATAACAAGCCTACTACTTATTATAGTAGGCCTTTTGAGCTTCCTCACAACCTGTGAGAAGCAGTTTGAAATTAATAAGAGTGATGATATTTCTAAAGTCGAATTTCGTGGCTTAGTTATCTTCTGTAGATAATCCAATACCTAGTTCTTGCTGGGTCTCTCCACGAGCTATATCTCCATATTCCTTAAGCAGTTTTTCACTAGCACTAACGTCTCCAGCTTAAACAACTACCGGGGTCTTTGACATATTGGTTCATGTTCTGACGTACCTGTTCATGTTTAAATTCACGAAACCAGTAACTAACAGTAGATAACGAAGGGTGACTGTCATACCATATTAAAATTCGTTTTATAGTCGTGGAAAGTGTCCGCTGCACTTTAATGTATAGTGGACCACAAACAACTTAAAATAATAACAGTATATTATATTATTAGGAGCAAAAGTTATACTTTATGTGGCTGGACGGTTTATCTGCCAAGCTTACGAAGCAGGTAGATACTGCCGAGCCAGATAAAGATACTTTAGCTCCTAATACCGTATAGTATTTTATCTTCAAACTTTTATAATAATATATATATACAACGTTGTTAACAAAATCTGAAAAAAATTACTTCATCTCCTCAGCGGAGATAATAACTTTATCTGTGGCTGACGAGCGGCAGATAAAGTGTTTAGATGCCATGGCAATGAAGTGACAGTTTAGCATTATCAATCAAGCATTATGTCACATTTTACTGACGTTTGAAGAAAATAGCTAATTATATATCTAGGGAGCAAACGTATTAATTTCCTCCCGCGTGTGAATTTAATGCCCGACGCGTTAGCGTGCGCCTATGTTTTGGTGTTACGTTTGTGCTAACTTTTAATTCAGTAACGTTAGGTGCGCGAGCTTCGCTATATTGTACTGATTAATACATAAATGGAATCAACGCCTCGCCGTGCTGAGCCTGGCGCGCCCTAATCTGTTCGAGCTCTTTGTTTATGTTTGCAAGGGCTTTGTGCTTTGATTATCAGGTGTTAACCGCAGCCAACGACTGCGTGGGCGACGTAGCAGGGGCTGGCAACTATTCCAAATTCGCATGCTTTAGTGAGGCTATGTTAGCCCCTCTTCCTGGTCAAATATTGCAGTCACGCTGCCCCGCTGCCTAACGAGTTAGGCCCTCAATTAAATCGTCGCGCATTTGTGCGGCGTCGTGCTTTGCTGCTAGCTACACTGCCCCCGTTGCCTTTGCAGGTCGGCGTCTGTTATCGCGAACTAACGCGCCCTTTTCCGGAGTGCGTATTTCTAAACTGTACTCTAATATGTAAAGTGTCGAGCCCACTGCGGCCGGCCACCCATAGTGTGTTGTTTACTAGCATAGCGCGTCCATCAGCTGGTGCTTAACGTAAGAAATAACATAAGCTTGGCGGCACGATTTGCTGCCCAGATGTAGTTATCGACCAATAGACGCATATTTAATTAAGGGACGTATTATTCCTATTCGACCTGTGCATGCTTTGTTTCAGATAGCGCCTTTTATAGTGTAAAGATTGGTGTACGGCGAGACGTGAGAGATCAGAGCGTGCAGGTAGGTCCAGTGGTTGCGCAGTCTCGGCCCAAGGAGTCCCAATATTACCATTCCAGTATTTGCGATCACGAAATTGTTATTTGAGCTTGCAGCTCATGAGAATTCTTATCGACGGAGTATCTTGAACACTTCGCTCCCGTTTAACCGCCCAGGCCCGGTTATTCGGGTTAAGACAGGCTTGGTGGCGCCCTCATAATTTTGACGTACTCTATATATATGCCTCAACACGCTTGCCCAGAACGTATCGTGTGACTCACGCCCGACTCCCTGAGCGTTCCAGCCGTGGCCTTTAGCCTGTTTCTAGCAAATCTCAGGGCAAGTGTGCCAGTTTTCCAGGACTGATTCCGTGGTGCGATGCTCACCTTGGGTGGGTGTCGTAAAGTTGTTTTAATACCGTAACAAAGGCTCATGAACTAGACACAAGCATAATCATAATAACAGAACCAAATAAAAAATCCATAAAATACGAAAACTGGTTGACAGACACGGAAAAGCACGTGGCTATAAGAGTACTGGACAAGCCGGTATTGGTGTTCGAATATGGCAGCAACAAGGGATTTGCATGGATTTGTACAAAAACGTATATAATATACGGAATATATATTTCACCAAATATCGACTACGGTACTTTTGAAACTCTTTGGAACGAGTTCAACCTCAGCATTGGACAACATAGCTGCCACAAGATCGTACTTTGTGGAGATCTAAACTCTAAGTCCCAAAGATGGGGATCCACGTATGAAGACAGGCGAGGAGAAACCATCACCGAATGGATGGAAGAACACGAACGACGGGTTAAAACCAACCTTTGTCAGAGAAACGAGCACCTCATACTTAGACATAACGCTATACTCACAATCTTTAACGGGTATGATAACGAACTGGGAAGTATTAGATGATAAGTCTTTAAGTGACCACCTCTTCGTCGCTTATAATATCCACTATGAGGTAACAAGAATCAAACCCCTATATTCTAGAAAGGGATGGGTTTTTAGACCAGTGCTTATAGAAACTTTCGAAAATAATTTAAAGGACTACATGGAAAATAATCAGAACTTCGAGCCAACGCCTGAAGCCTGGGCTGCAACACTCAGACAAATATGTGACCAAAGCTTTCCTAAAAAAGGCAGAAACCGATATCATAAAAAACGCCCTAACCTTTGTCTAACCATATACAACAGTCTAATTCAAAAAAGATCATTCCCATCATGTTGAAAGCGAGCGTGATTAACACTACTGCCAAAGTCGAAAAAGAAAGTAAAGGATTCCCCATCCTATAGGCCCATATGCCTTCTGAATGCAATAGGCAAGGTATTCGAAAAATGATCCACAACAGACTAAACGCGGAAATTGAAGAAAAAGGCGGTCCTTCTGATATTCAATTGGCATTCCGGGAGGGCAAATCCACAATTGAAGCCATGTGTACAGTACAACAGCTGGCAGAAAGCAGTAAATGGGCTAAGGGCTGTAGTGCAATGATAGCGATAGACGTACGTAATGCCTTTAATATAATTACATGCACGGGAATAGTAACAGAACTTAAAAGAAAAAGATAAGCACCTGATAGAAGTTATCCAGAATTACCTTACGGATAGGAGACCGATAAGTGAAAATAAGTCCATGAAAATAACTTGTGGAGTCCCACAGGGGTCAGTCCTAGGACACCTTCCGTGGAATGTATACTACGACCCGGTTCTGCGGTTAGAAGTGCCTAAAGGCATAACCACTATTGCTTACGCAGACGACCTAGCGATAGTCGGATGCAAAAAATCAACAATATCTCTCGAAGCTAAGCTAAATACATCCCTAAACAGAGTTAGCAATTGGATGCATGCTAATAAACTCTTGATCGCTCCAGAAAGAACTGAATGTGTAATCCACGAAGGAAGATGGAAACTGCGCAATTTACATATAGAAGTGGATGAAACTGAGATACAAGTTGCTAACTCTATAAGATATCTAGGAGTGGAATTCAAACAGACAGATATACAGCTAGACAGACAGACACACACACAAACAGATAGACAGGCAGACTTACTGAACTAAGAAAACTTGTTTTCCGTCATCCAGGGCCCTGAAATGTGACGATCTGAAGAAATCTCAGATTGTGATTTTTTTCTCGATTAAATAACTTCTTTCGTCTTTTAGACGAGGGTAGTAAAAATCAAATATTGCATATTAAAACTAAAATGGACGTCAAGTAACATAACTACGAGCATGTTAAGTAATAAATTACTCCAATTCCAACTAATTGAACCGAAAATATTAAGTAAATACAAAATGGGGATATCATCCACCTCGTAAAATGTTAACTATGAAAAAGAAAACATATTAAGATATCAACAAATTAAAGAATTACCTAATATATAAAAACAGATAATCGAAAACAATTAAAGATCAAGGATGATTCAAATAGAAAAATAAAAAAACAGATATTTCAATTAGTACATATCTATAAACAAATAGCATATCTAAAAACGAACTAAGAATCGATTTAATATAAATTCATTATTTTAAACCAAACATTTTCTCTATACTAAGGTATTTAACACGTTGAGCACAATAATATACTGACAACCACTTTAATGGCAAGAATTTCTTTTTTTTTTTAAATTTAATGCTTCATATTTTTATGTAGGTCCTGAAGTCAACACGGCAGATGCTCACCCGATTTGTCCAAAGTCCGTAAAATCACGTGGTCTGCCAGTATAGCGGTAGTCAGGTTCTAAAAGGAGTGTTTCTGGGTAGTATTACCCTAAACTCATATTTCGAAAACATACTTATGTCCGTTTCTGGGGAGAAGCTAGCACTACCATATCAGGGTTCAAGGTATTAACTACTGTCAATAACTAAATGACGAAAGGGAAAACTTATAAAATGCCACTAAATGAAATTTACATGAAATTTTATAATGACAACATAACATCAGTTTATTTGAAATTGAAATAAATTATGGAATTCTAAAACAAAGTTTTACAAGATAAAAATATGTAACACCATATATTTTAGTGATGAAGGCATTAAATGATGAAATATGTTTTATAATTTTTAAACACTAAAATAGTAATTGTCGTTTTAAGATTGGTTTCAAAAAGATCCCTAATCACGAAAATCATTTGAAATAACCAGCCGTACTTAAATTTTAGACAGGTTGATGTTTTCAGAAAAGCCAGACGATTTGTCTTCTACAAGAAGAGGAAGAAGAATAGGAGATTAGTGATGCCCTTTGTTTGGATATTCAACTATTTCATCTATTATTTCAGTTACTTATATATTGAAGTAATACTAGGTTTTGTAACTAGCCAAACTTGAAATACTGTTATTTTTGTAATGATTTATGTTAGAGCTTTTATAATAATTAGCCACACACTGTTGCCAAATTTCTTTTATAATCGTAAATGTTTTTACATATAATCTCATAAGAGCATTAATTCTTTCCGGATTTTTTTTCAGTGCGTTCCAACAACGTCGTATTAATTTGCCCGAGCGGGACGCGATGATCGAAAACTTTCCGCTTTCAAAACTATTTTCCAACTTGCATCTTCTACATTTTTAGTATCATTTGAAAGGTGTTCATTGCTGTCGTTGACACTCCGAAAGTCGTTGTTATCTATTTTATTGTCATTATTTAATCTTGTACCCCAAGTTTAACAGTCCATTTAATATATAAATATAAATTGGACACCTGCTCATACTTAATGAATTTCAGTTATAGCACAATCAGAACACCTGCTAAGCTCGCTTTTTAAGCACATACTATCTGATCAATTGGAACAATTAGTTTTAGGAGTTTACGTGCAAATTTGATATTAGGGTACGCTACCATCTTTGGAGTTTTGCAATTGAACAAAATTGTGCCTACGTCACATTATACCATTTATGTGTGGTTTAGAATTGCTGTAAACTTTGAAAAAAGATAACTTGAAAAGTAGGTAAAAGTAATTATCATTACATTCATAGATATATTCAGCATTGTTAGACTTGCGATTCAAACTAGAAATAAGACTGAAAATGATATAAGACAGCATTATCATTAACTCTAGAACCACACCGTGGGGTTGCTCGTGACTACGGGTTTACATTTACGTGAATATTTGCATACTTGTTATTCTTACAAAGTCCAGCGTCAGAGTACCGTCACTAACCAGAGAGTCTTACAAGTGGTGGATTTGATTTTTTTAGTTTTGTGAAGTTCTGCTATCCCTCTGTTATTGATATAGGGACCCACGGTGTAGTTAGTGTAATAAATATTCATGCGAGAAGTTAACGAATGATGTTTGGTTTATTCATTCAACTAAAGATTTGTTCTTAAACTAAGCAACATCAATCCAAATAAACGCCATTCTACGGATGCAGAACTTTGGATAACGTAGAGGAGGTTTCGAGTGAAGAAAAATGTCAAAGAGGACGATAGTGAAGAAGATGAAATAGAACAAGAAATGGTGGCTAGTAAAACGCAAAATTTTCTTTCTACTTTATCAAACAGAGTTCACATTGCCCTATTATACAAAAATCCAAAGTGGGTTACATACGACCCAAACATGTGGTTTATGTCAGATTTAAAAATCCTGTCGTTTCCGGATAAATTGTAACTATACACTATGAAATAGGTTATATGGGAAATGTCGTATACACACACATAAATACACTTATTAAGTGGAATATCCATAATCGGTAAAGCAGATGTTATTTTCAAACACAACGACGAATGCCCATGTTAAAAAACTTCTGAAAGTTACATATCAAACTAGGGATTAGTATACCATTGGAATAATTGCGTGGCTTTGATAGGTATGTTCAGATTAAGACGTAAAGACAATAAGAGTTAAATTTGGATGGTAATTCGAAATATTTGGGATGTAGTAATTAAAACACAGCAAGCTTTCGTTTAAAAAGAGTAAAGGATCCATACCTTGGCAAAACGTGTACTAAATATTACTGTTGAAATTGCATTGTAAACTACAAAACTAAAAAGGTGAGTATGTATAACAATTATGTGACAACAAAGTATTACCTAGTCTAAGTGCACTCACACTTCTTATCACTAATTTCCTGAAGTGGTTGTGGGTATCTGATAATTTTGTTCCTGAAGTGGTTGTACGTGATACGTTTCTTTATAGTTCGCATGCACTGTAATATAGCAGTGTATTGCATTTTTCCACTGTTTTTGTAAACGTATCACCTTTATTACAAGCTGATCTGGAAAAAACTGGAATTGTTGATAAACCCACTTATGCTGAATACATCTGGCTGAATTATCTTTGTTTTTATTTTGTGGCACATTAAAACATGCATATTTGTTAGAAGGTGTGTAGTACATTATTTCATCAGGATTTTGCTACTAAGTTATAGTTCATTTCACAAGTGTAAGTAAATGCCGCTAATAATTTCTATTAATTCCGAAAATTGTAAGCGATTATAATAATTTCCCAATTATTTAATAAACTGGATACCATCTTATTTGGGATAAGTAGCGTTACGAACAAGTAGCTCTCTGTCTTTGCTCGCTACATTTCTGAAAAAGTTTACCTTGAAACATCCTCTTGCCCAGAAATGGGCGTGTCTATAAAAAGGCGAAGATTAATTTGCTTTAGTTTTTAGACGATACCCAAATTGTAGAAAGATATTGAAAAAGTATTTCTGTTCCAGTTTTTCTTCTACTGAGTAATATTTTTAAATTTAAATTTATTTTTACGCAATAGGGCAATAATATTTTAATTTGTTTATGTTGGTGCAAACAATTCCTATACACTTTTATAGTTCATAGAAACGCCTTAACATTTTCATATCGAACGATCAAATAAATTTCAGATCGACATGGCTGATTAAGAAGTCACAATAAACTAGATCTGAAGCTTCTTTGATCACTCGATATAATTTTCAAGTTAAAAGGCAACACATTTAAGTATCTCGTTACTTCAGTCGTCTAAAAGACGAAGGAAGTATTGTATTCGTCAAAAAATAATCTTCCGAAATTTCTTCTGATCTTCAAGTTTCAGGGTTCCTAGATGACGATTTTTTTTCTCGATTCCGTCTGATTGTCTGTCAGGACGTTTGTGCGTTTGTTTGTTAGCTGTGTAGGTCAAAAAGTATTTGTTGGAGGAAGACGATATTTTGCATGGGAATTATAGGTATGTCTGCCTGGCTCGAAACCGAATATACTTTGGGTCAAATATATAAAGCGTGGGCAGCTTAAAAAACATATTGTCTAGTTTTGCTTTAATTCAGGAATAGATACTATTTTTTGTTTATAGAAGACCATAAAATTCTATTTTATCCACGAGCAGAAAGAGTTAATTCATGTGCGGTGAAATCGCTATTGAATAATTTTTAGCGAATCGATAAATAAATTTTATCGTCATGTATAAAATGATATTTTTTTTCTATAGCAGGTTTTAAATATAAAAACAAGAAAAACTACATGATTTACCATTTTTAATATAGCCGACTTCAATATCTATTGTAGAAAAAAAGTAATATTTTGCATAGCCTTGACCAAAACAGAACCCAACAGATATAGGGCAAATGTTGAAAAAGGACAAACATATGCAACAATCACTACGTCCTATATAAAGCAGCTGCAAGCGAAAGTAGAAGCCCCATCCGCAAAGACGAACGAGACTAGCGATCGGGTCCTGTTGGGGTGTTCTCAGGAGCTGCAATCGCTCTGACTTCAAATTTCCTCGGACATACATCTTTTTATTTGCAAAGCGGTGTAATTCGCATTACCAATTGTTTGCTTTCATTGTTTGAGTATTATTGGGAACGTTGAGATATATTTACCCCTACTTAATACACTCTTACGGGAGAAGCTCCGTATAAACCTTTTACAGATTTTTGTAACTTTTTAACTTTGTAAAATAAAGTATGGCAGTATTGAGTTTTTCGAACTTGATATTTTTCTGGAAATGTACGTTTTTAATTCATAAAAAATCTGTTGTGACACATGCACACAACTTTCTTTTACAGTAATCTTATAATTAGCCAAACATTTTATTTTGAATTTTTAAGCATTTTCAAAAATTACAAATTCTACAGAAACCGTACAAAACAGGGCATTAGTTGAAGAGACAAGTTTTCTCTAAAATTTTAAGTTGAATTCAAAAATTGTACAATATATAACTACCGGTTGTTCTATTTAAAATAGGAATTAATAAACAAATTAAATAAAACAAAAAATCTCACATCAATACACATTAAAAATTTAATAAAAATGTAAAGTTTGAAAAACAACGAAAGAGCCATTTTTGAAAAAATCGAAAAAACTGAAAAATTACAAGAGTAAACACCATACTTCCGGTTATGCGACTTTCTTCAAAAGCTTGCTATCGCATCTAGATAGTATACAAAATGTATATATGAAGTTTCAACGTCATACCGTTTTTCGTTTTTGACATACATATTCTGTTCACAGGCAGACAGGCAGACACAGAGACTAACAGGTGACTCTAAAATGTGAAGATCTGTTGAAAACTCAATTTCGTATTTTTGGGGTGGATCCAATATACTTCCTTTCGTAAAAGGAAGTAAAATGGTTTCCGATGTTATGTCTGTCAGTCTGTGATTCTTTCTGTGTTCTTTCAACTGCCCCTACATTTAATCGATTGGCCTGAAAATGTATATCTCAGTTTTTTTTTCTCTTCTTCAGTAGTGTACACCTGTTCCGGCTTCTACCATCTTTTTCTAGGTCTGACTTGGCATCGCTTTCCCTTTGGTCGATAATTCAATCATTTCTAAGGAAACCAACCTAGATATAGTCTTTCAACTTGGTTCTTCCACCTGTGTTTATTTTCGTAAATCCTATCATTATACCGTATACAGGGTCCGGCAAC
Organism: Agriotes lineatus; assembly: GCA_940337035.1. Lineage (NCBI taxonomy): Eukaryota > Metazoa > Arthropoda > Insecta > Coleoptera > Elateridae > Agriotes > Agriotes lineatus. The sequence goes on along the minus strand of OW679194.1, from coordinate 227,072,884 downwards.
GGTGGGGGCTAGAAGATATTTCTAAAACTATGAGAGCTACAACAATATTGTGTATACAGGGTGCCCGTTTTTGGAGCTCCACCATGGGGATCTCGGTAACCATAAGAGATACGAAGTCGGTTAAATTGGGGCAAAGTTGCGCAATTTGGAGCTCAATAATATGCCGGTTTAAAATTTCAAAAATTCCGATTACCTCCGGAGATATCCGAAAAAAACCGGAATTTTGGAAATACGTTTTTATTTTTTCCTCGGCTTATTTGGTGACCTAATTCAAAATGAGTGACACTTCGTCGTTGCAACTTTTCCTCCTCTACAACCTGCCAATGTCATATTTGAAATCAGACGTTTCGATTTTCGACAATCATCATCAACTTTGGTTTTTCTTATGGGCACTATCTTGGATTTTCACATTTTTGAATTCAGCTTTGTTTTCTGATTACGGTGATGTATCACATGTTAAGGTTCAGTGTTGCAGTTTGGGTGAAATATCAAAAATTCTGTTTTGCAAAGACTGCCTTGGATATAACATCCATACTTTTGTTTAACAAAGGCATTGTTGACAGTTCGATTTAAGTTGGCTTAACGTCACCTACAGTTACAAAATTAGTATAAATTTATTAACAAAATGCCCTTTTCAAATGAAGAAAAACGAGATATGCTAGAAATTTATTACGCTTCGCATCGAAATGCGCAAGTTACTTCGGAAAGATATTTACAGCGGTATCCAGAAAGACAACAACCAGCTCAAAATTATTTGTTATTCCTTCATAGAAATTTAGCCGAGTTTGGTGCATTTTCTAAGCCTCGAAGACGTGTTCATAGACCAAATGCGAATGAAGTGGAAATTTTACAGGCGGTGAGTAAATTGTTAAAACTTTCTCAAAAATAATAAACGGCAATGAATTGAATTCTTCATTAGATTCAAGATAATCCTTCAACTTCAACAAGGGCTATAGCAGACGAAATTAACGTATCACATCAAGCAGTGTGGAGAGTCTTGAAAAAACATAAATATCGCCCGTTTAAAATTCATATCACCCAAGTCTTGCATCCAGGAGATACTGAACGGAGGGCAGCGTTTTGTAGGAATATCATGGCACGGTTGGAACAAAATCCCCATTTTCTTTCCAACGTGATATTCACGGACGAGTGCAAATTTACCAACTCAGGCATGTTCAATCGTCACAATGAACATGTCTGGTCCACTGAAAATCCACACGAACACCAAGGACGTCGACCACAAGCACGTTTCGGGCTAAATGTATGGGTTGGTTTATTTGGCGGTACGATCATTGGCCCATACATTTACGAAGACAATTTGACCGCAGATGGGTATTTGCACTTTTTAAGGACCTACCTTACGGATTACATCGATGACAACATTTGCCTCAACCGCTTGAATAACCTTTGGTTCCAGCAAGATGGTGCTCCGCCACATAATGCTAGGAGAGTGGCTGATTATTTGTCTGAAATATTTCCGGGTAGAGTCATTTCAAACAGTGGAGACATACGTTGGCCGGCACGTTCACCAGATCTTTCCCCATTAGACTACTATTTATGGGGAACTATGAAAGATCTCATTTATAAATCTGTACCCGCCGATATTAATGAGCTGCGAAGGAAGATCATCACAACTTTAAGGACCAAAATAAGAAGAAGGGACGTTTTAAGATCAATGCAGAATTTAAGAAGACGCATAGAGCTGTGCTTGGAAGTGGAGGGTGAACCCTTCGAGCACCTCTTATAATTTTCTTTATTTACTTGTTTCTCAAAATTTAGTTTTATCCTATGTTGTAAATTTAAAACATAATTTTCTCCTTTTTTATATCCTACTGTCAAATAAATAAACTTCTAGCATATCTCGTTTTTCTTCAGTTGAAAAGAGCATTTTGTTAATAAATTTATACTAATTTTGTAACTGTAGGTGACGTTAAGCCAACTTAAATCGAACTGTCAACAATGCCTTTGTTAAACAAAAGTATGGATGTTATATCCAAGGCAGTCTTTGCAAAACATAATTTTTGATATTTCACCCAAACTGCAACACTGAACCTTAACATGTGATACATCACCGTAATCAGAAAACAAAGCTGAATTCAAAAATGTGAAAATCCAAGATAGTGCCCATAAGAAAAACCAAAGTTGATGATGATTGTCGAAAATCGAAACGTCTGATTTCAAATATGACATCGGCAGGTTGTAGAGGAGGAAAAGTTGCAATGACGAAGTGTCACTCATTTTGAATTAGGTCACCAAATAAGCCGAGGAAAAAATAAAAACGTATTTCCAAAATTCCGGTTTTTTTCGGATATCTCCGGAGGTAATCGGAATTTTTGAAATTTTAAACCGGCATATTATTGAGCTCCAAATTGCGCAACTTTGCCCCAATTTAACCGACCTCGTATCTCTTATGGTTACCGAGATCCCCATGGTGGAGCTCCAAAAACGGGCACCCTGTATAAAAGTTGTAGGTACGAAGGTGGTGCGGATTACTAAAATTAGTTTTGATTATATAGGGTGGTGAAACAAACGTACTTTTTTAACTTAATATTCTATATCTGGATAGCTTAAAGTTTTGCAATTAACCGTTTTATGCAAAAAAAATGCTGAACTTTACGTGCTGCTGTAAGTAATAGAAAACAATTAAATGAAGGATGTTATCAAAAAATTAAGTTTTTCGTGAACTACATTTCTAGTGTAAAATGGTGGTTCTGGGTATTAATGGTATACAGGGCGCTCAACATTTGCAGATTTAATAATTTCGATTTTTTTTCTAATCGAGCTGTTTTTGTATTTTTGAAAAGCCCTTTTAATGAACTTTATTTTGATATGTTATTTCATACCTGTTAATTGAACTATATTTGATATATGCGTATTTCAAAGTATCTCCATATCTTTAAAGGCTATGTGTGTTTCGATATTAAACTAACCTTTTTATCTTCAATTAATTGTTTTAATATAAAATATTATCACATATAATCTCATAAGAGCATTAATTCTTTCCGGAAATTTTTTTGAGTGCGTTCCAACAACGTCATATTAATTTGCCCGAGCGGGACGCGAGGACAAATTAGGAAGTTGTTGAATGCACGAAAAATGATTTCCGGATACGAATTAATGCTCGAATGCAGATTCGGTAAGAAAATCGTAACGATACAAACTCTAAAAGGAAGTAATGTCTACCTACAAAAAATTTCCAAGAAATTTTTTTGTTGTCTTGGATACGGCTCGTGAACTAATTTTTCTATTGGTCATTAATGAGTGTCGTACGATTTTCAATATAACTTCTGCCCTGGCAAAAGCCAGTTGGTTTTTCTAACAACAAACTGTCCCAAATAATTTTAAGCCTTTTATAATTTTTGCATATAACGTATAATCTTCGTTTTTAATATAAATGCGGAGGTTCGAGTGATTTTGGTTATATAAAAAAAATATAATTGTTTGATAAAAATTAAGTTTAATAGAACAAGACTATATATTATGCTATTATCTATCGTGTGTTAAAAAAAACTCATTTAGGGTAAGCCTTGGAAAGAAAGATAGAAAATCTAGTTATGTCTTAACTTAAGGCTGTAGGTGAATGTCAGATTGCATTTTGTTTAGGAAAACATCTGTCAGGAAAAAGTTTACACTGGATTAAGTTTACTTGTATCCAGTAAAAGGGAAAATAAGATGGCATTTGCACAACAACGACGAGTGTATTCATCATAACAGTCAATAAAAATTGTTTTTATTTAGTGTTATGTATATTTTTAGGAAAATAGTTCAAGAGCAAGATGTAATTTAATTTTCTCTAACTTATGGTAGTTCATTTGCTTCAATAAGCATATAACAAGTTATGGCAAACTTCAATTTGATCATGGCATGCTGCGAATGAGTTTGTTTTTAAGCTCACGATACAATTTTTATTAAACAAGTTTTTGTAAGAAGTAATCTTTTGGAAAAACCACAAAATTAATGTTTTATAAAAATTAATTAATTGTCCAATCTAAACTTTTGTCAAAATAGTTTTTTTTTCGATAACCGTCAAAATAAGGGGACATTCCCACAGTTACTTAAGTAGTATACATATAGTCACATAATAAAAAGTAGAACTACGATATAATCGACCACAATTACAAGAAGACATTATGTAAAATTATTAATAATAATTAAGCAACATTATTAGAAGTTTCAAACTATTTAAAAATGTATACTACTGGCGTCCAAACGTCCGGCGGTCAAAAGTATGGCGCCCAAACGGCGGCGGATAAAGGGCGGGGCCCAAACGGCTGCGCCCAAACGGCGGCGCTCAAACGGCGGCGCCCAAATGTCGCATACCGTAGAAAAAATACTGTTTGCATTTCTTGAGCGAAATGAGTGTTATTTGGTTAATTGGAATTACTTTTTTGCCTCGATCTAAGGGTCGCGGCTGAAAGTGTCATTCTTATGCGCCGCAAAAACACTCATTTCGCGCACTTAATACAAAATAGCTATTTATGTATCGAGTTGCAAAATGAAAGTGTTTTTCACACTAGACGTAAAGTTTACTCCACGAGCAAAGCAAGTTGGGCAACACGTTGTGTGTGAAAAACACTAATTTTTATAGTAAATAAATTTACTTAAATCTAGAAAGTTGTTCAAAATTTTTATATTAGTACTAGTGTCAATATGATACCTCATATTGCAACTAGTGTGATATATAGGCACCATCTTGACGTTGAAAACGACAAGAAAATGTCATTATATTACGTAAAAATGATAGAAACACTATTTTATAGGACCAATATTTTTGAAAAAATCGTAAGGTTAGATTTTTACAAGCTGTAGCAGGAAATCGTGTGGGGAGCATACCGTATTTTCTCCAATGAAAAGCGTGACAAAAAAGCTCTATCATGTGGTCCATATAGTACTATACTAAATATATTCAATTATTATTTATTATTTCATGAACTTTGAATTATAATATTAAACAAGCTATTTTTTTAACTGATTAAAAATTTTTATTAGTGTTTGCACACTTATGTAGGAAGGAGAGGGGCACGCATATGAAAATATTTTAGCAAATTACACGTAAAAACCTATTCCTAGCGGACATTCTATAATAGTTACATTTTATACTTATAAAAAGATAAAGAAAATGATAAATGATTCCCGACCTTCTCTTGCGTGCGAAATATTTCATAGGCACCATAGCAAGTTCAGCACATTGCTTCAATTTTCTCCAGAGCATAATTAACATGACTTTAAAATTTAGCATTGACATAGTAAATGATACCTATTACCCTGATTTTTTGGGGCACCGGATTTTTTATAATTCTTTGAAATTACTTTAGAATTTGAACCTAAAGCAATCATGAAATCGCATTAACTAGAGTAGATATTTTGGAAGTGCGAATAACTTGAATGTGAAATATAAAGATTAGCATTCGCTTGTTCAGTCGTAATACCTAAGTTCTGAAACAAATTTCACACATTAATTATGGTTTGGCATATTTTAAATCATGATTTTTTCTCTTGAGAGTGATTTAAGAATGTGCTTTCATATGCGAAGTCTGTAAATTTACCAAACTTTGTACGATGCAAATGAAGGCCGGTGAAAGCCGTTTGTACATAAAGCTGTTTATAAGTTTCACTATCTTACATATAATGGATATATTTTTCTATAAGCGAAAAGCACTTGAAACTGAAATATTAATTATTGTTCTTGTCTACTTGAACAAAAAGAAATCATACTTTAGTTGCTGATCATAACCACCTGGGAAGCGACCTTTACTCCCAAATAAATTGATTGTAGAGTTTAGAGATAGGCATTACTTAAATTAGAGAGAACTAGAGTACATCAATTAGTTTCGTTCCTGTGCTTAGCTCAGGTCTTATTCTTTTTTATCTCAGCAGAAAGTGTAGCTGCTGGAAATGGCTAAGAAGAAACCTGCAGAAAATGGCTATGTGATGGATCCTATGGCCGTTACATGGTCTGAGAAGTATAGTGACAAATTTGAAAGTATATGGAGTACTATACCAGGATTTCTTCGTGGCGGCATTGCTACGGTCGCTATATTTTTGATGGGCGTTTCTGTGAACGGTACGTATCTTTTCAGCAACTGGCACTAAGTAAACTTGAGATAGTCGGTAGATATTATGCATATTTTCTTTATTTTTTAACTTTGAAGATCTGTTAAAGTTGCTACACTCGAAGTACGTATGTCCACCAAGAACAGTTAACATGTTTTAATTTTTCGGATAAGCTCATCTAAATGTAGTGTAATTTTTTTAGAGTTTATTTTCAATTTAAGTGTCACTGCAAATATGTGCGTAAAACCCGTATTATCAAGAAACGATAAGTACAACCATACAAAATATGTATAAGGATATTTCGTTTTTTAGTGCAACGTCTACCTCTATTTAAAGCTTTTTTCATTAGGTCTACTTTTATTCAAGCATTTTTTATGATGCCTACCTCGCTTTAAGTCTTCTTTTATAATATATAACTTTAAATATTTTTCTACCTTAATTAAGTATTTTTTTCATAATGTTCTTCTTCTACTTCAGTTAAACCTTTTTCCACAACGTGTGTCGCCATTGAAATCTTTTTCCTAAACGGTACCTTTATTTAAATCTTCTTTTGTAACGTCCATCTCCATTAAAGTCCTTTTTCATACTATCTACCTCTAATTAATTTAAACATTTCTTTCAGAATGTCTATTTTTATTTAAATCTTTCTTGATAATGTCTAACGTTTTTTAAGTGGCTACTTCTAAGTTTCTATTGTCTATTTCCATTTAAGTATGCATTCATAATGTCATTTATATCTTTTTGATAATTTCTACCTCTATTTAAATCTGTTTTCATAACGCCCATCTTGTTTAAACGTTCTTTCATAATCTGCACCTATTCACGAAAAAATCACCTTCCGCGATTTCTTCAGCTCTTCATGTTTCAACGTCCCTAGATGACGAAAAAGAGCTTTTCTTTCCGTCTGTCTGTCTGTCTGTCTGTTGGCGGTATAGCTCAAAAACTATTTGTCGGAGGAAGACGATATTTTGTATACATATTATATATCTACCTCGCACGAAACCGGTACAATTTCATACCAATATATACAGGGTGACCACCTTAAAAAAATAAAGTTTTATTTATTTTTAGGTAAATTTTGAAATAATAGGAAGTAATAACTTTCACATAGGTCAGGCTTTACATTTGCCGAAAACAATACTCAACCGATACAGAATAATGTCACAAAAGAGTTAAACGTTTCAACAATAACACCCTTCTGTTCAAGAGAGGCGCGCGCCGTACTTATTTCGAAAAGGCTCGGTAGCGTAAGTGGCTTTATCGATGCAGATACGATCTCTATGCAGGGGTGCGGTTATGATCGCTTTGCAGATGCGGCGAGTTCAAACCCCAGCGGGATACAGTTTTTTAATTTGAAAATGTATTTAATGTATTAGAAATGTGAAGATAGTTTCAGTCCTAACTTAATTTTATTTTTAAAATTATTTAGCGTCACAATGTCGACGGGGGAAGTTCTGGGTAAACTCTTTTACATATTTTTTAAACCTGCTTCATAATGTGCTTTCAACTGAATCTATTTTATTAACGTCTACTTCTATTTAAGTTTTTCTCATAATGTCTGTCTCTATTTAAATGTATTTGCAGAATGCCCACCTCTGTTTAAATCTTTGTTCAATATCTGTACCTTTATTATAACCTTTGTTGATGTTCATTTCCCTTTAAATCTTTTTTAATAATATCTACCTCTATTAGATCAGTTTTATAATGTCTACCTCCATTTATTTTTTAGGAACTTGCTTTCTTTAATAAAGCAGTTTAAATATTTATTATTTAATTAATAATATATTTACAATAGCATTGCTATCTATGATTTGTTGAAAAATATATATGGACGTTTCCATAAAGCGCACTCTTTCAGTTAATGTAAGGGTTCTATTTTCAGTGTTTTAAAACACGAGTTAATCACCAAGACATTATAATCAGTAGCGTTACCCAGAAATAGTTGTTAAACTGTTAAAAATTTTACAGTTTCTGAATATTAAAAAGTTTTGTGTCATTTTCGCACCTATTCCAAATTTTATTTGTGTTTCTTAAATTTAATATTACTAACATCTAGTTTGTGTTATTGCCAACTATTGATTCTTCTAAAATAATGCAAGAGTTACAAGCATTAATATATTCATATCCTTATCAAAACATCTGCTATAAGGAACAAAAAACATTAAAGTCCGCAAATACTTGTCCCTATCTCTCATTCAGAATGTTAACATTAATAAGTGTCGAGTGCTTGCAGGTGTCCCAGTGTACGTAGACGAGGTTGTCAAGATAAGAAAGAAAACATCATTCTGAGTCACATTATCGACGACAGTAAAATCGATATTACAAGTACATTTGCACTATTGCTTTACGCTCTAGGTTAATTTTAGTACACGTTTTCACGAGACTTTGAAATAATATTAATACCTAGGTCTCTCTCTCTAGGTTATCAGTCTTGCGACTGGTTTGTCGTCTGATCGACGAAGAAAGAAAATAAACTCGCTTCGTGAAATAAATAGTATTCCCTAGTAATGCATTAATATGAGCTTTAAATTTGTAGAAAATGACTTAACGTATTAAATGCTACGTTTTTAAATTAATAAGATGACACTGTATTACTCTAATGCTTTTTGACGCGCATCATTTTGATCTTTTAATTTAAGATAATCCATTTTTAATTCATATGACGTTGTAAAGATGTACACAGTCTAGTCAGCATTGGAACTTAAATATAAAAAGACTAATTATGAGGTGCTATAATCAAAACTTTTCCATTCAAGTTTTATTCACAGAAGTTACACGATAATGAATGCAATGCTGCTAAGTAAATAACAACAGTAATATTAATTTATTTGGCCTACATATTGCATTTCACTAATTAAGAAGCTCTGACATGACATTCTACCTGCGTAAATGTTGTAGGGTTATGTCATTCAAGCATTTAATAACTATCATGCGGTTGATGTACTTCTCGTCTTTGATCTGAATGGTATTTGCTGCCATTAGTTCGAATTAGTCGAGTGGTTATAATCTGTTACCGATAGAAATCGCGCAGCAACGTTTGTCAAATTTAAAACGTTCCCGACAGGAGAAATAATTCCGAAAGAATCCGACGGAATTTAAGGATGCTATCATATATAAATACCATTGAAACATATGTTCAAATAAAATTCTGTTCCAGGAGAATGGCTCAATATTGCTGTGCATATTGCGAAGCAATTCGGTTTCTCAAGCCAAGACGCAATTTCAAACAAGGTGACATTTAAGTGGTCCGAAATATCCTTGGAATCCTTCAGATTGCAAAATCTGCAGTACTTCATGGTGGGATCTTATGCCGTTTCGTACGCACTCTATTTTGGAATTGGAGGATTTTTGCATGTACGTATTTTATTAATTACATATTTTGATTGGGCTGTTTCCTATTCTACATTTAATTTTGAAAAAGAAATTCAATAGGTTTAGTTATCTAAAATGTGTTCGTTTGCTATTAATTATTATAACACTTTAATTATACCTACCTTAGTGAAGTTTTTGTGAAGTCAGTAGAATCTTAAAATTTTAATTATAGTCTAATTACATATGAGTGTTATGAAATAATTTGTATTCAAAACCACGTTTATGCCAACTTATTTGCCCTTAAAATCTCCTACGTAAATGGAAGATATTCTGCAAAGGAAATAGCCCAGGCATATTAAAAACATTTTAAGGAAAACCGAAATAAACATATTGTGGTTCTGATTTTTAACATAAAGGTGCTTTAATGCCCTAGGGGCGACCCTTTAAAAGTCTCTGGGGTGCCGGCGTCGGCGTCGTAGTATTTTGGAGCTAGAAACAGAAGAAACCCCGTGTTTATTAGAAAGAATTACGATAAAGTACCTTAGCTGTTTATATTACAGAAAATGTTATTAGAAAAAGTGGCCACAATGTAAAATTTTAGTCCACTGCCATTTTTTTTTAAATATTGGTCTACTTCTATGATACCTAGTATATGAGTAAATCTTTGTAATAAACACCGTTTCAGAAAAGTGACTCGATAATTCTGAAATGGAGCCATAATTTTATATCCCGAACAACTTTTATTAATTGGTTCGCAGATTTGTTATACGAAAAGTTAAAGTTTATAACTATTGCTCATATACCGATATGACGTAACGGTAAAGTTCTGATAAGAATCCAGATTTCGACGTTTTCCAGAAGCAAAATAAACATCCTGCTATCGTGGCGCTAAATGGAACATCAATATATTTGAGCAAATAATTTATCGTTATTAAAACACTTCAATAACACCACCAACGCTTTGTATCAACCTTTTTAACAAATCATTTAGAAATTACTAAAAAGTTTTCTTGCATCCTTATAAAGTACAGGGCCCGGCACCGATGTGGTGATGAAAAATATGAGTTACTTGAAATGTGTTTACATGAAAGCGGAAGGTATGAAGGCGGTGCACATTACTAAAATATTGTTGATTATACAGGGTGACTCACAACAGGATGGCGAACCAAACTTGTTTTTTATTTTAAAGATCTTTTAATGAGCTTTAATCTGATACCGTATTTTTCAGATTTCATTTACTACTGCATTTTCCGTTGTTTCGTTATTTCGTTACTTCTTGTGTTAAAAATGGCTGGATTTAATTGCCAAACTTTCGTTTGTGTTGTGTTCAAGTGTTTAAATAATCATTTTAAACGCCTTTATTTGTTACCCATTGAACTATTGCATATTAAGGGGCTTAAACTGGTTCTTTCTGTTCCAACTCAAATATTTGAAAACGTTGAAATTAGATGTGCGAAGTAAGATATCAGAAAACAGTTCATTAAGAGGCAAAAAGGGTGTTTCGTTAAAAATAAACGAACATATAAAATTTATACATTTTGTGCATTTCCTGAAGTATTAATATCCAAGCCCATCATTTTGCACACATGCATTCAAAACATGGCCTTTTGGTAAAGTTTTCTGTAATTCAGGTGTTTGAAGACGTTATAAATCATAATTATTATATGGGAATTGGTGTGACATTCATTGGCATTTTCAGTTTTATAAAATCAAGACACTCCATCCCAAATTAAACATTTTAACTACTTACATAATAATGTATGTACCTATTACGTTATAATATGTACTTTCTAAAATAGTTGAATATATTAGTTTAACTATAATACTGCCAACATCATACTACAGTTTGTCTCAGAAATATCTTTCCTGACGTCATGTACGTATCATGGTGACAATTTAATGCATACACTAAAAATCCCATAAGCCGCGGTTTTTTTTTGTCACTATGACAGCGGCAAAAGTTTGCCTTAACTTTTCCAGCGACAAAACGGAACCTAACTTTTAAAACGGTCTAATTCTAGTAAGCCTAGCAGAGTTGCTAAGGACCGACGACGGTGCGGTTCTTAGTTTTCTCGCCTTGTTTGTTAATTTTGGGACTTCTAAATTACCTAATATGTAAATTAAATATGTGTTCATTAAATTGTCGTACCGAATTACACTCAAACTTTTTTTTATTGAAGTAAACTTAACATTTATATTTCGAGTTTCCTTGCCTTTAGGCAATTCAACTCAAACAACTACCAGAAAAAATTACTCGTCCTTCGGACTCGTAATTTTTTCAGAGGCAGTTTTTTTCGTTCAATTGCCAAGCAAGGAAATTCTCATTAAAATGTCAAGTTTACTTCGACAAAAAAAGCTCTCCTGTAATTATAAGTGAAAATTTAATGCATACACTAAAAATCCCATAAGCCGCGGATTTTTTGTCACTATGACAGCGGCAAAAGTTAGCCCTAACTTTTCCAGCGACAAAACGGAACCTAACTTTTAAAACGGACTAATTCTAAAATAATTTTTGCCTTGTTTGTTAATTTAGAGACTTCTAAACTACCTAATATATAAATTAAATATGTATTCATTAAATTATCGTACCGAATTACACTCAAGCTTTTTTTTATCGAATTAAACTTAACATTTATCATTCGAGTTTCCTTGCTTTTAGGCAATTCAACTCAAAAAACTGCCAGAAAAAATTACAAAAAAAGCTCTCGTGTAATTATAAGTGACAATAAATTTACGCCGGCCTGTCATTCGTTTGACATATGCTACTACTCTGGCCTAAATGTATTGTCTACCATGGTATCAAGCAAATATGCAAATGATCTAGAAATTTCTCATGTACTAAGTAAAGAAAACATTTACAAACACAATTTTAGATCATTTATTTTCCATTGTTCTATTATTTATTGTTTAATTGTTGTATTTGTGATACGAGGTATATAAAGCTGCACATAACTCCCTAGGGCGTTGCTAACTGCTAAGATTTTCAAGTTTTTAAATTTATTTACGTACTGTATATGGCAGAGAAAACGTTGTATGTGCCACGAGTATTACTCGATGTTTATACCCTTTCGGCTTGTAGCATTGTCGCCCTCGACTGTGCATAAACATTTTTATAATGTCCTTGGTATATAAATAACTATTTAGTAATCGCTCGAAGAGATTTCTGAGACGAACCGCGAATTTATATCAATCAATGGATAGCCAAAGGTGTTTCGTTTAACTATTGTTGTTGTTTGGTTCACTGTTCAACGTAGAAATTCGTGTTCATCCTTCTATGTAAACTCCCATTAGAGACTTCGTGAGGGTATGTTTTACGTGCAGCGATCATGGTGAATAATATATTACCGCAGCGTAAAAACATTCCACTTAAAGCGATGGACGTTTTTGCTTCAATTACAAAGCAGCTGTCACTAATCGAAACTATTTTGTTGGAGCAAACAATTACACACCAATAGTAATTTATTAACTGTTGCTGTGGATCGCTGAAACACTTATTTAAATTGCAAAGCGCTTATTTTATGCGATTTGGAAGGTAGGTGGCTGGCAACATAAATATCGCATCGGAAAAACGTCCAGTTATAGCCCATAATTACGGGCTTTCGTTCAAAAGAAAGCTTTAGATTAATTGATCGTTTCCATAGCCGACAGTTTAAAATTTCTAGATGATATGCTTAATATGAAAACACGCCATATTAGGTAGTTAATTGCTGACCTATATGATTTTAGTATTAGAGTCATCTATATTTATAGGATATTCATGTGAAAAGAATACATTAATTTGTCACTGGATCGTAAAATATGTGCTCTTGCATGCTTCAGAATTTACTAATTGTCATTCTCAGAACAGAAATTAGCTAAACTGATGCATGGTCAACTGTATTTTTTATTAACAACTCATAAAAAAAAAAATAAATAAATTCCTAGAGTACGTCTTAGTTTGAGAACCAAAAAGAAAATCGTAACCATAAACATCTGTTTCTATTGTTTAGGCTTCATTTAAAATAGTTTCTAGATAGATATCAAACAATGCTGAGGTACATTGGACTCATTCTAGAAAGTTTTTTAGAAAATTGTTTTGTAGCAATGTCTGACGTAAGTAATGGATGACGTATGCTGTTCTGGATGATTATTATCTGCAACTAAATTAATTAATAGTATCTGGTCTTAGTTTTCTCTTATATTTTTAAATTCTCGATTTTGCTATATGCCAGGTAATTACTTTTAATCCAGGACATAAGACACAAGTATGGCTATCCTAGACTGTTTCTTAGCTGTCAAAGTTAATTAGTACAAAAATGCAAAATATTCTATTGGAGAAAGGACATTTTTAAGTAGCCGTATTCCATCATTACTATACCAAAATTTTAAAATACAGCAAGTGTAGAACCAGAAAGTAACAGATGTTTCTTTTGACATTTACATTTTATTTGGTACGTAACCATGGCTGCAAACACAAATAATAACCGAATCAGTACTTTGACAGCTTAGCAACAACAGTCAATTTTCAAATATCATAATCAAGAATAATAAACTCATGTCATATGACCCGGATTGAAAATGATCACCCGGTATACAGCCAGCTAACTTTCTAATAAACATATTAATACAACACCCAAGCTTCATAACTGCTCCTTGTCCCATAAAGGAATAATGGGAACCATCATCATCATCAGCAGCATCAATGCAAGAGCGGTTTAATTACTTCGCCACATATAACTTAAAACTCCTTTACCAGTATTTTACTAGCGTATCTCATAATACTTTTATTCAATATTAACCTCCACTTTGGGATGTATTAGAAATGGTATGTCAAGATAACTGTTTTATAGAATTCGCAGGTGTTCCTTGCGTGATAATTTAAAAATTCTTATATTCAAAACACTTCACATTCAAGCACATTTCGATTTAGCAGCTTTGCTCTGGCTTTAAAGTACTGTAAATGATTTATACTTGATAAAGCAATTAATTGTTGGGAACACAACTGGGGTAGACGATAAACATCGTTCTAGTAGAATTGAAGTGCATGTACTTGATTGGGCTAAAGAAATGTTCGTATTTCTCAGCATAAATAAATTGTCACAATGGTTAAAGTAAAGTCTTTATGGCCAATTTCCTACAAGCTTAATATAATTTTTTGTGATAATCTGTCTGGGAGTGCATTAATTACTTTGAAAGCGTATTTGGGAAGTCTAAAATATTTTATCAATTAATCAATAATGAACTGGTATCAAAATGAGATCGATACAATGTATGTACAATGTATGATATGATTTTATCAAGATGTACCTACTAGATCTTTTATACAGATGACATAAAAATTGCGGTGTAACATCGATAATAACACCATTGCACTGACCGTATTTTTACATATCTACCCTATGATAGATAACACTGCACCAAAGCGAAGCTGCTGCACTGACTAAGGCATATACGACGATTGATATCTATACAATTCTTATTCCTTGCTGGATTTCTTTTCTCGAAGAGTTAATACTACTTGTAAACTACACATGTGGCAGTTCAAAACCTTGGATAAACAATAATATTATCGAAATGGAACGTTGCAAAAAAGGCTGTGAAAGAAATCAGTGGTACTGGAAATGCAAAGAACCTTTATGCTCATAGAATGCACTCAAATGCACTCATCACCACAATAAAGTAATCGAGAACTTATTATGAATAATCTTTTGCAATATCTACCAATAGTAAAAACCTTCATAAACTCATTCTTTCTTCACTATACTCCAATGTGTTCCAACAATAATGCAGTTGACAACATTTCATGTGTAAGCTGTTGAACCTCAAAGCTAAATGCTCATAGTTATTCCGGAAATACACAAATTAAGGATCAACTAATCTATTGAAGATCCAATTTCTTCTGGTGGCAATCCAAATCAGTATTAATACTCCAATAAAATAGCTATACTCTGACGTTTTAAACTATTTGTCGCATTAATCAGTTTAACATCTAGTTCTACTGTTTCTGCGCTTTGTTTCGTCCATTTGCTAAGTTCGTTAATACTCATTAGGATTTAACTACCCAGCACTTTTAATTTATTCCAAAAATGATTATTTGTCTTGAAAAGGCTGTCACTCTTGGCATTGGTCCCTTTTACGATACATCTTCTCTCAAAGGCTGTAACGTAAACGTAACATGACATTATTTTCAAAAGATGCTCACCTCATAGAATCAATATTTGGATTGTTCACATTTGGTGTCACCCCACTCGATAGGATCCTTCCTGATAGGTCTTGCTAAATATTGTATTGTGTTCAAAGCGTCAGTTTAGGCTCAATTTTCTAAACTTAAAATGACGAATTAAACAATTGGCCTATTCGCCACTCCACTATGCAAGCGCTTGCACAGTAAAAAAATAATGCTGCAGTCCAGAGGAATATCTTCGTTCCATGAATTAATCATTTAAGGCAGTCAGTGTTACTAAAATTCTTACCTCCAGACGTCGTTTCGTATTTAAATGGAATATATGAAAACGGGTGGATTTTAATTTTAAGGTCTTCAAAATATATTTCCTATAGCATTTTTGCGATGGTATACCAACACATGGCACTTTCTTTAT
This sequence comes from Agriotes lineatus, assembly GCA_940337035.1. Taxonomy (NCBI): domain Eukaryota; kingdom Metazoa; phylum Arthropoda; class Insecta; order Coleoptera; family Elateridae; genus Agriotes; species Agriotes lineatus. The sequence goes on along the minus strand of OW679194.1, from coordinate 227,056,940 downwards.
AGTAGCTTCCATACAGCTTCCTCATAGTGAATACATAATCTTTTAAGATAGTATTTAACCGGCTGTTTGTTGAGCAGTGATTCAAATCGAAATGCGTTTCTTCTGCAAATACGTTCGAATTGTGGCCAAACAGAATTTAGAGAGATCGTGGAGTTTTTTGATTGTGGTGATCGTACGACTTCGTTGACATCCTTCGAGGTTTTTTACCCAAATCCTTTACTAACGCTTATTTTCTATTTATTTTTAATGAACAAGCAGAATTATTAAATTTCTTTAAAAATCGAAAATGCAAGGTTCAGGTTCGCTTTTTGTTGTTTAATTTTTTCCTTGACTATGCAATTGCTAGGAAAATGCATCCCATCCAACCTATTACAATTAATATTAATTTAAATAAATCAGATTAATTCTTGGGATTGTCATCACAAATACAACTCAGGGATACACTCTTTTGGTAATTTTTGTCAGATTAACTCCCAGCTTTTACCTTTCGAAAATTTTCGTCGCAAAAGGTACCCGTTGACTGACAAAAACTGACGGTAGGTTTTCTTAGTTCTACTACAACTATATGAAAATATTGAGAAATACAGAAACGAGCTCACGAAAGATTTGTTGCTGGGTTTGAAAGACATAAACGCTCGTTTTCTTAGACAATATTGGAAGGCGCTCAAAAACCATGGTAAAATTATACCATTCGAGAAAACTCTCTAAACATGTCAAAGATGATCGGTGTAAAAAAGGAGATAAGTTAAACCCCAAAAATGTCTGCCTAGTTTCACTTGTCTCCATTCCGGAGGAGAGTAGTGACATCTATTATAAAAGCATTGTTTTATATTTGATCAGTCAACAATTAAAAACCATTTAACATTTGTAAATAACTGAATGCTCAATTCGTATTGCAAACAATCTGTAGATGTTATATAGGGTCCGGCAAGAAGAACATCAAGAACATGCGATTTCGAATATGTTGTAGTAAGGGATTATTTAATTTACTGAGCGAGGTAAGTATGCATGTTCCAGACATAGCGATGAAACTTACTTATAGATTTTCATGAAAATTTACAAGATATTCTATGAAGCTTTGGAACGATGGAACCAGACTTTGGTTTAGCTGCTTTGCACCGTTCGATGACAGGAGGCCCAAATATTCCAAAAAATGTCAAAAAAAATCAACAAAGAAGGTTTTTCTAAAAAATGACTAACGATTTTCATCACTTTCACACACAACATTACTCATAAATGATACTCCATAGTCAGTATCTAGTCAAAAATTCCAGGGTGGGGGGACGAATTTTACTTCAATTCTTTACAATTAGCTTTACAGTATAGCATTTGTGGGGAATTCTATATTCTTGAGGAATTATTGAACATTGTGCGTATTATGGAGTTTGGAAAATGAGTGCGGCTGCTTAGGCACGGTATATTTATTTATGGCTGCAGATGTATGTCTAGGATGGGAAAAGTCTCTCTGAAGTTGCGAACCACACTCGAAACAGTATCTCAGCTGTGTTTTCTTCTACTGAATGTGTGGGTTGGTATAACTCAACTTTGTTCTCAGCTATAATGAAGAGGAATGTGGGAGAGAAGTTACGCATGCGCAAGGTCTACTGATCGCAGAAATACTAGTATTTTAAACTAACGGAAAACGGAAAATAAATGTCAGTTTATGCAATTTATTAAAAGAACTTACACTTGGAAATAACTTGTCTTAATATCTATTAATAGAATTCAGCATTGTTATGCAAAAGGTATGCCAGTTTACCTTTTAGTTGTTTGAAAATCTGGATTTTGCCAGGTTGAAAATTTAAGTTTTTGTGCAAAATTTGCCGAAAAATTCGAAATGTTGAGACTTGCAGCTGCACACGTTGGACTTCGTAGAATAGCTGTTCGTACCATTTCACTGTTCTCTGATGTATGAATTGAACGTGAAGTAATATGAAAATATGAGATAACACTACCTCTAACGCGAAAATCGTTTAGCCACATTAAAATTCTATCCCGCTTTGAAAACCTTCCGTGCCTAGAGTCTGCACAATACATTGTGTTCGAAAAAAGTTTTCTACAGCAAAAACACGTTGATTTTGAGGAGAATGTGTCATTACCTTTAAAATTTCACAGTTCAAGAACTACTGTATGTATGGTATTTTTCGGACGCATAATTGTTTGTTTTAAACTCTAATGAAAACCATCAGTACCTATTGCTGAACCCTGTACAGCTGTTTTTTCCACAGCCTTCGACCGTGTGCCTAGAAGAAGGCTGCTAGAAAAATTGCACTATTTTGGATTTCCTGGTAATGTGTTGGCTTGGCTCAATAACTAACTATCTGATAGATCCCTCAACGTCAGAGTTAGTATTCAGTAGAATTCCTCAGGTCCCATTTTACTCCTATTATACATTACTGGCTTGCTCGCCAATTCCAAATGTCTCCTCCTTCAGCTCAGTAATTACTTATCCGATAGAACCTTCAGCGTCATAGTGGGCCTTATTCTTTCATAATTGAGGTTAGTACTTAGTGGAATTTCTCAGGAAACTATAGTGAGCCCTATTTTACTGCTATTACACGTTGCTGACTTTTCTGCCAATAGCAAATGTAAAATCTCTTTCTGCAGCTCAGTAATTACTTAACCGATAAAACATTCAACGTCATAGTGGGTTTTACTCTTTCACAATAAAGGCTAGTACTCAGTGTAGTTCTCAAGGAACTATATTGGGACCCCACTTTACTCCTATTATACGTTGCTGGCTTGCTCGCCAATTCTAAATGTCTCCTCCTACAGGTCAGTAATTACCTATCCGATAGAAGCTTCAGCGTCATAGTGGGCCTTATTCCTCTATAATTGAGCTTAGTACTCAGTGGAATTCCACAGGGAACTATAGTGAACCCCATTTTACTGCTATTACACGTTGCTGACTTTTCTGCCAATACCAAATGTAAGATCTCATTCTACAGTTCAGTAATTAATTCTCCGATAAAACATTCGGCTTCATAGTGGGTTTTATTCTTTCACAATTAAGGCTAGTACTCAGTGAAGTTCTCAAGGAACTATATTGGGACCCCACTTTACTTCTATTATACGTTGCTGGCTTGCCTACCAATACCAAATCTAAAATCTTTTCCCATAGCTCAGTAATTACTTATCCGGTTTTCTTGTTTCACAATTGAGGTTAGTACTCAGTGGAATTCCTGAGGAAACTATAGTGAGTCCCATTTCACTCTTATTACACGTTACTGATTTTCCTGCCGATACCAAATTAAAATCTCCTTCTACAGCTCAGTAATTAGTTATACGATAGAACCTTCAGCGTCATAGTGGGTTTTATTCTTTCACAATTGAAGTTAGTACTCAGTGGAATTTCTCAAGGAACTATATTGGGCCCCACCTGGCTACTGCTATTATATGTATGGAAAAATCTCCTCCTACAGCTCAGTAATTACCTATCCGATAAAAGCTTCAGCGTCATAGTGGGCCTTATTCTTTCATAATTGAGGTTAGTACTCAGTGAAATTCCTCAGCGAACTATAATGAGCCCGATTTTACTGCTATTGCGCGTTGCTGACTTTCCTGCCAATACTAAATGTGAATTCTCCTCCTACATTTCAGTAATTACTTATCCGATAAAACATTCAGCGTCCTAGTGGGTTTTATTCTTTCACAATTGAGGTTAGAACTCAGTGGAAATCCTCGGGAAACTATATTGGGTTCCGTTTTACTTCTATTATACGTTGCTGACTTGCCCGCCAACATCAAATGTTAAATCACCTTCTACAGCTCAGTAATTACTTATCCGATGGAAGCTTCAGCGTCATAGTAGGCTTTCTTCTTTCATAATCGAGGTTAGTACGCAGTTAAATTTCTCAGTGAACTATAGTGGACCCATTTTACTCCAATTACACGTTGTTGACTTTTCTGCCAATAGCAAATGTAAAATCTCCTCCTACAGCTAAGTAATTACTTATCCGATAGAATCTTCAGCATTATAGTTTTATTCACAATTAAGGGTAGTAGTCAGTGAAGTTCTCAGGGAATTATTTTGGGACCCCTCTTTACTTCGATTGTACGTTGCTGTCTTGCCTGCCAATACCAAATGTAAAATCTTTTCCCACAGCTCAATAATTACTTATCCGGTTTCATTGTTTCACGATTGAGGTTAGTGCTCAGTGGAATTCCTGAGGAAACTATTGTGAGTCCCATTTTACTCCTATTACACGCTCTTGACTTTCTTGCCAATACCAAATGTAAAATCTCCTCCTACAGCTCAGTAATTACCTATCCGATAAAAGCTTCAGCGTCATAGTGGGCCTTATTCTTTCATAATCGAGGTTAGTACTCAGTGAAATTCCTCAGCGAACTATAATGAGCCCGATTTTACTGCTATTGTACGTTGCTGACTTTCCTGCCAATACCAAATGTAAATTCTCCTCCTACATCTCAGTAATTACTTATCCTTATCCATTCAGCGTCCTAGTGGGTTTTATTCTTTCACAATTGAGGTTAGAACTCAGTGGAATTCCTCGGGAAACTATATTGGGTTCCGTTTTACTTCTATTATACGTTGCTGACTTGCCCGCCAACATCAAATGTTAAATCACCTTCTACAGCTCAGTAATTACTTATCCGATGGAAGCTTCAGCGTCATAGTAGGCTTTCTTCTTTCATAATCGAGGTTAGTACGCAGTTAAATTTCTCAGTGAACTATAGTGGACCCATTTTACTCCAATTACACGTTGTTGACTTTTCTGCCAATAGCAAATGTAAAATCTCCTCCTACAGTTAAGTAATTACTTATCCGATAGAATCTTCAGCATTATAGTTTTATTCACAATTAAGGGTAGTACTCAGTGAAGTTCTCAGGGAATTATTTTGGGACCCCTCTTTACTTCGATTGTACGTTGCTGTCTTGCCTGCCAATACCAAATGTAAAATCTTTTCCCACAGCTCAATAATTACTTATCCGGTTTCATTGTTTCACGATTGAGGTTAGTGCTCAGTGGAATTCCTGAGGAAACTATTGTGAGTCCCATTTTACTCCTATTACACGCTCTTGACTTTCTTGCCAATACCAAATGTAAAATCTCCTTCTACAGCTCAGTAATTACTTATGCGATACAACCTTCAGCGTCATAGTGGTTTTATTCTTTCACAATTAAGGGGAGTACTCAGTGGAATTCCTCATGGAACTATATTGGGCCCCAGCTGACTAATGGTATTATATGTATGCAAAATCTCTTCATACAGCTCAGTAATTACTTATTCTATAGAACATTCAACGTCATAGTGAGTCCTATTGTTTCACGATATAAGTTAGTACATACGTGAAATCCCTCATCGGTCTGCATTGGAACTCATTGTATCCCTAATAGTAATTCTGTAATTCTTAGTAGGCCTCGTGTAACTTCAGTCTTCATTCTTTATAAGCTAAAAACTGAAATGAAACTTTCCACCCAGATATCTCCCTCCCTAGAATTTTTGGGTAGGTACTGACTATTGGGAATCACTTATGAGTAAGAAGATAGCTCATCTGTGGAAATGATCAAAATGGTTGGAGCAATTTTTGAAAAACAAAATTGTACTTTTTTCGATATTTTTGACGTATTTGGGCCTTCTGGTACCGTACGGTGCAACGCAGTGGTACCATCATTTTAAAGCGTTATAAAAGATCTCCATACATTTTCATGAAAATTCGTCCGTAACTTTCACCGCTATGTGTGGAACATACAGTCGTGTTCAAATAAATCTGGGACAATGCTTTTTCCATATGTAGGTTCAGTTAAGAATTGAAGAATATCTCCATGGATTTCATGCTATCTGAAAGAGTTACATTAAACTTTAACAGGTAATGAAATTTGTAACTCTTTCTGATAAGAGAAAATCCATGGAGACATTCTTCAATTCGTAACTCAACCTGCATGTGAAAAAAACACTGCCCCAGATTTATTTGCAGACGACTGTACATACTAAATAGGTATATAGACGGAAATAAATTTTCGCCTGGTCGTTCCGAAAGATCTCACTTCATTCGGTGAATTATACGTCGCTGACGTAGACGTAGTTTAGAAAATATGCAACGGTTTGCTATGCATATGCGACTGAAACCTTGCAGACGTTCACACTACCAAAGACTGTCGACTATCTACTACGAGAAAAGCAGGGTTCATGGTGTAATTAATCATTACATAGCAGGCTATAAATCACAAATTCGTATTACATTTGACTCATTTATTTACACTTAGTACCGACGAACGACTTCGTGGACTTAACTACAAACTGAGCAAAGGAATTTTAAGATCAATCCATTGTAGTTTCAGTTTCAGTAGTTGTGTGTTCTGAAGTTGTACTTGTATGTTTCGTCAGTTAACGTATGGATGCCATCAAACGATTAAATAGTGCCTTTCTTATCAGTATATTTAATTTATGTTTATTTATTTCCCTCGTCTGACAAATGAAGGCAGTATTGTAATCGCGAAAAAATCACCTTTCGAGATTTCTCCAGATCTTCACGTTTCAGGGTCCCTAGATGACAAAAAAGAGGTTTTCTGAATTCCGTTCGTCTGTCTGTCTGTCTGTATATCTCAAAAAATATTTGTCGGAGGAAGACGATATTTTGCATACACATTATATATAGATACCTGGAACGAAACCGGTACAATTTTATACAAATATATACAGGGTAAGCACCTTAAAATAATAAAATTTTGTTTATTTTTCATTCAACTTAGTAATAGATACAAGTAATAATTTGTACATAGTGCAGGCTTTATTCGTACCAAAAATGGGTGCGAATAGATACAGAATACATTTTTTACAATACAAAAACGAGGCACAAATTAGCGCGTTACTAAATGTAGCTGGGACGGAGAAATTGGAGAGGCCGATCCTCCGTGGCGCAGGTAGAAATTGTCGAGTCCCTTACGATATCCCACTAAATGTTGGGGCTGCACACGCGGTCCGCCTGCCGTTCGAATTCGACCACCGGTAACGTCTTTTTTTATTTGAAAATGTATTTAATTTATTAGAAACGTGAAGATATTTTTACTCCTAACTTAATTTGATTTTTAAAATCATTTAGTGTCACAATGTCGACGAGGAAGTTTTGGGTAGTCTTTTACAGATGTTTTTCTCTTTCTGTAATTCTTTAATTGCTGTTATTGTATATTGAACCTATCACACATATTTTGTATAAATGATAACACGGCAAAATGGTGTATATACAGCAACCGCTAAATAGTCGGCATCAAACAGGAAAAATGTTTAGTTTTGATTTTTCAAAAAAACGGTTTACGGAAATAGTTTGTGCTTGTCTGATAACATATTTAGCTCATATCAGATACACTAAGTGATATATACTTAGTTAGACAATTGTGTTTTTCAGAACTGTCAAAATTTAAAAAATTAAGAAAAGTTTCGGTGAGCTTTTATTATCGTGTATTAGTTTAAGCTAACTGAACAATCTCCAGGCCAAAAAGCAATTTATTTCCGTAACTTCCGCAAATATAAAATTTTTACATTTTTGAAATATTTTGAATATTTTGCATTCAAAGAAAATTTGTTGGGTTATAGCTTAAATAATTATAATTGGAAAAAACAACATAAAATGGTAAATATTCCGTTAGTTTTCTTATTATTTGGTAAAAGTAGTATTTTTGCGTAATTTTTGCGTTTTTGATGAATGGTGCATTTTAGGAGAAATATTTTTCAATGATAATATCGATTCAAATGGCTTCTAAACACTCTAGTCTACCCCACAAAATAAATTTAAGTTCAGGCAAGAAAACTTCTTCAACTATTTCAAGGTCCTTTTTGAATACCTGCTTAAGGTAACAAGAAAATATTACTGGTTTAACAAATTTAAGCAAAACTTCTGTATTTAGATATAAAATTACATTTTAAACTTCTTTTTAAATTTATTTTTCTATCTTGGTTAGTAAATGCATTTGACGTAATTATTTTTAAAATTTAAAATTTGTCAGATAACGGAAGTCACATGACAACTTCGTTTCGGCCCAATTGTAATGTTTTTTCGACCATCTCTGATCGCCAGAGTTTGATTTTCCATTTGATGCAAACTTATTGCCGATCACTGTATATAATTCGAGGGCATTACAACCAACACCATATTTAGTTTAATTTAATTTAATTAAAATAATACCTCACGAAAAGACAAAATCAGATTATTACACTATTGTATTATAACAGCTGGAAGATAATTCGTATACATAATTACATTTTCTAATAAATTTGGTATAACATCTAAAATGTTTCCCAATGCGCTAAATAATGCTTCAAAATAAATTACCTAGAGACTCTAAACACGGAAAATATATTATTTAGAGTAAGACAAAAATATTCCATAGACGGATACTACTCGCGCATGCAGCAACCCTGGATGAATGAAACAAGATTAACCAAGAAAACTATTCAACATCGATCAAGAGGTAACCGTGACAGGCTGCTGAGCCACATCCTGTGAGTGATATATCATATTCCCAAACAGGAGATACAACAAGCTGCGATATCTTTATTGCACAAACGCGTTGAATTTTATCAATGCTCCCGATCGTGACGTCTGAAGGATGTGGATTCGCAGAGATTAAAAATATTTGCTTTCTGCAAATAACTATTAACATTCCGCTGTTACGTTAACGTCCACGCTAGTCTTCAGATTTGCGGAAAATCAGGAAACCTGTTGATCGTTCTAAACGACATACTGCACTGTAAATTTCTGCTGACAATTTCTATTGAATAAAATTATTTAAAATATTGTCGGTGATTGTAATACTTCGACTCCTTAAAATGCATAGAGCACTTGTTTCGATGTTGCCACAAAAACCAAAAACTAACAATAAATATGTATTGTTTACGACACAAATCGTTAAAATGTTAATTATATCTTTCACATAACCTTTATTAATATAGATATTTTGGGTAAAACCTAAATACTTCGCCTGCTCTGACGATGAAATTCATAGACGAATGCTGCAATAGTTATAAAAAGTTTTAAAACATTTTACGTTCGTCAAATTAACTGTATATAAATAAAATGTAGTATGTTTTTACACTTCAAAGAAATAGTTTTCATACTGCAGCAAAGTCTAAATTTGTGAAGCTAATTCTTTTCAAGTCAAAACAGTAACTATAAACAGTATACACCTATATCGATGTCCATGTATCTTACTTTTGCAATACAAATTCGACGCTAAACGATTTGTATGGTAAAATATTATATAACGGCATCTATTAAAAGTATATTTTGAATCCATTTTGTAAATGAGTGATTTTATGTCAACTAGACTGCGAGAGTAATCTCAATAATACAATAAAAATTAATTGGATGCTCTTTAAATAACTGGGTCGTATCGATTATTGATTCCTAAGGTTTTTATGCACAAAACGCGCCGCTTTGCAAATGTTACGTCAAGATGTTCTACATTGTCTTCGTTATTTAAGCTAGTCTAGTTATAGGGCGTTAAAATGATGCATTTCTTTATTGAACTGAGACTAAACAGATTTAATGTTCCTTCGAGCATAAAATTTCGCTCTATACTTGTAAAAGTTACTACTTTGTAAAATCCGTGAATATAAGAAACAATGTTTTGCCATTTTCTTTTGGACTTGATAGCCAGCGTTTCTGAAACGGCCTGTAAAACGGAAACATAAACAGAAAGAGGTGAAAATTGCTTTTTATGGGTACGCATAAACATTTGTCGCAAGGGAAGAAACAGAAGGGACTGCCATAAACTTTTAAGACTTGTTTTCATGCATGAGTAATCGGACAGCCTTGTCCTTTCTTATTTCAGTGGTATTTCTACGTTCGTCAGCGTGATCGTGCCGAGGAGTGGAAGTGCCAACCCCAAAAGTTCATGAAACCAGATTTGGAGAGGCATGAAATTCTAATGGGTGCCGGTACACTGGTTATTTTAAATATTATTACCAGTACCATTGCCTGCTACATTTCAAATGGCGGCTACAGCACCATTTATTACAGCTTCAGCCAAGAATATCCATGGTGGTGGTTCTTCCTTCAGATTCCCATCTTGTTCCTGTATCAGGTTAGTTTCAGCTTTTTATGATTTTGTAATTAAGACAATTGGTATAAATCATAATGTCGGTAAAAACGGACATTTGCGACATTAGCGGCGTTTGCGTTTGCACAATGTTAATTTCTTTTATTCCTTGATGTAATAGTGTCAACACCGGCTTTGTTATGTGCATTTGAGCTTGATCTGAAATATGATTTCTGATTATGATAGCTCCGTATATCCTGATAAAGCTCTATATAATTGCATTTAACCAACACTGAAGAAATCTATTCTGTTCCCACTTCAAAATCGGAAAAATATAGCACTCCAACCATATGGAGTTTACTCACATTCCTTGTCAAATCTAAGCGGTTTTAAGGACCGCCTAAGTTCTCCATAAGCATAACTGGATCTTCTCAGTTCCTTAAATAAAAAGTGTAGACAATGAAGTGCGACTTTAAAAGAAACGAATCACTTTATTAAATTAAATATTTCATGGAAGTTTCTGCAATTTTTTATTTAAGTTATAATTTTTACTCCTTTCGTCTAAAAGGCAAAGGAAGTATTGTAATCACGAAAAATTCACCTTGCGCGATTTCTTCAGACGTTCACGTTTCAGGGTCCCTAGATGAGGAAAAACAGGTTTTCTCATTTCCGTCTGTTCGTCTGTCTGTTGGCGGTATGACTAAAAAACTATTTGTTAGAGGAAGATGATACCGGGAAAATTTCGAACAAATATAAAGTGTGTCCCAGGATTGATGTTACAAGAAGTGCGATGAACTAAATTTTTTTAAATTTGGTTTTAAGATTGTGGAATTAAGTCCTGCTTGGTTTTAAAAGAATTTTAAAAATATTTTCAGTTTTTGAAAAACAAGTAGGCCTTCACAGTGAAGCGAAAACTACTTTTTTTTTCGGGTAACTACTCGTTTTGTTTATGATACGGCAAAATGTTACCAAAAAAAGTTGTTAATGATGAGAAATTATGGCCCCATATAAAATTTATTAAAAATGGCGGTTTAATATAAGTAGGTATATTTTCCTGAAATTTTGTATCGGGCCATAATTTCTAATTCTGAATAACTTTTACTGGTAAAATTTTGAGGTATCATGTACAAAAAGGGTAGTTTACTCAAAAAGAAAATAGTTTTCGCTTCACTGGAAAAGCCGGCTTGTTTTTCAAAAACTGCAAATATTCTTAAAATTCTCTTCAAACTAACCAGGGCTTAATCTCACAATCTTAAAATAAAATTCAAAAATTTTTAGTCCGGTGAATATCTTGTAACATCAATCCTGGGACACATTGTATATAGAGTGAGCACCGTAAAAAATAAAATTTTGTTAACTTTGCGTTAACTGAGAAATAGATAAAATTAATAATTTGCACAAAAATCAAGCTTTACATTTGACAAAAATAGGGCCCAGCAGATACAGAGTAATGTCGTAAAAGGGTCAAAAAGTTTGAAGTCCGTTCTGTTAAAAAAAGCCCCGCATCGCAAAGCCGGGAGAGGTCGTCGATGATCCCGTCTCCTGTAGTTCGAACCCCATCGCTGGCATTTTTTTATTGGAATTGATTTAATTTGCATGACGAAGTAGTTCCTTTTATTGTTTCAGTATTATTACCAACGTGAATATATTTGTACCAGTATTTTCCTTTGATTTTTTAAATTGTTTAGTGTCACAACGCCCACTAGAGAGGGAAGTTCTGAGTAGAGCCCTTTACACATTTCTGTATATTCTTAACGTGGAAACAAATATTTGAATACCTTAAGATACCTAATATCAATTATCTTAATGTAAACTTACTCATCATGCCATAGGGAGAGCCTTTTATTTTAAAATTCCGTAGCCTCCAATAATTAATTCATGATCAGTTTCAAATAGTAATGACAGACACTCTTATCAGCGGCTAGAGTTCAAAAACTTTATTTGATTGTTTGAATACAGCTGGATAAATCATATCTGGTAAGATTGTACTACAAAAGGAAGATTTATTTATGATTAACAGGTGCATATTTACAAAAAAATTATTTTAAAATTCGGCAGTCTCGTATGCCATAAAACCCTGTATTAAATTATTACCATGAGATGCCCTATAGCAGGGGTCGGCAACCTGCGGCCCGCGGGCCGCATGCGGCCCTTTGCAACTTTTTGCGCGGCCCGCCAAAGCACCAATATAACTTTAGGAAAAATCAACAAACTTAGAGAGTAAGCGTGCCGAAATGTGGCCGTTGACAAAAATGCGCGACAAACAGAAGCATAGTGGGAAACCTATTTTACTGCGCAAGTTTAATCCCCACTCCCCAGCGAATACGACGTCTCGCTTAGCAAGTGTAGCATTCTTTCTAGTGATGGGCATAATCGGATGATTTCAATAATCGGAATGTTCCATTTCGGAATGTTTATAAAATCGGAATATCATCCGATTATTTTACATTCCGTAAATGCAAGCAAGGAAAAACGAGCGATATAACAGCAAGCCGAAGGAAGATGAAGTGCGTGCAAATTTACGATGAGAGCACTCGCCGTCGCGCCGTAAGCCCTTATCTGCGTTGGCATCTATTGTTTGGGTTTGTAGGACGGTCAGTAATAGCTATTTACGTTATTAGACCGGTAGCAACATTTTTATGGCGGCGCCAATACTTTACAGGTCGAACCGTAGGGCGAGACCTGTATGTTTGGCAAGGCCATAAGAATTCTATCGGTCGTGTATCGTATAAGATTTTGTATGATACTGCATTGGTAACTAGCGTTTACATTGTTACAAACGGGTCCGGTAGATAAAATTTACCGGCCTAGACCAGTAGTAGTTCTATTACTACTGGTCTAGGCCGGTAAATTTTATCTACCGGACTCGTTTGTAACTATGTAGACGCTAGTTAGCAATGCAGTATCCTAAAAAACAATTTATGAGTTTGAGTCGCACGGTGGGATATGAGGAAATAAAATATTTTTTCAAATTATTACAGTAGTTACGTTAATAGACTTTCGGAAAATGGTAGTGATATTTTAAAGTTTAATAGCATATAAAGTACATAATAGATAGTATAAAACAATACCTGAATTTAAAGTCTGTAGGTGAACTATCTAATAATTAATCTACGAAATACCACTGCCATTAGTGCCAATCACGTATCATACACGTGCGCACACGGCGCGACCCGTCGACATTCGCCGACCAGCATATAGCAGTCAAGTGAGTCAATACAACCTTCCGTATTCCGTTCAGTTCAAATTGGCATTTCGTTTTCTCATTTTGTGTACCGTATAGTAAAATAATCGAATTCCGAAAGTTCCGAATTTTGTGCACCGAACAGTAAAATAATCGAATTCCGAAAAGTTCAGAAATAATAGGAACCTTCCGATTTTTTGAACAATCGGAAACTTTCCGATTATTCATTCCGGATAGGCCCATCACTAATTCTTTCATTTCGCCAGTTTGCTACTGTATGTTCATATGTGCGTTCATGTTGACAGCCGTATGACGTTTCACTACAATATTTTATATTTTTTATATTTAATTAATAAGAGTTCTATTGTTGTGAGCATAATTCGTTTTGAAGAAGTAGAATACTGCCTTAGCAACATGCTTTTGCTTATAGGTAAATTCAGTAAGATCCATCTATTTTGGGCCCAGGCCCCTGTAGTTAATCCATATCCGTTTACTTATAAATTTTAAAGACACCCGGTATAGCGTTAGAAATGGAGGTGGCAGGGCTAGAGTATTATAGTCTAGACCAGAAAATGTTGGTTTCATTTCTATGGAGTGTAACTGCTACAAAAATTTACCGCCAAACCTACTGCGAGTCCTCAATCTAGCTTTGGCAACTGTGGAGTCTTAACATCACAAACCTCCTGAAAGGGAAAAAGCCGATGTCCCTGTAGCGCTGATATGACAGAAAGGTTGATGACGTGTGTAACGTTCGACTCTCAAAAAACAAAAATATATCAAAAATTTAAATATATATTACATATATAGTAATTTATTATACAAGACGATAAAGTTAAATTTTATCCACGAGTGAATCGTTTAACGTCGAGACAAAGTCGAGACGTTAATGATTCAAGAGTGGATAGAAATAACTTTATCGTCGTGTATAATACAATATTTTTTTCTATAGCAAGAACTTATATATTTAATAAGAAAATAAGGACAGTCAATGACATTTCAAAATGTCAGTAGCTAGATTGGGTTGCTACGATAATACGAAGCTGTCATATTTAATTCAAACAAAAGTTAAAAAATTAAATTACTTTTTCTACTCCCGCATGTATATATTCTGTTTTCTTCACAATCTATAGAATGGATATGTAGGCAATTGTAGTTAACTGAACGTATATGATTTCATATCCACACAAGGGTGGATATGAAATACACCAATCACAAACCACGTTAGTCGTGATTACCTAGGCAACTTTCATTAATTGTTTGTTTTGAAATGGGCACGCCCTGCTGTGCCCTGTTTGTGGCAAACGTGATTTTGTTGTAAGATATCTTATTAACTAGCGTTGAATAAATTTTCTTTTAATTTTCCATTCTTTTCCATTGATAGGTCGTAGAAAAAATACACTGTACAACTCGAGTGGAATGTCCATATCCACTCTCGTTGTGCAAACTACTATTATCTATCCTTGATGTTAAAGTGCTACTTTATCTACCCTTGCTGTTAAAGTAAAACTTGACCTTTTGTTTTGAGTTGATAAAAGCACACTTTAACATGTGCTATAGAAAAAAATATATTATTAAGTTCGTTAACGTATTTTTTTAAATCAAAATTGACAGAATTTGAATTTAAGTTGGCTAGTAGGTATATAAGCGCGCTGACAAACAATTTTCAACTGCGACACTTTAGATTCCCCTTCGATTTTAAAATATAAAAGCAAGAAAGAGGAAATGAACACACCTCGGAACGAACGGGCCTATACAGATCCGTCCTGTTTTATTATTAACATTTTTAAATCCCCACTTTTAATGACCTCCCCTGCAACACGGGTTTTAGCGTTCCCACTTCCGGCACTGCTTACGAAGGAAAGTGTTATGGTTTGATGCACGATTTAATTTAAGAGATAAGCCAATATTATAGTAATTTTCCAAATTACTTCAGCTTATTATTACAGTTTTATAAAGCACCACGCTACGTAATTAAAGTTACGTCGGCGAATTTAGGTTTAGGCGAGTTTCGAACGCACAACGGCCGTGAAATGTTTTAAAAAATACAGGGCGAGTAAGTTTATACTTCCCAGCCTGTAGCTTCAAAAGTACATGTGTGCACAGAACATCCTTATTTTAATTTCCTGTGATAGTGACCCCTCTACAAGATTATAGAAATCTGTAAAAAGCTTTACTTAGAACTTCCATCGCAAGTGGACGCAGTGGCACTAAACAATTTTAAAAACGAAAGTAAATTAGGGGTAAAAAATATCTTCACGTTAGTAATAATGCGAAAATGATAAAGGGAAGGACTTGGAAATGCGAATTAAATCCATTTCAAATGAAAAAAGATTTGCAGCGATAGGATTCGAACTGTAGGGTCCGCTAACGCGAATTTAAATCCGGCTGTCTGATCCACGGGCCCATCGAGTACCTGTCCCGGCTTTGCGATGCGCAGCTTTATTTAAAGGAATGTATTTATTGCTGAAATTTTTTACTTTTTTGTCACATTACTTTGTATCTGTTAGGTCCTATTTTCGTCAAGTGTAAAGTCTGAAGTATGTGCAAGTAGTAATTTTATCCATTTCTCAGTTAACGCAAAAATAAACAAAAGACAAACTTTAAAGGGTGATTTCTTAATCAATTCTAAGATATAAAGTTCATACAAACATGGGGCCTAAACTGCTTCGTTTTCAAAATACAGGGTGTTAAAGTTTAAACAAACATTTTTTTTTAACTTTGAAAACCGCTGGAGGTATTCTAATGAAACTTGGTTTAGGTTAGTATTTCATCAAGTGACATTGTTTGGTCAAAATGAATTTAATTTATTTCCACCAGTGGCGTGCATCGACGTCACCTAAGTTACCTTATTTTAGGAAAATGTGGCACGCCACTGTTTTTTAGCCAAAAGTTTTGTAAGATTGTTATTAAATAATATTTTTTTAAAACTTCTTTAAGCTGTAAATTGAAAACGAAGCCGTTTAGATGTCATCAAAGTCCAATGAACGAAGTTGCTGTTAGACTTTTTCGTTTTTCCCGAAAAAGGTTTTTACTATCAAAAAAATAGAAGATACATTTTTTCTATAGTTTCAATGGATGAAGCTAAAAAACTTGTCGTATAGACTAAAGAACAGTGGCGTATCAGATTTTTCTAAAATAAGGTAACTGAGGTGACCTCGATGCATGCCACTGGTGAAAATAAATTAAATTAATTTTGACCAAACAATGCCAGTTTATGAAATACTATCATACACCAAGTTTCATTAGAATACCTCTAGGCGTTTTCCAGATTTTTGAAAAAAAAACTTTTGTTTGTTTAAATTTCAACACCCTGTACATTGAAAACGAAGCCGTTTAGGTCCCATGTTTATATGAACTTTTTATCTTAGAATTGATCAAGAAATCACCCTTTAAAGTTTGTCTACGTACTTAATTAACGCCCTGTATATTTGATTGATTTTTTTCAATTTCATGTCAGATAGACATATAATCTGCATGCAAACTATCGCCTTACTATAACAAATAGGTTTTGAGTTATAGCGATAACAGGCAGACATACATACTGACAAACAGACAGAAACGAATAGACAAACAGACAGACAGATAGACAGACATACAGACAGACAGACAGACAGACAAGCAGACAGACTGACAGGCGGAATTGAGGCAACATATTTTCATCATCCAGAGACCCTGAAACGTGAAGATCTGAAGAAATTTTGGAAAGTGATTTTTTAGCGATTACAATAATTTTTACGTATTTTAGACGAGGTGAGTAAACGGATAACTTTATCTTTCAAAATGGGGAACTAAGACTGAGCGGCACTTTTTTAAATTGCACGTTATTTGTGCTTGTTATTTTATATTTTTGTTTAATTTTTTATTAATATAGAAATATTGCTGCTTTTCTAAAACTATAGTATTTGTGCTAACTAGACTAAAAGATTGAATTAAATTGTGTATGTTACTAACTTTTGAGATTTAAAAAGATGTTGCTAATCAATGTTAAGCATTTTTTGTTTAATATTTCTCAGAATTAATATATTAAGTTGAAACTTTATAAAATGATGCAGAAATATGTAGTGAACAATATTTTAAAAATTACGCTCACATCACAACTCCGCCATTTTGAGTTACAGATTATAATCTAAAAGGTAAGTCACGGTTTCGTATTCGTGTCACACTTTTAAAAATAAGACAAAAAGTATCTATGAGCACATGCCGCTAACCAAAGGTTACCGAGATATAGGGTGTTCAAGCTTAATTTTTTTTAAACTCTGCATTCATTTTCTCGAAGGCTGAGGGAAAGTTCATGAAATTTCCAGGAAAAGTAATAATCAAGCATAGGCATCGTTCACTACTACTTTTATTTCAATATGACATTCCATTGGCGTAGGAACTAAACAAGGTGCCGCCCTTTTTCAAGAATGTTGGATACGCTTTTGCCTTTTGCAAAATTTGATTGCATTACTAGTATTCCTGTAATTTAAAATTTACAAATCTGCTGCGCTACTGATCTCCATAACAAAAAAAGTATCAACAACCCATAATCAAAGTTACCGCGAGTATTAGTCAAAGGTGCTTACTTAGTCTTGAATAATACTGACCTTGCAAATATCATTAACTTTTCCCCAGCCCGCTCATACAAATCACTATAGAACTGGAAAATTAAATTTCAACGCCCTGTATCTCGGTAATCGATTGGTTAAAGACATGTGTTCATCGAGACATGTTGCCCTATTTTTACGCTTACTACTAGCACACGAAACCGAGACCTTCCTTTTAGATACACCCTGTACACTAACCTACCCTCTATAGCTACATAGCTACGCGTTTAGTGGTGTTTCTGGCTACACGTCTCGTATAATCGATAATTTTCGATCGTCTAACTGTATAATATATGATATACCAACAAGCTTTCTGAAAATGGAAGGACCCCTGAATCCAATCTAAATTTTTCACACAATGTAAGAAATATGTTTTTAAACGGAGTTGAAATTGTTGGGTAATTTGATTTTAATTAAATTAACGAGACTATTAAAGTTAGGCAATTAGAAGAATTTTCTCGCAGTCGAACTCCATTTAACTAACAAATAGTAGTTTCCGTAATTACACTGTAGTACGAATTGGAATCCCAAGGAAGTTTTGTAGCAAACGCAGATGCTTTAGAAACTTCTAGGTATATGTTGTTTACTAAATGTAGGACTAAGTATAAGCTGCCCTAATTAATAGTCTGCTGGTAATAGGATTACATCACCTACTGGCTCCACCGGTGGTATCACATGCCCTTCCTTTACAAGCGCTTTCATAAGCTTCACCACAAGTATACGCATCCCACTGCGTTTTCTGTGACAGCAATTCATCCCGTGGAAGCCGTACATATACAACTGGTGCTGACTTTGCCTATTTTTGTGGTTCCTGTCCATTGGGGTAAGATATATTAGATTAATAATTAGAATAGTTTTAAATAACTTTAAACTTATTATGTGCTGGTGTTAAAGACGTTACATTGTATAGAATAGACTATTCCAATTTTGTGCGATACGGGAAATGACTACATTTTTTCGCCCTCTTAGTGTGAATTATAAACTATTTATTTTAAATTTAATATAGGTATAAGGTCTTATATAAGGTGTCCGAAAAGTATTGAATATGCCCTAGGTTATATTTCATTTCCATTTTATCGAAACTCATTTCAAAAAAAGGTTAATTAATATTTAATTTTCCATCACAAGGAAATAGTTAATAAGAAAACAGTAACGCTTGCACTTGAGTTTCCATTTTTTGTTTTCAGTAGTGGTTCCATTTTTTCCGTAGTGGAAAACGTAAAAACACTTAAGTAATTTTTTGAGAAAAGCAAGAAAGAGTGCTCATAAGTTTATTTTTATAGTCATTACTATGTTTATAGTTAGTACTAATCTAGACACCTCATCAAATTTGAAAGTTTTAATTTATGTACTAAAATTGTAATACAAGAACTATGAGCAATTAGCAGGCAGGCAATGACAAACAATGTATTCAAAAGGCTGCAACCATTTTCTTTGTCCGCCTCATCCGGAAATTTAACCGCTAAAATCTTTCTGAATAGTTGATTCTTCCCAAAACTCTAACTTTCGATCTCAGTCAGCTGGCAATAGTGTGTAATCAGAATCGTATTATCCATTGGGCAATATAGGCCACACCACGGGCGGCAAAGTTTTAGAGGCGACACATTTCTGTTGCGTTTTTAAAATTGCCAATACTGAACACCTTGCTTTTAAATTGATCAAACGGGTCGAATGTTTTCGAAACGCATTCAAGAACACTGTTAACTTATATCTTCTAACAACGTAAATTTAGATTTCGCCAGTTTCTTCATTTCAGTAATAATATGGTCTCACTACTATACTACTATAATATTAATTGTTCTCATGTTGACTTCTTGGAAGTTTGAAATTATTACTAGAAATAGTAACCACTACTAGAGATGGGCTCACGTTAAGTCACGTTCACGGCGTGACCCGCCACTCACGACGGGACCCGTAGCTTTTATTTCAAAATTCAAACTCAGATAGAACAGAATGTTCAATTTTAAAACCAATAAAAATCTGTAAGGAGCTTTACCCAGAACCTCCCTCTTAAGTGGACATTGTAACACTAAATAATTTTAAAAATCAAATAAATTTTCAACTGAAACAAATATTACCAGTGATCGAATTCGGGCAGATGCGATTTCAGCGTTTTGGGGGAATGCGCTATTCCTACATGCTCTACAGAGCACTTCTTGTGTCCGTGCGTCCCGGCTACCTTAAATGGAACCTTAACATAGAAATAATTATCAATTCCCAGGCAGGACGCCATTGATTGTATACAGTACACACAACACTCACACTACAACACAAATGCGCATGCGCAGCTCTAGCTCTAGATCTTCCACATGGGAGGACAGCGGGTGGGCGGGGCACCCTGCAATCTTTTATTCATTACTAAATATTTAAATTTTCACTCACGTTCACGTCCCGATTTTCAAATATTAGTCACTTTCACGACGTGACCCGACTATTTTCTCATCAGGCGGACATCCCTAACTACTACCTCAAGTGCTCAAGCTTGTGCTCGTGCTCTAGCTTGAGCTCGAGCTGGTGCAATATCGTTAATATTATTTTATATAGTATTTTCTAAAGTTGATAATGCCACCTCTTACTTTTAGCTTCACTGACGTTTTTTTTTAGGAAGGTTTGGGATTGTTGTTTATGTAATTGTTTGCTATCATTGAACGATATTTCAGTATCGATCCCCTTATAGGTGATATAAGATTTAATTAGCAGTTTGCTATTAATGTATCCACAAGCTTAAAGATTTTCCCTACAGGTAAAGTAGGTATGTTAATCCCACTTTTGGCAGTACGTACACTTTACTTTTTTTGTAATTTTCATAGATTTATGTATTAATATCGTTCGCCTGATGATAGGGCGAATCCCCGAAACAAGTTCAAATTATATATAGAAGTTGGGTGTTTTTTAATACCTCGATGTTCGATCCCATTTTGAGTAAACCATGAACCAGTTCAGTTCTAAAAGCATTTTGATGGCAGTTTACTTTTTTCAAGTTGCAGTTGAAGTTCAAACAGAACCAGAAATTAATCAGTTAAAACGTCTAATGCTTTAACTAAACATGAAAACGACTGAAATTTATTCAAAATCTGGAATGCTGGTACGGTGGAAGCAACTGGTAGTCTGCTTAGGGGTGGAAAAATACTAAATGTTACCCTGTCTCTAACTAGACAAGTTTACATAAATTTAATTTTATTCTTTCTCCGCACCTTGTATACAGTGGATGTTTATTAACTTGTTATTATTACCTGAGAAGCAAGAAAATGGAGATATATTTTAGGAGGACGAGATATATATCATTCGACTCAGCTTGAAGAGTAGATTCCAAAAATATATAGAAACCGGAAATCGGATTTCTTTTCCGAGGTCGACTTCCGGTCAATTTTTTTTTCATCTCGTGTTAAATTCTTAATGTCCAATTATTGGCTCCCCTAATTATTTTAGAGCTAAAGTGTAAATACATTTTTTGTAGAGAAAAAATACTGCATCTATTCATACTGTTGCTAACCATTTTTCATTTTCCATAACCGAAGGAATGCAAAAAATAAAACTAGCATTTTATTATTATTAACTGAGAAGCAAGAAAATGGAGATATATTTTAGGAGGACGAGATATATATCATTCGACTCAGCTTGAAGAGTAGATTCCAAAAATATATAGAAACCGGAAATCGGATTTCTTTTCCGAGGTCGACTT
The DNA here is from genome assembly GCA_940337035.1 of Agriotes lineatus. NCBI lineage: Eukaryota > Metazoa > Arthropoda > Insecta > Coleoptera > Elateridae > Agriotes > Agriotes lineatus. The sequence goes on along the minus strand of OW679194.1, from coordinate 227,035,487 downwards.
CCGGTCAATTTTTTTTTCATCTCTTGTTAAATTCTTAATGTCCAATTATTGGCTCCCCTAATTATTTTAGAGCTAAAGTGTAAATACATTTTTTGTAGAGAAAAAAATACTGCATCTATTCATACTGTTGCTAACCATTTTTCATTTTCCATAACCGAAGGAATGCAAAAAATAAAACTAGCATTTTATTATTATTAACTGAGAAGCAAGAAAATGGAGATATATTTTAAATGTTATCTATACGATCCACAAAAGTGAATCTTTGTCATTCTACGTGTAGTTAACGTACATGTTTTTTGTTGCGCGATGAGATAACATCGTCATACACTTGTAAATTATTATCTAGTTGCTAAACAAATTGCAAATATCTTTCTGTTTCCTTTTTTCTGCATATCCCAGTATCATTAAGATGTCAAAACAATGTTTTTCAGGTAAATGAGCCATTTCAAGCTTTTATTACTCTAAAAGCCTATTGTAACCACACTTAGAAATTACATAAATTAAATGCGCAACTTTACACTTAAAGTTTAGTTATTTATGTGTGCCATTACTAGGGTGCGGTCAGTTGTTTCGACAAATAAAGGCGATAGCGGTCATCTAGATTACTACCACTACTTCCTCAGGTTTCTCTCAAAAATGTATTTAAGTGTACTAACATTTGGCAAATCTTTACCACTTGAGTGGAATACAAAATTCCCTGTCGTTAAAAAAAATAAAGTGTTACTTGTTAGGCTTTTGAATAAGAAAAAATAACTACATATTGCTCTATGAAGGAATAAGATATATGACTAAACAAAAATACTTTTTGTGGGATTTTCTTAAATTCTAACTTAGTTAGGTGTAAAATTTATACTTAAAGTGTACAGCGTTATTACTAACTAACAAGATTGAAACGGGCTAAAGAAAATAGCAAATCCAATCACACTTGAATTGCCTTTTAAAATATATATGTTATTTTTCTACGTTCAATCTACGTCCCTCACGAAGATGGTTTACTAAGCATTGTCTCCAACATAATGCCTTGAACTGCAGATATTAGTTTTTGTTTTGCAATGGTTAGTATCTGGATCAAATTGATATGTATATCATACTTGTAGCTTTTGCAGAAGCGCCATAAAAATGTATGATGCATGGGTTTGTTATAAGTGTCTCTCAGCCGAATAATAAGAAATTTCTGGAAAGAATTCAAGAATTTACCGGCAGGAGAGTATAATCATGGGACGAGTTAACATGTCAATAAAAAGAAAAAAAAGAACATGGGTCTTGAAAGCATTGGCTCTGGATTGCAAGTGTATCTTGCTGTTGACTTCGCAGATAAGTTTGAATTCCTTAGAAGGAATTTAAATACCTTAATAGCGTTTTTGTCACTGCAGATGAAATCTAGAGTCATTATTTTGCTCTGCAATATAAGAAACAACGTCTTAAGTGAATCAATATGGATTCATTATTCCCTTCCACTGCAACTGGTATCACAAGAGATGCTGACGAATGTTTTGGATTTACAGCCTCAAGATCTGTAGTAGCTGAATATCTTGTATGCGGAAACATCATAGCAGGAGACTTATTTTTATTGTCGTTAGTCCTACCTAGAAGTAAGAAAAGCTAGATAAAATACGAACCATTGCTAGGAATGCTACCCAGTCAAATAGTATATGAATACTCTGCTAACTACTGACTGTATCACATTTGGAACGCAGTTACTCAATTATAATAAAAATAAGAAAGACATCTGCAAGGCACTTGTTTTGGAACTGAAGGTGGTTGGAGATTTTGGAAATGAATTTTTAAAATTCTCGAGTAAAGATTTTAAGAGTTTATATAGAAATATCTCCTTTATTCTGAGTTAGATGCAACAATTAGTAATCCACTCTTGTATTTAAATATGTATTGATTCAGTAAAGGTTGCATATATAAAATCAAATAATCCATATGAGTATTATAAAAAATTCTAGAGATAGAGCATCCCTTATTTGAAGCGATTCGTACCAGAAATGTTGAAGATTTAAGATTTTTCGTATTTTCAACTCGAGTTTAAACACGAAGTTCATTTATATTTTCTTAGTCATGTAGTATGAAAGTACCATACTCGGCTGTACAATTACCTCGTATATTGCTGTGAAAAATAGTATTTTAAGTGCTCTTTCGCTAAAACGTTTATACCTATATAAAATTTGAAGCAAACTCCTTTTCAAAAAGTGAAAAACGAAATACATTTATATCAAAACTCTTCTTTTCTTCTTTCCTATTCCATTAGCCTCTTCATTTAACCAATCGAATATTCCTTCTATAAACTTTTTATTCACTTTTTCATCGGTCATCTTATCGATTTTCTTCCATGGTGTTTACTATCTCCTGTCTTATTCACTATTCTTCGTTCATTCAATCTATCAATGTGCTCGTTCAACTGCTCTAGCACAAGTCTTAATCTTAAGCTCAATTGACATGAGTAGTGATACCACTGCAAAAATAATCTACTTAACTTTGACTAAGAATGGTATTCGAGGGACTATTTAATGAACCAAACTACTTTTTCAAATTAGTTTTCAGTAAATCTAGCAACAAACTACGCAATTTCTATAGTAACAGTACACTAATAATGACTTTTTCTAATAATAATCGCATTTGTTAAAAATAGTGACCTGAATACCTTCTAGGAAGATATATCCACTAATATTTTTCTGATTGGTCAGGAAAGGTCAGAATTCTGGGTTTTCATTGGTCACTTTTTGACAGATGACAGGTGAATTGAATAGTCACTCGTATTTGTGTTGGGTATCAAAACTTTTTCAGTTTTTTACACTTTTGGAATTGCAGGATAAGAAAGCGTTTGTTTTGTAGAAAATGCAATGATAGTATATACCTAGAATAAGCTATCCGACGTATAATTGTGATAGTTTCCTTTGTTACAGCAATTTATTCCCCGAATACCTTTATCCTTGATTTCTAGAACTGACCCTTAGAGTTGGGCAACTATCCGGGCGTAGAAAATGTTTTGAAAAGTATGGGAGTTCGATTAAATTGGTTTATGTAATAGTAGTAGCTACTAAGGTGGTTCATACCAGCGAAATATTTCTGATTATGGATGGTGGCTTAGAAAAGTGTGGAGAAGCAAACTTCCTTTTTTTAAATTATAATATGCAAAAAACTCTAAACTTCAGACGACTCCTTTAAATAACAGAAAACAACTGAATGAGAGAAAACATTACCGTTAAATTATATATTTTGTGAGGTACTTTTGAGTATAGAATAGGGGCTCTGGGATTGAATGCCATTTTTAGGGCGCCAGAAATTTGCAGATTTTATAGCTACGGATTCTTTTAAATGGAACGCCCTCTATATCTTGAGTTTTTAAAAAGACTTTTGTATGCTATGCCATCTCATGTCTTACTTTATATTCTTACATTTAAAAGCTTTTGAGATATTCGAGTTTTACAGAAACCAGTTGAAGACCCTTTAGATGGCTTATTTAAAGCGATAAACGAATGCCTTTTAAATACTAATTTACTCTCCTTTTCTTTCGTGTTTGTTATTTTCTGTGTCAGCGATAGCTTTTTTTTAACCTAGGATTTTATTGAGCTCAGACAGTTCCATTGTTGAAATTATGATTTTAACGGCGTTTGTTTGTTATTCCTGTAAATGGAGAATCTTAGGGGACATATATTGTTTGTTATTTTCAAAATCGAATATCTTCACAACGTTTGTGTTATTAAAAAAGATCATTCCATTAAAAAAAACCGAAACTATTAGATTTGGAAATTTTATGTGCTCTGCATTAATAAAATATACGGTACCCCCCACCCAAGAAAAGCGCCCTTCCGTGCTTTCCAAGAATACTTCGATACTCAGCATCACTCCGTTTCGCTAATACAATGAAATGCTATAAACCAGTTATTTATCAGAAAAAAAACAAAAAAAAATTTTTTTTGTCGACGACCATAGCTCAAAAGTTGATGTTGCCTTCATTTTCGGAGGACCTATCATATGAAAACGATCCAAGACTTCAGGAAGGTTCCTGTCGACCGGAATCGTGTACACATACGAACATACATCCCCCGCACAGCACGTTTAGGCACCCCCGAATACAGGGGATTGATCTAGTGGGCTGGGATCTTCACCAAAAGATCCGCACCGCCGAGACGGAGATTTGATATAGTGGGTTTATTAGTCGGTTGGCTCGAATTTTAGAGATATTTGACTCAGAGTGGTTTTCGATATGAGGGAATTTCAATACTTCGTACACTTCGTGTCGAAGTAATACACAGAGCTACCATTTTATACACAACAGGAAATTTACAAAAAGTATATTTTTTTGTATCGTTTTCTTGTATTTAATGGTTTTCGGTTATTTATTTACAGTAGCCGCCGGAAGTTCAGCATTTTCTTTTATAAAATCGTTAATATCTCCACAAAAGTAAACGGTACACTCATATACCTTGATATTAAGATCTAACAAAATTTTAAGTAACTCTCGCACTTTTAGGAAGATCTTCCACCCTCGCATTGTAGCCGAATCCTGTACGCAAAGTTTGAAAACTAATTTGAAATATTGTTAAATATTTAATAGGTGTACAATACATAGTACATTTTGGAAAAATAAAAGTCGATATGCGCTAGCAATAAAATGTTAAGTTTGTTGTAATGGCAATTATCACATAAGACGTATAAATAACTTCGTGTACTAAACGGCGTCGGCCCCCTTACTGGCAGTATATGAAATTTTGTTGCAAGGTTTTATATCCTACTAAAGTGTAGCGTCATATAAACCATGTACTTTTATGGTTCTAAAGCTGATAAATTCAAAGTTCGTTCAACCTAATAGCAACGTGGAAGACAAAGGGCTAATATGATTTTGCAGAGCTTTATCTAAGCAGTTAAATAGCGTTAACTGCATGAAATCAATATTTAGTCTAAAGGTTTCTTCTTTGTTAGGTATCTGATTTTTAACTATTGTATTAAAGAGGGTCGTAAGAAAAATGTATTTGCTGCAAAACAGTTTTATTTGAAATGAGTACACAAAATTATGTTTATTGTTGACTAAAGTTGGGTTGAAACCCATTCGCATTTTATTTTAATATTATGAATCAAAGGCGCTTTAGCAGTTCCCTCAAGTTTCAATCAGGCTACTAGACCATGTTAATAAATCACCAGAGAAGCGATCGAGGGTGATATATTTTCCTACAATTCAGCACCCTTTAAAAGCTTCAGTACTTCCTTTGTTTCTAATTAACGTCAATTTGAACTGGAAGATTTATAGAAAGACGTAATTGTAACATATACTCTATGCACTAAAAATAAATGTTCATTTAGACACGAACGTCTTTATTCGCTATTTGAAAAGCTCATTTACGTAAGTAGGCATTTCTAACAATGCCAAATTAATAAATTAGTCGGGTATATAATTAGCGAACTTTAGTTTGGTAAAACAAATATATTAGTTAGTTAGGTGTATTAGTTATTGCTTAATGATTTCAATTATCTTATATGTTGGCTGTTGTAGGTCCGTTCTACCTAGTATCACTTTACGCATATTACCATGGAATAATAGACCATTCAGGAATCAACTTCAAGTCCTACTGGTGGCAGCCGTGGCAACCAGATGCTATCTTCCACGATAATCATCACCAGTATTTTCACGTTAATTTTGGCTTTAACTGCTTCTTTTGGGATAAGGTAAGTTAGTACAGGTTAATCCTAGTTGCTATAATTATTTTAGACGGAATAGTTACACAAAGTTAACCTCTAGCAGGTAATTCAATTAAGAGAATTATTTTATAAAATGTTAATTAGCTAAACAAGAAATTCAGGGATACATAAAAAATTGAAAAAAATATAATTACCGTAGAATTTTATAAGCAACTAGATAAGCCAAATAGGTAGTTGAAGAGCATGGAAGAAATACAACATTACATTTTTAAATGCATTATCATTGAATGATGAGTTGCATAACTTTGTCCTCGGCGTTAAAAGAGGAATTGCATAGGGCCCGGCAATCGGTATAGATAGTTTTAATGGAGAATATAGGTTTATTAGTGGACGTAATTGGCTCCAACAAAAATAAATATGTTGTACTATAAGTAAGTTGTAATTGTTAGCAATTAACCAATTTTGAGAAATTATATAATATAAATGGGCATCGCCCAAAATTTTTGCATACGTAGGCGAAATTTATTCTTCACGACCTGCAAACGGTAGTTATTATTTATTGCTCCGATTTCTTTTGCTATGAGATTTCATGATAACTCGTTTTTATGTCAATAAGTTCCTCGCACATCAGGATTTAAAAAACAACAGAATAGAAAAAATTCGTGCGACAGATGATTCTAGGTAAATTGCTCGAATGCAATTGCTCGAAAACGAATTGCTCGAAATCAGTTGCTCGAAAGTCAATTGCTCGAATGTGACTTCGCTCGAATTACAAGTTTCTCGAACAGCAGTTTCTCGATTATCTGTTGCTCGAAAAAAATAAAGTTGTGAAATAGCCTAACTCGAATCAGTTAATATCGAATATAAAAAAAACACAAATTACAAATTCTAACCTTTATTAATAAAAAATAGGTATAGGTATGTATTACATTTTGACGATAATCACTTTCGTGTCTTAAGAAAAACCTATTTAACATTATCCTGATTATGAATACCCGCAATTACATTCCAATAATAATCACTTTCCTGTTACAAGAATATAATACTGTCTTTGACCACTTACTACAAACAATTTTGAAGATTTTAGTATTGACGCATTATTTAAGACCACATAAATTCGAGCAAAACATTTAGGAGAAATTGCGCTTCGAGGAACTTGTATTTCGAGAAAAGTTACATTCGAGCAATTTGATTTTCGAGCAATTGATTTCGAGCAATTGATTTCGAGCAATTGCATTCGAGGAATTTGCCGGAGACGATAACCGTTTGCCAGACCACCATAAGTTTCGACTACGTATGCAAAAATGTCCGCGGTGTACATTTAAGTTATGTAATTTCTAAAAATTGGCTAATTGGTAATAAATGGCACTTATAGTACAACATACTTCTTATTGTTTGAGCCAATTGCGTACATTAATAAGATTATAGTTCCCTATAAAAACCATCCATACGTATTGGCTAACCCTGTATAAGCAACTTTATGAGTCAAATAGGCAACGCAGCACGAATTTAAAGATAAAACGCATTATAGGAAGATAGAAGAACAAGAAAATAGAAGTGAGGCAAAGTACTAGGTACCGAAAAGTCTTATGATATCCAAAAAAGACGCGAATGGTTTACTATTCACTGAACAATAAGGAATATTAGGAAGAACTGAAGCAAATATATAAGTTAAATGGGCAAGTGAACGGGATTTTAAAGATAAAATGCATTAAAAGAAAGTGAAAGAACAAACAAATGGAAGAACGATAAAGTAATAGCTTTCTAACAGTCCTATGATATCCATATAAGACACAAATGCTTTACTAATCACTGAAAAACAATGAATAACAAAAGTTTTGGGAATTTGTTTGAAGCTAGAGAAAGCTAATGAAACCATGTGTTATCAAGTCGTCTTTGAAAACAAAAATCTATGGGTGTCTACATTTACAACAACAGTAAAATTTTGCAAGTTGATGAAAATGTCTTACCAACTTGAAATCCGGATTAGTATTTATCAATAAATTGGTTGGATGAATGTCCAAGCGTGATATTGTAAATATCGTCAGACACCAAAATGTGTTAGTTGCAATCATTTATCGAACGAATGCATACAAGGAATACCTTGTGTAAATTTTTCTTAAAAGTCAATGACCGAAATTTTTTGCCCGGATTATCGACAGAATGGTAAGAAGAGCTATAGGCAGGTTAAATACATCAGTTCCGGGGTTAAGTAGACGTTTCCATGCTTCACACATGACTGTGCACTGAGAATTGCATCGTAATGTTTTAAATTATTATAAAATTCGTAAACGTCGAAAAGGCATATGCTAATAATGAAATAATATTTGAGCCAGATTCACATTTTTGCCATTACGCGAGAGTATGGCTGAGTCATTACAATGTTCCATTTATAGATTTATATCAAAGGATGACACATTGATGTAAATTTTGTCCAAGAGCTTATGCGACATGTGGTGGAAAATTGAGGGTCCTTGAATATAACTGACGGCTTGTCATTAGATAATGTTGAGACTAACGTTATCTTAGATGTAAAATCAACATGTTTTAAACGTTTGTTGAATAAAATTGGATTTAAATGAAATATAAGTACTCAAAACTTTTTTTACATGTTATACAGAAATCCGAAGAAATGTATAAACCAAATAGGCAATCAAACACGAATTCAAAGATAAGAAGCATTAAAGGAATATGGAAAAACAAGAAAATAAACGAAAGAAAAAATACTAGGTACCTGAACGTCATATGATGTAGGTGCAGGATCAAATGTTTTACTAATCACTGGACATCTACAAATATTAACAAGAACGGGATAGTTTTATAAGAAACTATATAAGGAAAATAGGAATTTGATCAATGGATGTAAAGATAAGGAGATAGTAAATGTAAACTATGAAAACTAAATTGAATAAAGAACAAGGTGGTTGATGAAGATGGAGAAGTACCACAAACAGTGGAAGAAGAAGGAGTATCATTAGTAGAATATTTGATGGCATTTTCAAACAATGCCTACAACCCGTTGGTTGAAATAACGATATCTTAATATTACTATCCTGCACAAGCAAACGAATAGAATTAACTTGGGAATTATAGAGCCATTATCTATCGTCGCAGATGTACGGTTGCTTACAATAATTATAACAAAAAGACTTCGGCTAGGAGCAAAACTTTATGAGCAGACCGCCTTTAGAGAAGGCATCAATAGAAACGATTATATATAAGTAATAAAGGATCACGAGAATACAATTTACCTCCATATATCACCTTCGTCGACTTTGATAAAACTGTTGAATTTATGAGAACCTAGGCTATTCAAAGAGCAAAAGGTATATGTCAGAATATAACACTCGCAGTTAAATTAAACATTACCAATAAAAATTGAAAAAGGAGTACTATATCTTCAAAACTATTTACTCTGTGTGCGGAATATGTCTTGAAATATTTAGAATAGGAGGACAAAGGTATGAATATGGACGGCTTGTCGATAATACTATCTTGATATTGGACAACTTATCTGACCTTCAGCAAATGCGTATGGAATTACAGAACATGGCAAAGAAAATTGGTCTAAAGATGATTACAGAAAAGACGAAAATAATAGTAATCAAGACCAAAGCAGTCCGATAAAACATAATAATAGAAGAAGTAGAAAATTATGTTCATTTGAGACCGAACGTAACCTTTAAGCCTAATAATCAAGAAGAACAAAACGAAAGAACTAAGTTGGGTTCCCCTTTTTTAGTCTTGAGCTACAGTGGTAAAACTTGAACCCTAACAAAGAAATTTGAAGTGGAATTGCACTTAGCATAGAGAGGCTGCTTTTGGGAATTACTTTGAGAGATCGAATGAGCACGATGCAATACAGCAAGTACCCCAACTAAAGCAATGAACAGGTCATAGCACCAGATTCATGGATGATAGATGGACTAAGGTGTTGCTATAATGTAAATTTAGGCAGGTAGAAGGATTAGAGGACGAGCTCCACTACGATGGACCGATGACGTTAAGACGGCAGTCTACTACTTGGTGCAGAAAATACAATAGGGGAGAATGGGGAGAGGTCTGCATCGGATTATTATTGCTTTCTAGTCAATTAGAACAGAGAAATACTATCACGTGGATGTAAATAGGATGTTATTCCAGTTCTTCCCGTATTTTCTTCAAATAGAGAATAAACCCGTTTATATCACTCTGCTAAATGTTGCTTCACTGAAATAATGTTTCGTTAAGTTTTGTAATTTCTTTCTAATTTCAAATAAAACTGAGGGTAGACAAAAAACAGCTTATTCGTGTAACAAATAAAATCTTAACGCTAACATATATAAAACTGACAAACACATTTTTTTAGCAATCGTTGTGAGTTTCCTGTGTAATATAATATTAAGAATCTTAATTTTCTTTTCATTAACTGAATTTTAATTGCTCTATCGACTCTTATTGACAAGTGCTAATCAAGGGTTAAAAAGTCAAGAGTTTCATTTGTGATTATGATTAGCTTTGCACTTTGTGAACGAATTCAGAACTTAGAATTGAAAAATGTAATATTAATCAGTTGTACCAAAAGCCGCATATATTTTTAAGAAGCTGGTTATTCAGAAATACTTTTAATTGAAATTTGTTTCCTGATTGCTTTATAAATTCAAGAATGAAAATGTAATGACGCGCAACATTGCTACCTAAAATTTCAATTTGCTTGAAATTTCCTCCAATAAAAAGCAATTACCAATAAAATGTGTGATTTATCTTTTATCTCTATGAATTGTTTTAGCTCCATGGAACCTACAGACGCAAGGACCGTGTTTCGAAAAGACCTTTTATGGAACCGGAAAGCACGTCTCTGAAGTCACAGAAAAGGAACTAAAGGCAGATATGCAAGAAAGACTCTCCGAGAATCCAGCTGCCTACCGCAAGAACCAACTGGAATTCGAACTCACCCAAACAGATCTAAATAGTCTGACTAAGAATAATAATAGTAATACTGTTGCTAGTAACGGCAACGGCAAAAATAATCAGAAGTTTAAGAAAATTAGGTAGTTTTGTGTCACCTGGCTGTTTTTCTTAGATATAGAACTATCATTTGGCTGCGAAATCCTTGTATTAAAATGTATGTGTTCGCAAAAGGAAAATATTTAAAACAAGTGCGAAGTTCCCACCGACGTGTTATCAATATCAATTTTGCAAATCCCCTGCGGATTTGAAGATGGTCGATGCATAGCCATCTCAATGAAATCGATAGTTTCAAACTTTAGTACCGCGTTTTATGATCCATAAAGCAACTTTGATGTGCAAGAACATTTTATATGTTACCTCGCTCTGCTATCGTTGCTTTTAAAACCGTTTACTAACATCCTCGTGTTTTTGGCATTTCCTTTAAATTGTATTCCTTTTTTAAAGCTAACCAGATTAATTGAATGTCTCTTCGTTTACTAAATTCAAGCGGTTGTTATGAACATCTTAAGATTTTATATTAAATGATGAAACGTTTGCACATTGGCATAAAATGGGGTCTATTTATTATGAAGAACTGTAATTTATAATTTGTTCATTAAGAAAGTAGTAGTTTAAACAAATAAACGTACATTGGATAAGTATTAGCAGTACTCAAAATAGAAAATTCTTAAAATAGTAGTTAATAGCATACATAATGTTTTCGAAAATTCGAAATAAACCTATTATAGAAAAATAATACATAAGTAACAAAATCAAAGAACTGTATTCCAATAAATATTTATTTCAACTTACGTAATTATATATTGTTGTTCCTGTGTATAATTATAAATTACAATTTAGTGCAGCCATACAAGAATAAAATAAGCAATTTTCAGTCTAAGGTTATTACATTCTACTAATAAAATATGTACAGTGTACTTATTTTATTTTATAATTGTTGATCTTGTTCTGAAATAGGATGAAAAGTAAGAGAATAAATATATTTTTTTCATATCTATAATTTCTTTATACTAACGGCAATGCCAATACATTCGTTAATATACATTCGGACCATAAACAGTTTTGAACAGTGACCGCTATGCAACACAAAAGAGAGCATATCAAAGTAAGCAGATTATCTTTTGCCCTACATTGTCGTTTATGTTATTTGTGTATTACATGACGTTGACGCATATCGAAATAGAAATATAGGTATGTAAAGCTATAAAGCTAATATTTTCGGTAATTGTAGTCCTAATTTCTTAAATGTAAAATACATATAAGCAATAATTTTTTTTCCGTAAGGTTTTTGTTGTAAAGATGAAAATTCGTTTGAGCACTCTACTTTCTAAGGAGTATTCCTGTCGGGATAGTAACCATTACTGTAAAACTAAAACAAACAGTTCTGTGAATTGTTTTACAAAAGTGAATATTAAAATTTAAAAATGCATAATAATATTGAGACTCTGAAGTTCGATTCTGACCGTGAAGGAACTAATTCGTTAACCTGTACAGAAAAATTTAAAAAATTATTTTACACTTCTTTAAATATTAAAATTGGCAAAAAAGTTAATGCTTGTTCATGTGCACAGGGGTTTAATAGTTAGCAATAATCTGTATGGCTATTAAAACCAATCTACTGCCGCTACTGTAATTGCCAACTTTAATATATAGTTAAATAATCCTTAATACTGTCGACAAATATTCGTCTTTCACTTCCCTTATCCAAAAAACGAAGCAAGCACTGTAACTGTCACTAGATGACGAAAAACAGGTTCTGTCTGTCTATCTGTCTGTTGTAGGTATAACTCAAAAAGTATATGTTGGGAGAAAGACGATTTTCCATGCGGATTATATATTATCCTGGTATGAGACCAAGAAAATGTCAGTAAAATGTATACAGGGTGAGCATCCTAAAAAATAAAATTTCCCCTATTTTTGCTTTAACTCAAGAAATATCACTTATAAGAAAGTAATATTTTGCACATAGCTTAAGTTTTAATCCGTGACGAACAAGGACATAGTTTGGACCCAACAAATACAGGAAAATGTTTTTTATTTTTACTTTTACCGAAAAATAGATACAAGTAATAATTTGCACATAGCTCAGGCTTTACCCTCGACGAAAATGAGACCCAACACACTTAGGATAAATAATGTTGTCAAGACAAAAAGGGGCAATGAATAAGTGCGTTGCGTTTAATAGTACTGCATCGCAGAGATCGGAACACTCCCGGGTGCGACAAATGGTCAAGCGTTGAAATGCATTCACAGGCGCTGAATTTCGACTCCCACCGCATTTAATGTTTTTTAAATTTTTGATTGATGTAATTTGCTTTACCAAGTGTTTCTTTTATTGTTTAATTATTATTAGAAACGTTAAGATATTGTTACCCCTAGTTTCGAGTAAAGCCCTTTACAGATTTTGTCACTATTGTTTAAATTTTTTGAACGTGCGTACACATTTCATTCTATGAAAATTATAAATCGCGTTTTAAATGCCATGTGAAGAAACGTAACTTAATCTCATCGCAGTATATTTTGTTGCAAATTTCTTAACTACCTCCCGAGAATATGACTAACTAGACTGCTTTACGTTCCAAGGACTGGTCGAGTTGACAACTCTCGGGTAAAAGCAGACCGATTAGTCATATGTCATTAGTAGTTAAGACAATGGAGAACGTGATCGATACACATATCAGAGACGGTGTACTGGTAAGCAATCCCCTTCACCGAGACCAGTTTGCCTAGAAGGCTTCGCCATCTCATAAGAAGGGTGGACCAAACGCTACAAAACAAAAAGATTTTTCTATGTGCCTTCTTGAATGTAGAATGAATTTTTGAAAATACATTCTTTAAATCTATGAGCATAAATCACCAGAAAATTTGAGATAGGAGAAATTCGCTTCAAGTTAAAGACTCCATGCTAAGAGGGAGAGTGGTATACATGTCACTACTGGATGAGACCTTGGCAGTCCAGGTGGCTCACAGAGAGAAGTAGTAGTAGTAGTAGTAGTAGTTGTGGGGAGACCGAAGTCTAGCAAGTAGGCCACCATAGGCCCTTTTTGCCAACCCCATGCCATCCCCTCAACCGCCTTCATTATCGTCCTCTTCAATGGGCTCTTCTCCCTGCTTAAACCTTCCTGATTTTCTAATGAAGATCAGAATTTCGGCCCAGGATAGGGAGTTCAACTCTTCCATTCGAAGCGTAGGTGCTCCAAAGGTTCTATACCTCAGTCGCTGGTACGCTTCGCATTCTCCCAAGTAGTGAAAGGACGTTTCCTCGTCCCTCCCACATCTTGGGCAGATGGGATCTTCCTCTACTCCTATCAGTGTTAGGTGTCTCTTTAGTTTACAGTGGCCTGTCAAGATCCCTATCAAAAGATTTGTGGTTCTTCGGCTCCTTCCCATTAGCCAGACCGATTTCTTTGAATCAAATCCCGCTATGTGGTACTTTGCCTGACGACAGCCCCTGCATCCTTTCCACTTTTCCTCGCTGGTCTTGTAGGCCCACCCGGTTAGGGCTGCTGAGACCTGCTGCTTTGTTATACCCAAAAAAGGTTCCGGTCCAAAACAAGTTTCCCCGGCTCCGAGTTTGGCTAGTTCGTCCGCCTTCTCGTTGCCTTGGACCCCCGTGTGTCCCGGGACCCAGATGAGCTCGACGTCCTTTTCCCTTGCCAATTCGGCTAAAGCATCTCCACATTCCTGGACAAGAGCTGATCTTGTCCTGGCCGAGAAGATTGCTTTTAGTGCGGCTTGGCTATCGGAGCAAATATAAATTTTTTGCTCTGGGGATATCCTGACCTCGTTCCTTGTTGCCAACGATAGGATGGCATAAACTTCTGCTTGGAATACCGTGGTGAATCTTCCTAAAGCATAGCTTTCTTGCACCCCCCGGCCTTCCACATAAATGCCTGCTCCAGAGGATTGCCTTTCCGCCACTCGAGAACCATCCGTGTAGCATATCAAGGCATTCGACTGGAGCTTAACCCTTTTTTGCTCCCACTGTTCCCTTGTTGGGATAGTGAGAGAGAAACCTTTTTCTAACCTTAGCCGGTCCTCTGCTTCGGTTACCCTGTAGGCTGATAGAGGTATTTCTCTAGCAGCCATGTCGGCGATCCTAGCATGGCCCGTGCGAACTCCCTGGTCATTCCATAGCCCCGTATCCCGCATTCTGAGGTGGGTAGCATGGCCTCTCTCTTTATCCAAGTGTCGAGGCCCGGGAGTCCCAGTATTACCTCCAGTGCGGCTGTTGGGGTTGTCCTCATTGCCCCTGTAATTCCGAGACAGGCTAGTCGTTGGACCTTTGCCAATCTTACGGAAATACTGGGGCGCTCTACACTAGGCCACCAGACCACTGAGCCGTACTGAACTCTTGGCCTTACTACCAATGTGTAGAGCCAGTGCAGAATCTTGGGGTTTATCCCCCAGTTCCTGCCTATAACTCTGCGCAACTGCCATAAGGTCGTTGTCGACTTCTTCACCGTCCTGTCGACATGCGACCTCCAACTTAATTTGCTGTCGAGGATTACCCCCAGGTACTTGACCTCTTGCACTAATGCAAGTGGCCTTCCGTACATAATGGGTATCCTCAGACCCTGAAGTTTTCGTCTTTTTGTGAAGAGAATGATCTCAGTCTTTAGTGGGTTTACCGACAGACCTTTCTCTTCACACCATCTTTCAATAATCCTGCAAGCTACCTGCATTCTATCGCAAACGACGTTTAGGAACCTGCCAGTAACAAGTACCAGTCCATCGTCTGCGTATGCTTGTGCATAGAAGCCCTCTTCCGTTAGGCATCCCAGTAGACCGTCCATTATAAGACACCACAGGTGAGGTGAGAGGCAACTGCCTTGCGGGCAACCTCCCGTCACCCTGGCCCTCACTGAACAGTCCCCTAGGTTTGCCAACTGACCAGAACGGGAGGGGTTTCCCTGGCCTGTAAGGCTTGACATATTGTAGCCGTTCTTGCCTTGTCAAATGCGCCTTCAATGTCAAAAAGTACTGCAAGGGCCACTTCCTTATAGTGTAGTGCCCTTTCGACCTTGTTTCGGTCGATCTTCCACGTCTGTATGCGTGCTGATTCCTGTGGAATGGGTGTGTTCTTATTACCCTTTCCGTTAGATGCCTATCAATGATCCTTTCCAAGGTCTTTAAAAGAAAGGATGTAAGACTGATGGGCCTAAATGATTTGGCAGTTGTGTAGTCCTCCCTTCCCGTCTTGGGAATAAAGACCACTCTGGCTGCCTTCCACTGTTCTGGGACCCATCCCATTGCTACGCTGGCCCTATATACCCTTACTATATGTGGAAGAAGGATATCCAGGCCTTTCTGAAGCAATGCTAGGAAGATCCCATCTGGCCCCGGCGACTTAAAGGGATCAAACTCCTGTACTGCCCATGTGACTGCACCTTCCGTTATAATTCCCTCAGCGAACTGCCAGTTCTCTCTAGGAACTGGTTCCTGTTCCGCTATGGGTGCTAACTGGATGGCGCCGTCTCCTGGAAAGTGGACTTCCAGGAGATGTTGTAACGACTCCTCTCTGGATGTTGTCCACATCCCATCGGCCTTTTTTAGCGCTCCTACTGTTTGACTAGTTTCGCGGCTTAAGATTTTCATCAGTCTAGCAGAGTCTGATACTGAGTTTAACTCTGCACAGTATTTCTGCCAGCTAGATCTTTTGCTGCGCCTTAACTCATTTTTAAACCTATTCCTGGCCGTTTTGAAAGTGTCCCATGAGGCCTGTGTCCCTTCTCTGATAGCTCGATTAAAGAGTCGCCTGGATTCCTTGCGCAGATCGGCTAGAGTGCCGGTCCACCATGGTACCCTACGAACTCGAGCCTCCCTGAGAGGACAAGCCTCCTCATAAGCTGAGACAATTTTACTTGCCAGTTGCTCTACGTCTTTACTTAATTGTTCTTTTGTGCATATACCTTCCTCTGGTTGGCCTCCTTGGCGAACGAGACTGGAACGATAGCTTTCCCAGTCTGTTGCCCTGGGGTTCCGGTAGGGAATTTCCAGAGGCTTGTCGGAATTCATTTCCATTCTCATCATACGATGATCAAATGTCACGATATCCGACGTCACTTTCCAGTTTTCAATATTGATTGAAAAACACCTAGAGGCCGCTGTAATGTCAATTACCTCCTTTCGGATGCTATTGACAAAAGTGGGCTCTGTACCTTTGTTCATTATCTCAAGATCCGTGGACGCCAAATATTCTAGTAGGGTTTCGCCCCGAGGGTTAATGTCTGAGCTTCCCCACACCGAATGATGTGCATTGGCGTCACATCCGACAATTACCGGAAGACCTTTATCTCTCGCAAACGATATTAAGCGTTCGAATTCCTCCGTAGGTATACGCGCGTCATCCGAGGGAAAATAGGCGCTTCCTACTACTACCTTATGGTTTCTACCACCTACCTGATACTCCAGAACCGCTGCAGTGAGGTCCTTGGTTCCCAGCTGCGGTAGTGGTACCATGCTGAGATCCCTGGACACCATGATACAGGTCCTGGGTCGATCGTTTACTTCCTCGCCAACCACTACATCGTAGTTGGCCATCCTCAGTCCCCTGACCTTATTCCTGTAAACATACGGTTCTTGAATGAGGACTATTTCTCTCCTGCCAGTTAGGGCGCTCATCAGCTCTGCCGTAGCACCCCTACTGTGCTGAAGATTGATCTGACTTACCCGCAGTTAATCCATTATGGGGAGTTAATGGTGCGGGGGCTGTGGTTCTTTCAGTTGTCCTTCTTGGCCTGCTTTGACACACCGGCCTCAGAAGAGTCCTGGCGGACTGCTCCACTCCACGTCGGCACCCTTCGCACTGCGAGAGTAACCAACTGGTAGTAGAGCTGCCACCCAGACTCCTCCAGAGTTCGGACAGTATCTCCGCTGACCATGAAGGTCAAGAACCACCCTCCTGGTCCTCCTGTCGTCTGAACATGCCTCCATTGCTCCACTCTTAGTGAGCGGTTCTGCATGGAAAGCATCTGCCTCAGCTTTTCCAGGTCAACCTCCTCTTGGCTTCTGAGCCAGAAACCCACCTTCTCTGGCCATGGTGCCTCCGATGCCCTTGTTGGGGCAAAGGTGACTCCCTCGGCACTGAGAGGTGTCCAGCCCTCCAGCCATCTTGCTGAGGTGTCGTCCTGGGCAGTGACTAAGAACCAGCCTGGTTCCACTAGTCCTGAGTTCCTAAACCGGAGTTCTGGCCCCTGGGGACCCTCTTCGGGGCCTGCCATGGCACTGAACATCTCGGCAACTATGTTCGCTCTAATTGCCTCAGCTTCCTTTGGGAGAACCTGACCATCTGGTCGGTCAGACCTGATTACGACCTGGTTCTCCCTATTAGGCGGCTTCGGCTCCGTTGCTCGCTGGGACTTAGCCGTGGTTTTTCTCGAAGGATGAGAAGCCTTGGCTTTCCCTGCTTGCTTCGGTAAGCTTTTTGGCCTTTTTTCAGTGCGCTCTGGAGGAGTGTCATCACTCCTCGGTCTCTTAATGGTCGGTCGGGTACCTGAAGGACCTGGTTGGCCTTCCGTTACCCTGACTCGTCCCATGGAGTGCGTGATGAGCTCTATGGGTTTGCGTGCAGCAGCCCCTTTTGCTCTCCTCGCCTCCGGACCTCTTATTTTTCCCGAGGGCTGTCTCTGCAGCTTACATGGGCCCCTAGGTTGCTGGCCCTGGCCACTCTTTGGAGAGTCGCCTGGACTTGCTTCCCTAGGACCCTTGTCAGCCGCTTCCTGGGAGGAGTGTTCTGCCTGGCTTGCCTGGGCCGATGGACCCTGGCCTTCCCGCAGTTCCCTCCGTTTTGCCCTCTCTTCTCGCCTCTTAAGCGTTCTGGTCTTACGCTTATTTTCCTTTCGCTTCTCTTTGCGACGGGCCTCCCTAGCTGCTTTATCCATGGGGGAAACGCTAGTCTCCCCCTCGGATTCGCTGCCTGATGACCCGAGAAGCAGTTCCTCTTTCTCCGAATTTATTTCGGAGCCTTCCTCTTTTACTTTTTTGGAGCTAGGGTGCTCCGTGTTTTGTGGCACGTTTGAATCGAATTCCATTTCTAGTTCCATTTCATACTGTTTTTAAGGGGGGTGTGTATTTTGTTTCTGTTTGTGCTTGTTCTGTGTTAGTGTACGTGAAGTGATATGAGTGATTGCTTTGGGGTTGGGGTCCTCCGTGTACCAGTTTCCGCGAAATATCATGGTAGAGCTGGTCCCGATTAGGAGGTCTGGGCCGCCGCTGACGAAGCCCCCCGAGATACGCAGCAGGGCCCTATTCCAGGCACCACCTGGCACTACTACATACCACGGGATTTTTCGACGGTTGAAAGGGCAGCCCCCTACGCTGGTTAGGAAAGGGTGGGCCCCTATACTACCCGTCGGCCCAGGTGTGCCATACCTGGTTTCTAAGCCAGCTACCACTGCCAGATCAACCCAACCAGGGCCCCACCTCGATACTTCTTGAAAAACGGAGATACCGGTCTTCCCTGCCCCCGTGTACATGTTATGTAGATGTGTTTATTGGGTGTATGTGTAAATGTGTGTGCTGTCCTTTTAGGTCGCCTCTTACGCCAGGCAGGACATACCGTGGGACTATTCTACGGGTCTAAGCCCGACGCCGGACCCCACACGGCGTTTATTTTCAGGTAAACTACTCTTTTTGTTCATGACACGGCAAAATTTTATTAAGAAAAGTTGTTCAGAAACAGAAATTATGGCCCTATACAAAATTTCAGAAAGATCTGTCGATTTAGATTAAATTTTTAATAAATTCAATAATAATAATAATAATAGTTTATTCTAAGTCGACATATCCTTCTGAAATTTTGCATAGGGCCATAATTTCTGATTCTGAACAACTTTTCTTAATAAAATTTTGCCGTGTCATGAACAAAAAGAGTAGTTTACCTGAAAATAAAATACAATTTATACAAAACTGAAACTTGCGATAACTTCTTTAGTATTCATTTTAAGACAATAGTGTATTAAGACTTTTATATCACAAATTCATTTTTATTTCAAGTTTTTGAAAAATATACAGGGTGTTCCATTTAACAAAAGTAAACTTTTCCAAATTTCGCGAGAAGGCGATGTTCAATTGTTTTTCTGTTTTCGCCATTCTAATCAACAGAAAAAATGCCACTAGTTTGCTAATTTAACCGATATCGTACGTCCAATAATAAAGAAGTTAGCAATAGTGCACACTTCGTTTAAAACACCCTGTATATTAGAATTACAAGAACTTGGTGGGTGGGAATCCACCAAAGTTGCAAGAGGTTATTTGGAAAAACTTCTAACAAAAAAAGTTTGAATTGCTCAAAAGATTTAGGTTCCGATTCATTCATCAAATTCCTCAATACCAGGAAACTTGTCGGTCACTAATGCAAATGTGAAGTAACTTGCTTCTAAAAGGTACTGTTCGTGCTTTATTACGCCACGACGATTCATTTTGAAGGGCTGACTATAATCAGGTAAGATGGCGTTTTTCTGTTTGTTATTCTCCTATTAATTGCATTCCTTTAGCTCTTAACCGACAGTTTCACTTGATGGTTTTAAAATAAGCTCCTATCTGATAATTTTGGACCTGGAGGCTAGTGTCCTGTCCCATTAAAGAACGTTATCTGCCTTCAGCGTCGATGCTGCCAGGAGAAAAACGTTCGACTTTTTTGTCAGCTTCCCCTGGGAAGCCGTTGCATCACGTTAGGTGTTGATTCAGCTGAATAACCTGCAGTAGCGACCCTTTGACAGCGCAGTCCCTAGGAATTACTGGGCTCTGAAGGTTAGTGATTTCGGTTAATTGTGGACAGTTACACGGACTGGTTATTCCGGGATTAATATTATATTACATTATCTTCAATTCTTGAAATTTAAATTCTTACATTCCATAACGATCGGTATTTAAAGTTTAAATTTATATTTCCCGTTATTGCTAACATGTAAAGTTTAGACGCATACGTTCAATCAGTTTTAATATTTGAAGTTTAAATGCGTATACTTAATTACAATTAACATTGAAGGCTACAATTTATATGTGTAATCAAAGCTTTGTAAAAGGAGCGTTCACGCTTGTTGCTTTCAATAGCCTGAACAGAAAGGTTTTTTTAAATGACAGCGGTATTCATACCACTCGATTTATTTGTGGTTAGAATTAATTGAATAACCCAAAGGGGGTTTCTCGGTGCATGTCGCAACTTTCATTTAACTTGAACAGCTCTACTATGACATTATTTGTGATCAAATTGTTTTGATTATTTATTATTGAATTACCATACTTTCAATTTATTTGCCAACACATAATTACAATGGTGGCTGGTGCCCCGCCTTTCGGCATTACACCAGCCTGTTTTGCGTCCTGTATTCTTTGCCGTGGACAACGTACTAACTAATGTAACTAACGCTAATCTAAATATATTTACCTAAATTAAAGTAATGCTAACCTAACCTAGACTAAACTAAAGGCTGTGATTCGCGTCCCTTCACTGCCACTGCACTCGCGCGACGTTTATGCTGTCCTGCTTAATGCTTAAACCTACCCTAAGCCTTACGCTAGTTAAACTAGTTAACCTATATTGCACCGCACTAAACCACACCGATCTGGCCGCAATCAGTCAGCACTCACCCGGATCCACTGTTTGTGCGCCTCACTCGCGATCCGGTTTGAGGCGCTGAATTTTGGAGGCGAACTCTTGAAGAGTCAGCCACCACTCCCTCTCTCCGGATAGCTGTCTCGCTTCCTCTATGGTGGTTGGCCAGGCCAGGCCCCGCGAGGCCAGTCGCGCATCGGCGGTTCCACGGTGGAGTCGTTCGAGGGGGCACCGCAGGATGACGTGCTCGGGGGTGTCGTCTTCCTCCCCGCAGGCGCATACTGGGTCGTCTCGTTTGCCGATCCGGTGGAGGTAGGAACCGAAGCCCCCGTGTCCAGTGACGAGCTGTACAGTGAGATGGTCCAGGCGGCCTACAACGTCGCGCCTGATGGCGATTGTTGGAATCAGGCGCTCTACCGGCCTACCGGTGGTGGCCGTGCGCCAGCGTGCCTCCCACTGCTCCGCTTTGAGCAAGGCAAGTCGCCTCTTGCAGAACGCCCGGCTCACGACGTCGAATGCCGGTGCCTCTTCTGCTGCTGCCGCCTCCTTGGCCAGCTCGTCGGCACGCTCGTTCCCCTCGATCCCGACATGAGCCTTGACCCAATGTAGCTTGACGGAAGCTGCTTCTGACAGCTCCCTGAGCAAGGAGTGGACTTCCACTTGGAGTTCGGTAGGCTTCCTCATATGCTGCAGGGCCTTGAGTACGGACCTGCTGTCCGTCAGGACCGAGATCGCTGGGAATGCGTAGAGGTTGGCCCGGATGTATTGCAGCGCGGCTCGCAGTCCGACCAGCTCGCACTGAAAGACGGTGCTCCAGTCGGCGAGCTTCACCTTCCTACTGTAGATCTCGTGGACCCCGCGCATAATCACGAAAGCGGCTCCTGCTGCACCGTTGTCTTGTCTGGAGCCGTCGGTGTAGCACCGGATGATGTGCGCGTCGTCCTCGGTCAAGGAAAATGTTGGGGCGAAAGTCTCGGCGGGATGCTCGACCGTGCCCATGTCCACGGTGCCTTCAACCTCTCTGCCCTCAATGCCTAGTAGGCGGAGCTGTGCCGGGTCCCTCTGGATTATGGCGGCCCTTCGCTGTTGCAGCTCCTGGAGCGACAGGTCGATGGGCGGGATGTTGCTGAGCACCAGGGCTGCTTCAGTTGACACCGTGGCGTACGCTGCGGCGGCTTTGACGATGAGTGTCCTTTGGGCGCTTAGCAACTGCTTACGCTGTTTCACTCTGCAGCCTTCGGCCCAGATCGGCGCCGCATAGAGGATGGCGGGCTGAACGGCGCCCTTGTACACCCGTGCCAGGGCGTCCCCCTTGAAGCCCCAGGTTAACCTAGCTGCCACGCGAATCTTGTGGGCGATCTCTTTGCCCTTGCTGCTGGCCGCCTTGATGTGCTGGTGCCATGAGAGCCGGAAATCCAGCACCACGCCGAGGTACCTGATGGTGTCGCTGCAGTACACTCGCTCGCCTCCAAGCACAAAAGTCGGACGCTGCTGCCGCGGGGTCTTTCCGAAAAACAAGGCATCGGTTTTGGCCGCGTTGAAGGCGAGCTTGCTGCCCAGGGCCCACTCGTGCAGCGTCTGCAGTGCCTGGTTGGTGCGGGTCTTCAAAGTTTTATATTGGCGCGCACTAGTCACCAGAAGCGTGTCGTCTGCGTAGCCGAATATCGCGCTCCCTTCCGGCAGTTGCTCGCGGAACACACTCTCGTATAATAGTTTCCAGAACGTGGGCCCGGAGCACGAGCCCTGAGGGCACCCACGCACTACGTCCCGTGACACCACGCTGTCAGGTAAACACACTTCCGCAACGCGACCCGAAAAGTAGCTCTTCGCCAAACGCAACCAGTTCCCCGGGAAGTCGCGGCGTTCTAGCTCCCACACGATTTTTGGCCACCAGGCGTTATCAAAGGCGCCGGATATGTCTAATGATACCACCGCACAATAATCACCCCGCGCCCAATGGCCCTTCACGGTGTTCACTACGGCCTCCACCGCGTCCGTAGTGGACCTGCCCGCCGTAAAACCGTATTGTCTGGAATTGAAGCCGCCACTTCGCCACACCGCGTGCTCAACCCGAGTTGCGATAATCCTGTCGAGCACCTTCCCAAGTACCGGCAGGAGGCTAATAGGCCGAAAGCTGCGCGGGTTTGTAGGATCACCCGCGTGCGGCTTGGGAATCAGCTTGACGGTCTGTACCTTCCAGCATCGGGGGAACGTACCGTACTCCAGGCATCTGTTGTAAAGTGCGACAAATGCCTCTGGTCGCGTCTCGAAGGCCCACTGTGCCGCGTCCGCGGTGACTCCGTCGTGGCCCGGCGCCTTGGCGGGGGTCATCCTAGCAAGAGCCCGCCGGATCTCATGCTCGCGGATGGGCGGGTCGTCGTTCCCTCCTTCGGCCGCGTCCCACGACCGCCGGATCGCCCCCTGCACTGTGTCGTCCTCGGCTGGGTTGTCCCCCGGGAAGAATACTTCGAGGAGGTAGGCCGCTGTTTCCCTGGCTCCGGTGGTCATGCTACCATCGCTCCTACGGATATCGGTGGAGTAATGGCAGGTTCTGCGGCCCCGCAGGACGCGGTACGCTATGCCCCACGGGTCTGCTTCGCTGCTCCTGCTGCAGAATTCCTGCCACTTGTCTTTTCGGGTCCGTAGGATGAGCTCCCGGTAGGCTCGGTGCGCCTCTTGGAATTCTTGCCGGTATGCCTGGCGCTGGGGGCAACAGGCTCGTTGAAAGCGCCGGCGCAGCCTACGTGCCGCGGATCTGGCCGCCGAGAGGGCAGGTGTCCACCACGGGACGCTCTTCTGGAAAGTCTTCCGCAGGGGCATAGAGGCCGCGCACGCATCCACCAGTGCCTCGTTGAAGGACTCCGCTGCTTCATCGACCGCTTCCGGCGTCCGCGCTCCTTGCAACTCGGCGCGCCACCGCGTCGACCGACCTGGAGAAAGCGTCGCGGAACTTTGTCCAGTCGGCCTTCCTGTTGCAGAACAGTCTTCGATGAGGTGCTCTGGCGCCGTCCGCCGTCCGTGCGATCTGCCAGGTGATGAGGCGGTGGTCGGAGAGGGTCTCCTCCTCCTCTGCCACGCGCCAGCCAGAGACTCGTGCGAACATGCTCAGGTTCGATGCCGTGAAGTCGATGTGACTGCTGCCCTGGTGCCCCGCGAACGTTGGAGGTCCATTGGTATTCAGGACGGTAAGGGCCTTCCTGTCGAGCAGCTCGGCGATCTCCCTCCCTCGCTGGTCCTCGTCGGCTGAGCCCCAAAGGGGAGATTTCGCGTTAAAATCCCCTCCCATGATGACGCCCCTCTGCGCCGGGATTTTGCTAAGTGCGTTTTCGATCCGCTGCAGTAGTTCCGCCTCAGTGAGGTTGACGTTCCTTCTGCAGGCAACCGGTGGTAAGTACACCGACACGGCGTAAAACGGCCCGACGGGGGTGGTGACTTCGGCGACGGTCACAAACTCGCACGAGGCGTCAACCACAAGCATGGTGGTAAACGTATTGTTCGTCACAATAATCGCACTGCGCGGCCGGTCAACGCGACGCGCTAGGGTCATGTAGGCATGCGGGAACCCGATCACCTGTTCTCCTCGCGTGTTGGGCTCCTGGACCAGAAGAATGTCGAGGCTGGCCTCCAAGACGATTTTCGCCAGGCTGGCGGTGGCTGCCCTGCCCTTCCCCAGATTGAGCTGGGCGCATCTGATCGGCCCCGGGTTTGAGGGGGGTATGGGCGAGTGGGGCGAGTCAGCAGCCATTGTAGTCAATGCTACCCGTTATGGCCCACTTCTTCCTTTGGTAGGTAGGGCACTCCTCCGACTGGGTGTGGTGGTTGGTGGGGATCTGTCCTCGTCCCTCCGCGTTGGCCCGCCTGCAGACAATGCAGCAGGTCCGGGAGGAGCCGCAATCCCGGAATCGGTGGCCGCTCTCCCCGCACTTTCCGCAGACCTGCTCATTCTCGCAGTCACTGGCACGGTGCCCGTATGCATGGCACTGGTAGCATTGCATTATGCTAACGTGGTCTTCCGCCCAAACGCGCTGCCACGTCAAGTTGATCGGCGTCTCAAGTAGGGCCTTGCGGAGTCCGGGAGCGACCTCGAACACAACGCTGACCCTTGGATTTCCACCTTTGCCGCCAAACTTGTACCGTTCCTTCAACTCCGCGCGAAAGGCGACCGCACCACCTCGAGCCGCGACCAGGTCCGGATTGTTTGCCGTCATTACTTCAACTAGGTTGGTGCTCTCTTCCTTGTCCACCCGCGGGAGGACCATTCGCGGCCACGTCTTCTGAACTGCGGTGGGGCGGAGTCGGTCTGCCGCTGCCGTCGCGATGCTGAGGCGGAGCTTCTCCGCGTCCTCCTTCGCCGCGCACTCCACGATCACGCCTCCGTTACGGGCTCCCCGAACCGCCGCGACAGCGATGTTTGCCTCCCTCGGGTTCACTGCCTCTTTCAGCATCTGCCGTGTCTCCTTTGTGGTCTGCCCTTCTCTCTGCGGAGCCACACTGACTGCAAATGTGGCCGGTCTGGTCCTCGGCTTGCCTGTTACCCCAGCGTACGTCATCTGCCCTACAGGGGGGGCGCCATTGTTTGATCAAATGCCCTCGCCTCATACTTAATAATGACGGCGTCCCTAGTCCTGATCTCCTTCTCTTTCTCGGCAAGTTCGTGCCTCAGCTCGCGCATGACACCCACGATTTGTAGCACACTGTCGCGTATCTGATCTGCAGCGTCCCGAGCTTTCCTCCGATCTTCAGTCCGCATGGTTGCTGACTTAAAGGGGATCCGTTCACAGATGCTGCTGTGCCCCTGCCTCACCAGCGCTAGAAGCTTTTCCTCTGGGGTGTCTCCCACCATGTGGTGGAACCGTCTCTCCTCGTGGCTGCTCCCGCTCCTATCGTCGTAGTTGCCTTGGCCGCTGGGTTGGCTGTTCTCGCAATCCTGGCTGAGCTCCGGGTCGCTAAGCGTCAAGGTGCTGCGTTCCTCGGCGCTGTTGTGGGGTGGGCTTGTTTCCAATCCTTGCCCCACTCCCGGCTCGTCGTGCGCTTGCTGCCTCAGGCTGGCTATTGATACTGCGCGTTTGCGCGTGATAGGCAGCGGGGTCCTTTCTGGTGCCATCCCGTCGCTTCCCCTCAGAGGGGGGGGGGAGCACTCGAGCGCGCAAGCCAAGTTCAGTTTATCTCTGTAGCACTAACACTCGTACATGCTCGCACTTAGTCAGCTAAACACGCTTGGCGGTACCCGTTACAGCGAACGATGGAGTAACCCGACAAAACGCGACAACAAGGTTAAACAAACAAAGAATTAAATATGTACAAAGTGTTAAGACAAACAATCTAAACTACACAGGTCGAAACATGGTGAAAACAATGGATCGGCACTGTACACAACTGACAGATTCACAAATTCAGATTCACAAATACAGCCAAAGCAAGAGAAGTAGTTCGACAGAACACGACAAACAAAGAAACAAGACTATACATGCAACACAAGATATACAAGTTATAATAGACTAGCCTAAATAGACACAGGACAAACAAAGTAAAGTCAATAAATCATTGCGTAAAATTCACATATATAACCAACCAAACAAGGAGTTCAAAATGTACAAGATATAATAATAACTAACCTAGACAAACACAATATACAACAGAGCACAGCCGAACGATTAGCACTTTGCGAAATCCGTTAGTAGGTAGGGGATAGAATTGCTGATTTACCTATCCATGCGCATTTCGCAGTAGTTAGGGACAAGAGTAACTCAACTATTTATGCGCATTACTCCTGCCACCTCCTGTGCTCCTGGTACCCGGATCGTCTAAAATACCGCGAATCTCGCGAATTTCGCGGCGCTCGCGGTTTATATCGCGATGTCGCGTCTGAACTTTATCCCACACTGGCTCACCCACGAATTGCGGCAAAGTTTGTGACTCGCGACGAATAAATTTGGTTCCGCGAATCAAGTAACACTCGCGAGGAATCGAGGCTGAAATTTTCCCCTAAGTCTCGCCACCGCTTCGCAAGAGGGGGCAATAGGCACGGCCCTTCGGAGCTCCCGGGGCCCCACAGCTCACGGGATAGGACTTCGACCCCTGTGACGGGGTTAACCTCACTATTTCACAGTCGCGCTGAACTTAGAAAAATTTTTCTTCTTCACGGAGCTGCCGGGGACACGTCCGCTCCCAATGAAGTCTGGACCCGAACTTGAATTACCATACTATAGATTATTCAGTAGTTATTAAATAAACGCTAGTCATTTGTAGTTTATTTAAATTATTCGAAATCATCTGATTTCTGGCGCCCATATCTTTTCTTTTGAAGACTTTGCAGGGTACACAGCTGGTGGTTTGAACCCACGACCATATCGCCGAATTTGAGTTAGCTTGGCCATCGCGGTAAGTGAAGATTTTTAGAGCTTTCGTGTAGTACGAACTTTAAGGGGGTTGATCTGCGATTTTTACTACCATCGATTATTTTAATTAATTAACCGCAAGTCAGCTTCTTTATCGTTTCATACTTTTCAGATTTAAAATAGTTGCTCTGAGTATTATGCTATAGATCAGGGCTGTCCAACACGTGGCCCGCGGACCGCATGCGGCCCGTCAGGATATTTTTGCGGCCCGCGGATCGATATGTACTATACTTTCAGAAAACATGAATCTGTAATATAAATTATAAATGATTGAAAACAATATAATATAGGTACATAGGACAAAAATACAAAAATGTATCATTAGGAAAACAATTTTTACTTTATCTGGCAAAACACTCCCGGCCACCTGCGGTGCAAGGCTTGTCTTGTCCGTTGTCTCCGTCTGGCAGTTGCCACCAAAATGAATGGCCCTGTAGTAATCAGACACCTGTTTTTGATTGTTTTTTAGTAGTGTTTTGTTCTTCTAGTTGTTAATTGTTTTTAATTAATGATTATTTTGACAGTTCTTACTTATCAACAAATGTCATTTTATCTAGCTTATGTATCTCTATACGTAAATTTCTATTAATTGATGCAAATTTTTTCTTTTGTCGATATCTTAAGAGCACAAAAGAATAAACCTAAAGTACATTTGAATTTTTTTGTTTAGAATCACCTCTAGAACACATGGTGTAAGTTTTTCGGTTACCTCAGGCAACACCCTGTATATCTCTTTTATGTTTCAATGATTTTTGTAAAGTAACCTAAGCTTCTTGAATAAATAAATCGTAGTATTCAAATATACACATTTTATATTTATTACAAATCACTCACAAAGTCGCATATGACACATTTTATGACGGGGCTCTCATAACCTTCATTTTTTTTACAGTGGCCCCTGGGCCATTTGAAGTTGGACAGCCCTGCTATAGATGGTACTCAATATTTCCAAATTTAATCATTTTAAAATTGTTGTAATGCAAAACCCTGTATATTTTTGCATTTTCGAAAAACCCTTTTAATGATCTTGATTTTGACTACTTGCTCATAACCCTAAAATCAGATGTTTATTAATACATATTCAAGTTAAAAAAATATATATCTTTCCAAAACCCAGTCATCTGGCACACCGTTAACGGCGTACTGGGTGATGTAGTCAGCGTCATGTCTTTGACGACTGCCTTACTTTCCCTACTTCCGCAACTGCGGTTTTAGTACCCAATTTTTAAAGGGACTGAGTGGGTCGTCCGAAAGTTGCCAGATTTGGGACTTAAACCCCGTACCGTGGCACTGCAGCCTGACGCCCTAATCGCTCGGCCATGCTGGCGATCCTTATTATATGTACTTTGTAAAAATATATTGTTAACTATTTGCTGATGCTTTTTGTTTACAGATTATTTATGTAAAATGTATGACAGGTATTCCAAAATACTTTGATAGAACAGTTTTTTAAAATAAATGGTAATGCACTTAAATTTAGATGTATCTACTTCAGGATAGTCGGAAGCTGATTACGAAGAGAAATACAACTCATCTTCCGATTCTGTGTCAGATTCTTCCAAACCCTCTCTCTCTATGAGTTACGGTCTTTCGCTGATTTGATTTTTTTTCGTAGATTTGTACCGGTCAGATCGCTTATTTGATCTACCCATCGCTTTGGTGAACGTCCTCGCAACCTTTTTTCCTTTATCTTGCCTTGAACTACTAGCTTTCCCAAGTTGTCATCACTGCTCCTAGTTATATGTCCAAAATATTGGAGTATGCGTCGTTGGACAATTGTTATCAGCCTTGTTATACCGATTTCTTCCAAGATAGATTGGTTGGTCCTGTGTTTTGTCCAGGGTATCCGCAGTCAGAGGCTACAGTAGCTGTGAGGTTGGCTAGATGATGCTGGATGCCTTCATTTTCATATTGTATTAAGATTTTCTTAAGTTGTTTGGTAGCCTGGTTTAGCGCTCCTTTGTCTCTATCTGACCGAATAGTTTGCCAGCGTTTTCGGAGGCGTCTTTTTTTCAGTAGTTTTTTCTTTTATAATTGAAGGACAGTTGTTGGTGTTAGGGTTATTCCTTATGTTGGGTGTGATTCCAATGCAGCTTGTTGGATTATGTTGGTAAAATCTAGTGTGGCTTCTTCGATGTCGTAATTAGTTTTTAGAGGTTTTTCAGATTTATTAAATTAGATAGACTGCTTCTAATGTAGTCCCGATCTGTCTTGGAGTTGTAGAGTGTGGGTCGTGCTTGAATGTGTGTTAAATCTGTATTAATTGTGACTATAAGAGAGGAATGGTCTGCGGTTAGTTCTAAGCAGAATTTAATTGTAAGTTGTCCAATGTTTAGGCCTTTTATAATGCAAAACTCGATTAAGTCCGGGATTTTTCGGTGGTCTATAGGCCAGTACGTAGGCTCACCAGAAGATAAATATTGCAGGTTATTTGCATGTATGGCAGCTAGTAATTCACGTCCATCGGTTCTTGTAATCCGAGAGCCCCAATCTTGATGCTTAGCATTAAAGTGGGCTGCTACAAAGTATCTATTTCTTAGACTTTGGAAGAAATCGGTGAAATCCTCTTGTTTAACCCTCCAGTACCCGTTCAAAATTCTAAGACATCAGCACCGGTCTCGCAGTCCGACACCCCTCTGCCACCTCCATAAAAATAATGAGATATCTTATGGCATTAGTTTCTTGTTCACTAACGTCTTTATAATCAGATATTTCCTGTTCAGTGTCACTGTTCATTTCCCTAGTTTCCAATAAATAGTAACATGGCCGCCGGTGATGACGTGGATGACACGGACGCGACGAAAAACGCGTTTAAATGTTGCAAAACCAAGAACACCAACAATGTAGTGTGTATAAATTGCGAACATATGGCACAGGTCGTGCCTAAAAAGAGAAAATCCGAATACAGTGAGTGAAAAAGATGCCAAAGTCAAGTGTTGTGAAATTTCAAACAGGTTAAGAGCTGAGCCAGAAGTAAACAACAAAAATTTACAAATCGAAAATGAGATGCTGAGAAAACTCATTCAAGAAAAACATGAAAAGTATGACCTTCTGTTGGAAAACAAAGCATTATTGGAGAAACACAACAGTTTATTAGAAGAGAAAATTCAAAGGTTAATGGAATCATCCAGCAATAACATGAGCAGAACATTCAGTCAAGTAACAATGCAGCCAAGGACAAGGTCCGCTATAAATAAAACTAGCAAGTCAGTAATTGATAGAGTAAATACAGATGGTGGCAAAACAACCGAAATATCACAAACATCTAAAGAAGAATTGGAAACTATTCGAAAAAGAAAGATGAATGACGTTATCAATTTAACCAAAGACAACCGTGGGACATCAAACGCAGGTGTACAGGAAGAGACTGAAGGCTTTCAAAAAATTCAGTATAAAAAAAGATATGTAAAGAAAAGACTAGGGACAGGAACTGTAACGGATGAAGACAAGAACAACGGTTTTACAGGAGCTGAACCAAAGGTATCGCTGTATGTGTATCGAGTAAAAAGACACGTTACAACGGAAATGGTAAAAATACATATTCAAAAAACAACCCAACTTCAATGTTGAAAGTGTAGAAGTGAAAGAATTACCCTCAAAAATAAATCAACTAAAAAGTTTTGTCGTAACCGCCCCGTTAGAACGCAAAGACGAAATGTATGAGCCTAGTTTTTGGCCTCCAAATGTGGGCATAAAGAGATTTAATTTTGCACTTTATGACAGAAACAAACAAGCAGGAGATTTTTTAGGGTAATTACAAAGGATAAGTTACAAGAACAGATTACAGGAACAGGTCAATCACACCAGAAAGTCAAGTCAATAAATGATAAGAAAAGTTGGTCAAATAGAAGTGATATCAGTTTAATACATCAAAATGTGCAGTCACTAGGCAATTCGATAGACAAAATTAACTTTTATCTTCAAGATCATAGTGAATGCAGAGTATTATGCATAACAGAACACTGGAAAACGGCAGATCAATTGGAACCATTGGCCATAAAAGACTTTAAATTAGCGTCAATGATATGCCGTGAAGAAGGAAAGCATGGAGGAGCAGCGGTATTTGTACGAGAAGGAGTGAAGTGGAAAAAAAGACAAAGTCTAACTAAAATGTCAGTGATAGGTCATTTTGAGTGTGCGGTAGTAGAATGTAGTATAAACAAAAATGATATGATTATAGCATCTATATATAGGCCACCTACAGGTAATATTGATATATTTTTTAATAAGTTAGAGCAGTTATTGTCAAACATTTTTCTAGAAGATAAGATCATAATTATAGGTGGTGATCTAAATATAGAGATGAAGGATCAAAACAAGACCAGGGGTGACTTGTTTTCATTAATAAATTCATTTAACATTTACGCAACAATTGATGATTATACTAGAATAACAAAAAACAGTAAAAGTGGGGTAGATAATATATTTACAAATGTTGATGTTTATGAATGTAGAGTAATCGAACCTCATGTGTCAGATCACTCAGCACAAAAAATCACTTTTAAAATTGAGAAGAGAACAGCTAATTTAAAAGAATATCGCAGATTCTTCAGTGAAAATGCTAAAAGAGATTTTGTGTGCCAGTTAAAGCAACAAGACTGGAGTGAGGTATACTCGTATGAGGTTGAAAAATCAAATGTAAATAAACAATGGCATGTGTTTTTGAGCCAATTTCTTGCTTTTTTTAATGAATGTTTTCCATTTAAATGTTGTAAAAATAAAGTAGGAAGGTCATTTTATAACACAGAACAAGCACAAGAATGTAAGAGTAGGTTAGACGTGCTACTTGTATTAAGTAGAAATAATATGGCATATAAGGCATTGTACAATGAAACAAAAAAAGAATATGACAAAATTTTGGAATGTTCACGATCAAAAACTTATGAAGATAAAGTTCGTAATTCAGATAACAAAGCGAAAACGATGTGGTCAATTTGCAAAGAGATCAATGGAAAATCTGCCAATAAAACAGATTGTCAGATTAAGGGTGAACCAGATGATATTGCACGAGAGTATAATTAGTATTTAATAGATTCCATTCCAAATTTATTGACAACCATTAAAGATGAACCTTTTTCTTGTCAAATAGAGGAAAACAATAAATCTATGTTTGTTAAACCGACAACATCAGAGGAAATTCTAAACATTATTAAAAACTTAAAAAATAAACACAGTCATGGGGAGGATGAAATACCACCAACAATTATAAAAACTTGTGCAAATGAGATAAAAGTGGTGCTCTCATACATTATTAATAATTCATTCAAATTTGGTATTTTTCCACAGCAATTAAAGTTGGCGGTCATAAAACCACTTTTTAAAGGAGCTGACCCAGAGCTCATGCAAAATTATAGGCCCATAAGCTTACTACCCAGTTTTTCAAAAATATTTGAAATAGCTATGTGCACAAGACTAATTCAGGTTGTAAATGAGTCGAAAATTTTCAATGATACTCAGCATGGCTATCTGAGAGGTAGATCTACACAGACGGCAGTCTTTCAGTTTACTCAAACCATTTTAAATTTTATAGAAAACAATAAATTAGCATTGGGACTATTTATAGATCTGTCAAAAGCATATGACTGTCTAGATAGAAATTATCTGGTTACAAAATTAAACAAGTATGGAGTTAGAGGGAATGCTATTCAATGGTTTGAATCATACCTCTCAGATCGCCAACAAAGAGTAGCAATAAGAAAGCATGGAAAAAATTTAAAGTCTACTGTTCAGAACAATACTGTCGGAGTTCCACAAGGGAGCATTGCTGGACCAATTCTCTTTATTCTGTTTATAAACGACCTGGATTTGGTGATTATTGATGCATTTAGTACAATAACAAATTTTGCAGATGAGACAAACTTTGTTTTGGGTTATGAAAACACTCAAGAACTTATCGATGAAACCAAAAACTTATTTTTAAGAGCCAAAAAGTGGTTTGAAAGCAATAAGTTAATTATGAATAAAGAAAAAACTAAAACTGTAATTTTTAGAACCAACCGATCTACAAAAGAGCTACCAAATAAAATAGAAATTGATGATGAAGAGATAGAAGTAGCGGGTTATACAAAGTTTTTGGGTATAATGGTTGATGAGTTCTTGAGATGGTCTCCTCATATAAATCACTTATCAAAAAAATTAAATAAAACCTGTTTTTCCATAAGAACCATTAGTAAATATATGAATGAGAAAACTTTGAAAATCTTATATCATGCGAATGTTGAATCAAGTGTTAGATATGGAATAATATTTTGGGGATGTAGTTCAGCAATGGAAAAAAATTTTGTAATTCAAAAACGAATAATTAGAATAATTTATAAAATGGGTTTTAGAGATTCGTGTAGGGGGTGTTCAAATCCAAAGGTCTACTAACAGTTTTTGGTATTTATATATTCGAATGTTTGATGTTCCTCTTTAGAAATAAGCAAACATTTGCAGCAAATAATACAAATCATAATTACAATACAAGAACGTTAGATATTTACTATCCGAAACATAGACTTCGGATGACAGAAAAAAATCCATCATATATGAGCATAAAATTTTTTAATAAACTGCCATACACTATACAAAGTGTGGAAAGTCAAAACTTGTTTAAACTGAAAGTAAAACAACTGTTATTAATGCTAGAACCGTACTCGGTAAGTGAATATTTCGAAAGAGTGTAAATATTTGTTTTTCCTACAAGTTGTTAATGTATGTAATGTATTTTATGACGTCATTTCATTTTGTGTTTTGTGATACTGCTGCAAGTGTGTATTGTAAATGTATAATTTGAAATAAAGAAGTATTATTACTATTATTACTAAATTATCTTCGTCAGACGATGGCACATCATCAGAAAACACGTTGTCGACATCCTCCTCCGCTATTATATCTCGCATCGTCTGTTCTAGTCGCGCCTGTTCTTTCGCATAAAATCTGCCATGTCTGTAATAATGTTTTAGTATAACAGTGTTACTAAAAATGCAGAAAGGTAAAAATAAAAACAACTCGGGTACCCGCTTCGGTCTCTGAAACCGAAATTATAAATAACTTTTATTTTATCCTATTATGTTATTATAACAATAACTCCTTAGCAACAAGTTGCGTTAAGATGCATTTAACAGCACTAGTGTTGTTAAGAAAAATAACATAACGATACTTTATTAGCATTTAATCACATGTTGACAGCACTGAAGTGTATTGTCAGTCTATGTTAAATTCGATATTAGTAGGTTAGGTTTTGTTTGTTATTTGACACAAACTGACGCAAAACGTAACCTGAAAATCTCAAATTTAACATAACCTGACAGTGCTACCAACAATACAGTATTGAGTTTTTATCTAACTAGTGATACCACCACTCGCTGTTGTAAGTGTCATTAATAACCATTTTTCCTATTTTCTAATAAGATTAGTATTTTAGGATAAAATAAACCGTGTTACGATATACGTAACGTTATCTGCTTTCTACATTACTCGAGAATTTTAAAGAACTTGCTCCTAACGTCGCTCGTTCATTCAAACTATTCTCTCGTAATGTAAAAAGCTTGATAACGTTACTTGTATCGTAAATTACTATTAAACCACTGCACGCACGAACTCAAAACTGCATACGGATCTTCAATGGCAATATATAGGAAGGTAGATAAATGGGTTGTGAACTAACGCTAGCACATTAAATAATATACTGCATCATGTGTTTGCTCGGTCTCACAGACCGTAAACGGGTACTGAAGGGTTAACTGAATATTTGGGGGGTTTATAAATGGCGGCGATTTTTAGTGTGACTGTATTGTCTTCGACTAAGATAGTAGTGGCCTGCAGATGATTTTTTTGGTATTTATCTAATTCGTGGTGTTTTATGTTAGATTTTATTATAACGGCAGTTCCTCCATGGGCAGTTCCGTCAGGATGGTTCGTATTATATATATTGTATTTTGGAAATTTGATGTAACTTTTGCTAGTAAAATGGGTTTCAGAGATAAGAAGTATATCAATTTGATTATTTTCTAGGAATAGTTTGATCTCCTGTGAATGTTGGCATAACCCATTGGCGTTCTAAATAGCTATCTTTAATAGTTGAGCCATTATGCCATTTTGCTTATTAATGTTGTTAGGAGATTCATAATAGTCCTCATTTGCGTGATTAGCTTTTTCATCATGGACTTTAGTTCTTCCATATCATTTGTCTGTTGGTTTTGATGTGCGATGTGTGGTTGTGGAGTTATGTTGGATGTCAGGTTTTGTGAGAACTGTGGAGGTTGCATGTTTTGTCTTGTTTGTTCTGCTTATGTAACCCCAGGGACTCAATATGTTTGGGTAGGTGTACGCTTAGACATTGGGACTTTGCGCCTTAGTTTAGGAAATAGTTTCTCTTGTAGTTGCCGGTGTATTATACATCCTCTATAATTGGCAGGGTGATTTCCACCACAGTTTACACATTTAACCTGATCGTCTCTAGTTTTTCTTGGGCATTCTTTGGTGGAATGCGAATCTGTATATTTCACACATCTGACAATTTGCTTACAATAGTTTTTTGTGTGTCCATAATTTTGGCATTTGACGCATAGCGGAATTGTTCTTTTTGCATGACTATACTCGTGTTCATGAATAAGCTTGTTTTGTAAATTTCTTTATTGTTATCATTAGGTTTCAGTTCTATTATGAACATTGGGAGTGAGGTTTTAATTGTGGGTTGTTTTATATTCCATATATTAGTTACCTGGTGACCAAGTGCCTCAAGATTCTCTTTGATTGCTACCGTGTCTGTTGAGTGATGCATGTTTTTCATGACTACTTTAAAAGTTCTCTCTTGTTTTGGTTTATGTGTGGAACGTTAACGATAATACATACATAAATCAAAATTTTCACTAAAAGAAATCAATTCATTTCTTGCTTTAGAGATGATTAAATAGTCAATATTAGAGTCAGCCAACAGTACTAAACTATCAAAAGATACATTAATTTCGCCAATTATTTTATAAAATTCTGTCAATAATTCGTTGTGAAATTTTTATGTGGATTATAACTCCAACTATAAGAGAATTTTTTAAAATTTTTATATTATTTATCCATAACTGATCAACATTCGAACTGCCCTTAATTATACTGTACCACTCCATTCGCACGCGTCGGTCTATCCGATCTGATAAAATCTATTTTTATTACGTTGTTGGTTATATAAGGTTTTAACCAAGTTTCAGGCACGGCAACTACATCGTAATCAAAAAGTGTTACTATATCACTAAAATTTTCAATTTTGTTAAACAAAGAGCTAATATTTAGATGTGCCAATAGAAAGTCACCTGTAGCATAAAATGACAAGAATAAATCAACAAAAGAGCAAAATAAAATTCGTAGAATTAACAGAAGTGCAGTTTGCGCTCACGCCCATTAGCAAAACATATAATTGTAATGTAGCTGTATGGTATCGGAATTTTGAATTTTAATACTTATTTTAAATTATTGATCAAAAGTTGCTACATTTAGTTTCAAACTGGTTACCTCGGGTAAAGCTCAAATGTCCATGGGTTCGTTGTACTCAAATGTATAATTACAAAGATAACAATGTAAACAAAAGTAACTGGTATAATGTTTTTAGATATATACAAAGTAATTCGTAATTAAGAACATATTATGTACATAAATATAAAATAAAACTCCTTCTGGTCCCTTGTATTACGTGTCCCGGACCGGACCGCAACCCAAATAGCACCATAGTTTGGCTCTGTTGCTGCGCCTGGACCCTCTTAAAGGAAGTTAGAATGAAGTAGAACTAAGTGCACGTCGGTTTGAATGAGGTAACTTCGCCAAACTTAAAGCGGATCTCAAACAGGCTATATTTATGCCATCAATAAGATGGCGTTGGGTTGTTATGATTTTACGGACGGATAAATTGAATAAAGTGTTTTACGGTGTCCGTGATGTTTACTGGGAGTGCATAAAGCCTGGCTGGACGTGAGACGTTCTTTGTGGATAAGTTAGGACCATTCGAAATAATATAAACTGGATTTTTCACCTTTTACAAAGTCCGGCTCTTTGCCTCACGGCAGGCGGACCAATTTGCTTGCCTACGTCTGGGCAGCTAGATTATGCCAACCTGGAGATCTTTCCTAGTATGTAGGTAAGTCGGGTTTAAGGTTAAATTTATGAAAAAGTTATGATAATAATGACCTGGGGAAGTCGTCTGGTGCCAGAATAAAACGGGGTTTTTAGCAAGATCGGAGCCGACCGGTGCTAGCGGGTCAGGGGAGATCAGGAAAGCGGGGCCAGGCCCTGGAGAAGACCTGGTGATCAGGAGCGGGTTCATGTCTCAAGACTCAGGTATCAAATGTCGTTAATAATAATAATAATAATAATAATAATAATAATAAATGCCTTTATTAATATAATATGTACATGAAAACAATTAAAATATATGTACAATATTTTGGGCGAAGTTCAGTTCACAGTAGAATTACTGTGAACTGCTCTTCCACTTAACCCAATTCGAAGAAATTGGCATTTTAAAAAAAATATATATAAATGCAAGTAATGATTAAAGAAACATAGACGAGACTGAACCACCGCACCCGAACTTAAACTGAAAATGTGACTGACAAACGGAGTGTATATAAAGTGAGATATAAAGGAAATAATTGACTGTAATATCTAAGAATTCTGCTTAGCTATCAAGTAACGCTTGAGCCGATCGCCGAAACGTGGTAATGGCAACGTTCTAAACTCTAAGGGTAATTGATTATAATATTTTGCTATACAATATGAAAAGCTACGCTTTCCTAGTTGAGTATGATGAGTAGGGACAGTTATATTACCCCTAAAGCGTAAATTTAAGTTGTGTTAACTAGCTTCGGATTCTCCTTTTATATGCTTCAGCCACCTCGTTATCGAAACATTTCTAGAGGTGGTTGAAGACGAAACTGCGTAGCGTAGCTGTTTACACTACGTCCTCGCATAGTGGCTAAAATTGCCTTATCGAAAATCCGAACGCTATGGAGACGCAGGCAAAAATTTTAACAGGAATTAGTGCCATTCAAATTTCTAGCATAATATTTGTGCCTTAGGTTTGATAACGTTACATAATTAGTTATAAACCAAGATATGTTTCTACTAAAACTTACATTAAATAAATACATTTTATGAATAGTAAATGTAAATGATTCATTTAATAAATTTTTGGATAAAACAAAAGTATGTATTGTAAATTAAGAAAGTAAACAAAACGTTATTAAGCTACTAAAAACACAAACAAGCAAAACAGATAATTATTGATAACTTAAAAGAAAGATGATTAGAAAAAACTTTATCAGATAATGACAGCGACATTGGGCAGCGCCGTAACTAGACAACATTTTACTGTAGGCAAGTTAACATTTTTGCGCCCCTTAGTATGCTAACAATAGGGGTTAACAAAATATATCTTTTCATATGCCTAGACTAAATTGAGTGACAACTGCTTTTAGAGCCCATGCTTTGAATGACCAGCTTGTCTCATTAAATAATTTTAATGTTAATTTTAAACAACTTTTAGCTTACCCCATCTTTGAATAGTTCAAAAAAGGTGACTGTGTAAGAGTTTTCTGTGGCACTATGCAACACTACTAAATTTAAACTGTGTGCTGAACATGGGATAAACCTTGCTGTAGGGTTTTATTCTAGTAGTCTAGCCTAAACACCCTGATATTATTCTTGTTGACATCGAATTTCGGCTTAAACCGCGTAGTATTTGTGTATAAACATCCAGCATTTTCTGGCTTAATGTGCCTTGCACTTTCTGAACTCAAGCAAGAATCCACACGATGACCATTCCCTTTGGTGGCTCGTGTTGTTTGAGTACCTTGAGAACGAGGATACTTAGGCAGATTAGGTTGTGTTGCTGTTTGTATATCCACATTCACTAGCGTTTTGCAAGAGCTTGCACCTTGCATCATCAAAGTTAAAGTCACGTTAAAACTGAAGGTCGGTTTGGGGCTATTTATAGTCCTCTGTGTCAGGTGCACGGAGTGACGTAACGCTGATTGGTCATTCAAGTGCAGCGTAATCCGTGTGGCGTGGCCGTATGACGCACAGCGGTTGTAATGCTTTAGATCGTCTATCACAGGAGTTCACGTTTTACTAAGCTTATAACCATAATTCCTGTCTATATTATTTGGATGTTTTCTATTTCTATGGCTTCACGTATCACTGAAGTAGTGAGGTATTCTGGCAAGTTCTCT
Organism: Agriotes lineatus; assembly: GCA_940337035.1. NCBI lineage: Eukaryota > Metazoa > Arthropoda > Insecta > Coleoptera > Elateridae > Agriotes > Agriotes lineatus. The sequence goes on along the minus strand of OW679194.1, from coordinate 226,995,741 downwards.
GGCGTGCTCAAATTCTAAAGTGTGCCCATTTGTAAATGTATGCTCAGCTACGGCTGATTCTGTAATGCTTTTGTGTTTGCAATCGCCTTTATGTTCTTGAAGTTTTAGATCAACGGAACGCCCAGTCTGTCCAATGTCGAGCCGCAAGAATAAGGAATGCGATATACGCAAGCGGTTTTTAAACTTGGAATTTTTTTTTACTGATCTGAAGCCGTTACCCTGATGCACCCTGAGATTGCCCAGCCATGTTAGCACCGTTGTCGTAGGCCTGGCCTCTAATATTTTGAATATCGGGATCCAAGAGTGCTAATTCTTGCTCAAGAATATTAGTTAAAGCGCAACTGTTTTTCTCTTGTGCGATGCCAAGAGTTGTATCTAAAAGAACAGAAAAATATTTGGCAAATTTTATTTCTGACAAAATTTGCTCTTTCGCGGCCATTCCAACTATTTCAATAAGTTCGTTTTGAATTTTGGGTGAGAAGTATTTTGCAGACCTATTTTATGTGATGTTTAAAGATTGGATCATACTGGCTGATCAACTCCATTGTCTGTAAAAACTTTCCGGAATTTGGGTGCCCCATTTTTTCTACGGATCCTCGCAAAGCCTCATTGTTTTTTACACAAAATAAAGTTGTAGGCAAGATGCATTTCAAAATATGTTTCCATTTCTCAGTTTCGGAAATAATCATTGTTTATCAGTTAAAGTGTTTTTTGTTTACATTAATTTCAAATGTTTTTAAGTCAACAACGGACGGGAAGCGGAATTCTCGTGAAATGTTGTTCTGGCGCCCATGTGATGTCTCTAAATCCTATTTCCGGCATAGAGAATTGTTTGTTTGCTAGCCCAAACAAGAGACAAGGAAAACAATAAGCTGGATTGCGTTCTACACAGTAAAAAATACAATTCCTATGAAGACTGTCGCCATTTGGTAAGACCTTGTAGAATTATTTTTTTATAAAGGTGTCTATTGTTTGTCATAGGATAGTACTTTAAATTATCTCCACGTACAGGCCCTTTTTGTACCAACAGTTCAATAAGGTCTTTGTTTTTCTTCCATTTTACGAGATTGTTATAGTTAATCAAGAATTTACCTGCCGCTGCGTCAAGATTAACTGATTCGTCTCGACTGTTTGTTGGCTCTTCATTTTTGATTTGAAGAAGATGGTCCTTCTCTTTGGTCACTCTTAACAAACTTTTTCAAAAATAAAGCGCAGCGCACACTATCGTTTAACTTTTTCTCCCTTCTTTTTTTGTTTGCGGTCCTGGAGAGCTCATTTTAGCTTGAAACGACATATATCAAATTAAATTAAGTTAACAAAGCATTTGGGCAAAATTAGACGAATCTAATCAATGCAATGATATATTAATATATGTAGGTTGACCAAATGCGAATTGGCAATAAGGCAATAAAGTTTTATACTCGCAGCTACAGTCTCACAGTCTTTTAGTAATCATTCTAATGCGTTAATTGATATTGATACTATACGTGCAAACTATAAAAATATATACCACCTGTGGGGTGTACGGTGCGCTCATACGCCGTGTGGTCGCTGGTCGAGACGTATAACATTCCCTTTGCAAGTTGTGCAAGAGGAGGGAATGCATCAACCAGATTGAGTGCAATTTGCAGATTTCTATTAGCATTATTTATGGAAAAATTGTCAATATTAGAAATTTAATTGGCTGTAAAATTGTCCACTTTTTAATTTAAAAAAAAATTATTATTATTATTATTTTTCAATGCCATTTTGCCGCCCTTTGCCGCTTGCGCCTGTAGGCGGGGGCCTACTCGGCCTATACCTACACTTGCGTGCATAGAAATCGGCCCACTGTAAACTTTTGACTTTAACTATATTTTTTTTAGAAAGTATTCATCAGATCAAAAAAATATATACGCTGTTTGAAAGACAATTTAATATGCTTTAATATGAGTTAACATTTATTAAAATCTATGTCGGCTTCTTAGGCTTAACATAGTGAAATTAATACATGAAACAAATTATTTTTTTTTATTTCGAAAAGAAGTATGGTTATTGACAATTATCTAACTTAACACGTAATTTTTAATAATGGGTATGACCCCCTCTTGCCCTAATAATATCTCTCAAGCGATTAGGCATAGATCTAATCAAGTTCGCTATTGTTTCTTGTGGGATGTTAAGCCACTCTTCTTCTACTGCAACCATAAGCTCTGGGATCGAAGTTGGGGTACGAAGTCTAGCTCGAATTCTTCGTTTTAGTTCATCCCATAAATGTTCGATCGGGTTTAGGTCGGGACTGCGTGCTGGCCACTCCATAACCCGAAAACCGACTTCTGTAATGTAATCTTGTACGATTCTTGCAGTGTGCGGCCTCGCTTTATCATGCATAAAAAGAAATTCGTCTCCAATGTAGTCGCCGTAAGGTACCACATAAACTGCTAAAATCTCCTCGATGTACCTAGCACCCGTTAAACCTCCTCTTCCGTGACGGTCTCCCCTACGGATGAAAGCAGGGTCGGTTCGTGCTCCCATAGAAATTGCACCCCAGATCATGCAGGAACCACCTCCATAAGCAATCCGCTCTTCAATGCAGCATTCTGCAAATCGCTCTCTTGGTCTCCGGTACACTTTTCTTCTTCGGTCGCTACCATAGAGGCATATCCTGGTCTCATCTGAGAACAGAACAGACCCCCACTGTTGCACTGTCCAATTCAGATGATCCCGTGCAAAACGCAGGCGTGCTTGACGATAAGCTGGGGTAAGTTTTGGACCAATCGCAGGCGTTTTAGGGGTCAGGTTACTTTCTTGCAGTCTTCGTCTTACGGTCCACTGACTAATAGCCACTCCTCGTATTTCACGGAGCTGTTGTTGCACTTGAACCGCATTAAGGTGACGATTTCTTAATGTTGTTGACACAATAAAGCGGTCATCACGAGCCGTTGTAAATCGCTTTCTGCCTGTTCCCGGTCGCCTATGAAAGGATCCAGTCTCCTCATAACGTTGGCACACTCTTCGAACCGCTGCGCGTGTCATATCCAGTTGTCGAGCAACAGCTCGCTGGCTATGCCCATTGTCGATTAAGGCAATTACTTGGGCGGCTTTTTCCGGTGTAGTATGCATTACACTAACACACTTGAAAACTAATCAAATTACAAAAAACAAATAATGTGCAAATTTCAATTGCAAAGGCAATAATTTCAATCTTTCACAAGTTTGTTATTCTCCTTATAACCACCACATAAATACGTTTCATTTGTTTACCGGCTGTTACGCATATAAACGATAAGCACTCTTGATAAATTTTACCGCATATTAAAGCATATTGAATTGTCTTTCAAACAGCGTATATTTTGTTTTGATCTAATGAATACTTTCTAAAAAAAAATATAGTTAAAGTCAAAAGTGTACAGCGGGCCGATTTCTATGCACGCAAGTGTATTTACGACCCTGACATTGGGCATGTCTGAGATTGATTCAGAAAAGTAGGTCAGTTGCAGCTGACAGAAGGAACAACTTTTGTGGAAGGCGGGGAAGCTGTGACATAAACTTCTATTTTTATTTACCATAAGTAAAAACAAAAGTTTATGTCATAGTTCCCCTGCCATTTGTTTTACAAAAACATTAAGCATACCATTCGATTCCTTTTAAAAAAGTGCCTTAAGAATGTTTTTGCAGAAACACAAAATATTCACAAATAAGCAAGTTACAGGGGTGAGTCGAAAATTTACCACAAGTAAAAATAAAAGTTTATGTCATAGCTTCCCCGCCATTTGTTTTACAAAAACACTAAGCATACCATTAGATTCCTTTTAAAAAAGTGCCTTAAGAATGTTTTTGCAGAAACAGAAAATATTCACAAATAAGCAAGTTACGGGGGTAAGTCAAAAATGCACCAAATTGAGAATCACCCTGTATCTTTTAAAGCGATCAAGATATCGATGTGCGGTTTTCGCCATTCATTTTTACACAAAAAACGAGCCCGTAACATGTAAGTTAGTTTTTTACTATCTCCTCTAGAAATGAGTGTTTCCTATCAAAAGTGTCCAATTTGGGACACACTGTACATTCCAAAAAACCTAAAATATATAGGGTGATCCGTTTAAAAAATTAAAGTTAATGGCACTTCCGGTGAAACCAGAAGTTGACGATTTCAAGTGTATCTGTCGGTCAATCAGAAATTATGTCTAGCATTCATGTATCAAATTTTATCAAAATCGATTAAAAAATAAAGGAGATATAGACATGGCCCTGGTCTCATTGTCACCCGGTATAGTACAACCTTTATGTTTCCTATTTAATCTAGAATTTGAAAAACGTATTTTTCCTAGTTTAAACAATTAATAATAACTCCTATTTTCAAATCTGAAGATAGAACATCTATCATCAATTACAGACCGATTTCTTTAAAACTCATTTATCAAAACTTTTGGAAAAATGTATTAAGACAAGAATGATTGATTTTCTAGAACGTAATGTTACGTTTCTACGTTCGGGCTAATTAAAAATTATACGACGCGTCTTGTATTAAACATTTATTTACAACTATTAATTATTATTATTTACAAACACACGAATTAACAAGGCAGAACACAAATTACTTAAACTAACGAACTACAGGCACTATTTCTAACAACAATACATTTATTTATTTATATGCGCTGGATTAAACATCAATTATTTATTTGGCTATTTACGACTTAAACACTAACGATTTATATGGTTATTTATCTGTTATTTATTTCACTAGGGTTATATACACACGCTTCATTTATATGGGAGCTCTACGCGCTTCGCTGCCGAATTCGAACTGATGAGAACTGATCTCTTATTCCTGCGGCGCGTATTTATATATCCGAATAATTTCCTTCTAGAACAATCCAGACTTCGCTCGTATGTTCCGGCAAATGCATGACGCATTCGCGTGTTAGTCAGCAAGGTCGCTGACGTCACGCGTCTGCAGCTGGCCCCAAGGTTGCTTCCGGACTATTCTGCCGCTGACTCACGCGTCTGCATCGGTCCGATCGCAAGGTCGTTGCACTAATAAAATAATAAACAACAAGCAATTTAGTTTTAGAGAGAACCTGAGCACCGATCATGCTCTTTTTGGCCTAACCAATAAGATAATTTAAATCTAAATAGAGGTGTCAAAGAGGCTGCCGTCTTCCTGGACTTGTGCAAATCGTTTGATACGGTGCGGTGTGCCACACACAGTTACTAGATAAGCTTTATAATTATGGGATTAGAGTCATACTTGCTTCAGACCTATCATGCTGATAGATGGCAGTGTGTTAAAATTGTAAATGTCTTTAGCAGTTTCAAACAAATTAACTACGGAGTTGCCCAAGGAACTGTTTTGAGGGCCTATCCTATTCTTGATCTATATCAATGATTTAGTAGATGTTCCTGTACAGGGTGAACTAGTTTTGCTCGCCGGTGACACTGTTATTTTGTTTGAAGGCAATGACTGGCATGATGTCCAAATTAAACTTGAAAGGGGCTTAAAAAGTATTAATAGATGGCTCAGTCACTTACTTTGAATCTACACAAAACAAAATTTATTACATTTAGTGCCACTGTATCTGGACAACGCAATTTTGTAAATGTAGTATCTCACACAATTAACTGTGCGAGACGATTGTTATTGTATTGTCATAAACAAAGTTGAAAAAAATAAATACTTTCTTAGTATTATGATCGATCAACATCTCTGATGAAACGATCATGTTAACTGAATCGCTCATAAAGTGAAATACTATATTTACAAATTCTGTCTGCTCTCTAGAATCAACTTGAAAATGGTTTACTTTTCTTTCTTTTGTTTGGGTGTAGTGTTCAACTTTCCCCGAGTTCCAAAGTTGGAGCGTGCCTTTCGTGCTTGCAAAGCAACCATTGTGTTAGGTGTGGACCTTGTTACTCTATCTCTTAAGTCTATGGTTCTGGGTAGAGCACAGTTAATTTGGTACCAAACTGTGAATGGTCTCACCAAGCCCAATTCCAATCACCAAGACAGGGGAAAAAATCCGGCCCCCGCGGGAGGAAAACCGAGGACTTGCTTGATGCAAACCTATCGCTGTCCCAACTGATCTACCCGGCTTCTTAACCCAAAGATTTATATCTTATTGTAATCCAAAATTGTATACCTTTAACACTCAACTCAATCAACAATGTACACCTGTATACTAAAAGGGTTACTGATTTTTGTGGCTTTATATGGTGCGCTTTAAAAACATTTTAAATTAAGCCTTTACTTACCACTCGTAAGTATAAGTAGTGACATTACTACAATTTCCGTGCTCTTGATCAGAAGTGTATCCTTTTTGTGAATACACCAACAGACTCCCATTACACAAGATGGCTTAGAATGAGAGCCTGTTGTGTCAAAAATGTAACTCTTTTTTTGTTATATTCTTGCTACGTTCTCATAACGTATACATTTTTTATCATTATCTCTTTTTGTAACATATTAATTGAATAAATTTGATATGAATGGTTTTTACGTAATTTTGAGAACAACCTCAGGCTCCCGAAGAAACCTTTCTTACAGATGAAGCTTGGTTCCGCGTTTCTGGATATGTCAATTCCCAAAATATGATGTGCAGCTCGAACAATCCTCATTTTTTTATCGAAACCACTACACCGACCAAAAATTGGAGTGAGGACAGCTATGAATGAAAGGATAATCGGGTCAATATTTTTTTAAGGTTAAAATTATTATCTAACTATTAATAACTATGTGCATGTATTTGACATTTTAGGAGTTCTAAACACTGAGATATGTAGGTTAGAAATCTTGTCTGTTCAGAGACATGTTACATGATGACGAACTAGTGGAAGGGTATTTTCAAATAAATGGGGCACGAATTCACACTACCTGAGTAAACCTGAACTTCTCAGCAGAATTTATTGATAAACGTGTAATAAGTTTAAATACATCAGTGCCATTTTCCACCTCAATCTTGCAATTTTTTCTTATGGCCATACATAAAAAATGCAATTTTTGGAACTCCTATTGTTGACATGGAATTAGAAATAAAATCGAAGAAGTCAATAACACACTGACGATACCGGACAATGTTATTAATTCTGTTAATAAATCAGAATATACATAGATGAAGGTGGTGATCACATATTCCATCTTGTTTAGTTTAAGTTTATTTATTTAATATTTATCTTATATTTGTGTCAATTCTCATTTGTTATTTAAATATAAATATTACATTTTTATTATTCATAAAATCGTCTGTTTAAATTAAAGTGTAAATTTAATTCTTCAGAAACTCTGTAATACACTGGTGGAAAAAAGTAAGAGATACCTCAAAAATTATGACTTTAAGATACATTTATAAAGTAAACTATGAAATATACTCCCCATTATGTTTAATGTGTATAGTTGGCATAACACGCTGAATTTGTAGAACAATTTCTTCATACAAGTGTTTTTTTATATCCCATACTTTCTTTCACCAGTTTAGTTACAAAAGGTTATGTTAGTAGTTCTAATGTTCCAACCTTTGAATATAAAACCCCAAGAAAGAGCGTTTCGTATAAAAATAGGGAACAAGTTGGGTCTTCAATATGGCGGATAGGTGTTTCCGCTTAACATTGAATAGTGGCGTCACGAGACAAAGAAGTAGCAAAACTGTTAAGTTTAAGTACAGAAGTTCACCCTTTTTCAAACATACTTACCACGTCTCTGGTGAAAGTTTGTTAGGTTATGTACATTGTTTACATTGTACTGATTGGATGTAATTATTACTTACTGACGGAACGTTATTCCTTTACCTGTAGTTGTAGGTGTTTGAGAATACCCACAAGAAGCATAACTAACCATGTTTCACCACAAGTTTGCTTACAGTGAAACTGGCGCAACCACGCGAAACTCACAATATAATGAGTCATCAATGGGTTTTACAAATGGCGACTTCCGTCGTAATTCAATCATATGCTACAAGTTGGCGACGCTCCTTCCTGAGGTTTTATATTCAAAGATTCCAACTTTAGTCTGCTTTAGTCAAACACATAAGTCTCCTCTTTTCCTGGCTTGCTCCAATTTCAAGAAATGCCCTAAGTAAATCTGTTTGTACCATTAAAAAAATCTTTTTAGGTTAACACTGTACAGTATGAACATTCAAGCGCCACAAACAAGTTTCAGAAATGATAGAAATCAATAATTGTTGTAAATATTAATGGACTAGATATAAGATGTTTAAATAATTCAGAGAAATTTGTAAGAGAACAAATATAATGGAAACAAAATGTACAATTCTACTTTACGACTGTTAACTACTTAGATTAACTACAATATTTTCAATTACCAACCATAACAAATTAGCAGAGATATCTTGTGTGTAACACTACAGAATTAGAACTCCTATGTGTAACTAATAGTATATTACTTTACAAGGGATGTAGGTAAGATTTACACTACCGAGGACAGTTTGATGTCTGAGTGAGCGAAGCGTGTAATTCTTCCTACATCCTGTGTAAAGGACATAATTTTTTTCACTACCAATATTTTCTTATGTAAAATAAATGGTAATAGCGTAAAATTATTACATTTTCTAAATTATAGTAGCCTATTGCGGGAGCTTGGGGCGTTGTTACAGTGCTATGACGTTTTGTTTGACAGTTATCAACTCACTGTGAAAAATGTGTGAATACGATTGTGAGTGCTGTTTTGTGAGCTTTGTGATTATATTCTGATTAAAAATGGATAATAGTACAAGTGATAACGGTTTTCTTCATGTTAACCAAATGGCAGACATGGCATCTCGTCAGTTATAATAAATGCGGCATGTAAATAATTCACTTCTCCAAGGAAGTAAGTAGTACATTGGCATGGAAACCGTAACAATTTTTGTAAATGTTTCCTACATCCCTCAAATCTGACAGTGTAACAACCACTTGCAAGGAAGTTAGTGAAAAAACTACTTTTTATGCTCCTCTGTATTCACAGGCAGCGCAACTGTAGCAATTTACACGAACAAGAATTTCTAGTACAGTGAAGTTACAAGTATGTACAGTTAAAAGCAAATTGTAATTCCATTTACACAAATAAGTTTTTCTTGTATAAAAGGAAGTAAAATTTACTTGCAGCTGTCTATCATTCATACCAAACTATTTAAAATGAAATAGAAACATAACCTCATAAAAGAGTTCTATTGTATCAGCAATTGAATTTCATCTCTTTTCTACGTTGCATATTTAGCATAAAACTTGTCTTTGAGACAAGAACAAACTTAAAATCATGTAACAAAGTTAGGTTTACTCACGCAACGAAGAAGTTATGTTTATGAATTTCCGTCTACAAAAAACAGGTTGGTATTACGGATTTGCGAAAAATGCGCCTGCGCGAAGCTGGAACTTTTAATGAAAACTTGTAGAAAGTAGTGCATGTTCCAATTTGCTGATAAAAGATATGTTCGTTTGTCCTGCTCTAAACTGCTCTGAACACTTTAGCGTGACGTCACCAGAACAGTTTAGTGCAGGTTCGAGCAAACTAATTGCGCAGAATCGAGCAGCAACGAACGAACGGTTTTAGAGCAGTTTAATCTTGTTGACAAAACAAATAACAAAACCATAAATATTAGTTATTTAGCCAACAAGTGTGTTAATGAAGGCGATTATTAATCGCCTATTAACAAACGAGTTGATTACAACATTTTTTCGTTGACCGCAAAATCTTTTTTTGTGGGGAAAAATTTGATTAATACAACTAACCTATATGCAAAATATCATCAAAACGTCAAAATCACAAAAACAGTTAATTAATGAAAGAGTGCATTAATCAAAAACAGTGTATTAATAGATCTATTAATCCATCCTTTTTTAAAAAACAGCTAATTAATGAAAAAGAGTGTATTAATCAAAAACAGTGTATTAATGACTTATTAATCCATCCTTTTTTAGGAAAAATAATTCATTAATATTGAAATTAACAAGCGGTCAACGAAAAAATTAATTAAGTTCTGGCGAGGCGTGCTTGTACGGGTTTATATTATCATTATTCTGCGTAGTTATGGATGAAATTGTAAAAATGATGCTAGTGGAGGATGACGTAAACGTATTTTTAAACAATTCTAAACAATGCTAAACCCAACCAAACACAAATTCGAACGCTAGAATTAGAAAATGAAATGGCATGACGGAAGACGCGCAAAACAGCTGACTTTCACCTGTTTTACACGACTGCGCAAGTCTGCTACTTTTTACTCCTCCTAAAAACCAGGAGTAAGAAAAGCTGTTCCAAGCAGTTCCGAGCAACTTGCACCTTATCAAACGAACGCAGTTCAAGCAGTGGGGAGCAGCTGCTCGATCTCAAACGAACGCCGTTTTCCTGCTCTAAACTGTTCGGAACAGTTTAGAGCAGTCAAACGAACAGACCTAAAGGTAACGTCATGTCACTGTACCAAAAATTCTCGTTCGTGTAAGTGGGCCTTACGGCTTTTATTCTGTATGAGTTTTCATGTGTAATCAAATTGACTTTCTCTGCTGTTCTATATTCACAAACAGAAAAACCATATAGCTTTTCTCCTGTATTGTAACGTTAGCACCTACACCAAATTTATTTAAAGCATAAATATTACGCTAGAAATTTGTACGGTGCTTATTCAATTACAATCAACGCTTGCATCTCCCGAGCACGCGGTTTTCAGATACGGCGACCCTAGCCGTGATGCGTAGCAATGCGTGCAGCAACACTTGATGCAATTCCCACTTAGCCCGATAACGAGAGCCAAGAGGGTATATAACCAGACTGTCTGGCGTACTGAAATTGTTCGAGTTCCCCGACCGTCACCAGCAGCTCTAGGCCCAGCGGGGCGGGGCCTAGCTCCTAGTCCTGCCCGTCCGACTTCAGTCCCAGGACCTCATCTTTCCTAACACCTTTTTGAACCTGATCAGCTCCGGCAGATAGGATCCGCTTTGCTGTGACTTTCTTTTGAATCCCACACAAACCGGCCCCCAGTTAAAAATTGTCCTAATCTCACTATAAACCCGACATACCTGTACAATGAAAGTTTATAGTCCAACAATGCATCCCTAGTACCCCATCCAAGGAAAACTGTCCCGCATGCAGGGAACCCCGACCGATCGAAATTCTTCATCGATCGCTGTCAAATATGCCCACCGAAAGCCGGGCTCTTGTTGAGGTAAAATTTCAAGTTTACATTATTCTGGGTAGTTCAAAATTAACCCCAGGGAACCACCAGCACCTGTACGGTTTAATGCACCACCAGTGCAAGTCACTGACACCGAAATTCACTTAATTTCATCACATCTAGCCGAGCGTGGAACGTAAAAATCGATATTTTGGGCACAGACATCTAACCTTCTTTTTTCTACGAACGACGCCCATTGGCGCTACGATGCGCAACCAGGCTGAATTTTGGCGAGGTCAGGGAACAGTAATTGGTCCACCAGGCATGCACACTTGCTTTCAAAACATTTGCGTACACCTATTTTTCGCTGTATTAAATCAGGGTTGTAATTAATCAACTCTGACATTTAAATTTTTGAAAAGTCAAAATGCATCGACTGACAGAGCACATGCTGTCAATGTCATTTTTAACCTAATCTCAAAATTACCCGTTCACACAGCTAAAATTTTGCAAAATTGTTGTAACTTGATTTTGAATGTGTACGCGAAAGTTTTGAAAGCAAGTGTAAGTTAGGTTGGAGACCGTCAAGATGCGATTCCAGGCCCCACAACGAATTTTTACTTACAATATGTGTGGAGATATATTTCTTTAAAACTACTAAAGAATAATTTTGTAAAATACTTAACAATATACAATTTTATGTCTAAATTTGTAATTCTGTGTTTATATATTCGAGTACACAAACCTTGGGCATCTGAGTTTACCCGAAGCAAAAGTAATTGCTTGATGCCCTTCGCAGAGACTCCGCTATATTACAGTATGAGTTTTCATATGTTTAACTAACCTACTTTTTACTGCTGTTCTATGTTCACAAACAGAGCATCTGTAAGGCTTTTCTCCTGTATGAGTCTTCATATGTTTAAATAAATTACTTTTCTGCCCAGTCCTATAATCACAAACAGAGCAACTGTACGGCTTTTCTCCTGTATGAGTTGTCATATGTGTAACTAAACTATTTTTCACTGTTGTTCTGTATTCACAAACAGAACAACTGTACGGCTTTTCGCCTGTATGAGCTTCCACATGTTTAACTAAATGACTTCTCTGTGCTGTTCTATATTCACAAATAGAGCAACTGTAAGGCTTTTCACCTGTATGAGTTTTCACATGAGTAACTAGATGAATTTTCTGTGCTGTTCTATATTCACAAACAGCGCAACTGTAAGGCTTTTCTCCTGTATGATTCTTCACATGTCTAACTAAATTACTTTGACGAGCTGTTCTATATTCACAAACAGAGCAACTGTACGGCTTTTCTCCTGTATGGGTCTTCATATGTGCAAGTAAACTACTTTTATGTGCCATTCTGTATTCACAGACGGAGCAAGTGTACGGCTTTTCTCCCGTATGAGTCTTCACATGTGTAAGTAAATTGCTTTTCACTGCTGTTCTATATTTACAAACTGCGCAACTGTATGGCTTTTCTCCTGTATGCGCTTTCATATGTCTGACTAAATCACTTTTATATGCCGTTCTGTATTCACAGACAGAGCAGTTGTATGGCTTTTCTCCTGTATGAGTTTTCATATGTGTAACTAGATCACTTTTATATGCCGTTCTGTATTCACAAACAAAGCAACTGTACGGTTTTTCTCCTGTATGAGTTTTCATATGTCTTACTAAATCACTTTTATATGCCGTTCTGTACTCACAAACAGAACAACTGTACGATTTTTCTCCTGTGTGAGTTGTCATATGTGTAAGTAACATACTTTCCTGCGCT